>JANAVB010019600.1:7798986-7843986 GCA_029216955.1 Iris pallida
ACGTGAAGAAACGACGTTCGACACAAACATGCATTGAAAGATCGTAATTTTGATATCTGCGAAAATACATCATGGTTATGGAATTGAAGAAGGGTCGCTAGTTAAGGTAATAAAATTATGATAACACGAATTAGAGAATAGAAAGGAATTGAGTAGGTCAAAGAGAATAATTTAGACATTTAGGAGAGATAGTTTCTTGAGCAAATACAGTTGTCTAGGTTTAATGTATGGTTAAGGAAATGATTTGAATCATTTTCAAGTTTCAAGAACGATTAGAAGGTTGCGATAATGAATCTATGGTAGAGGAAAAAGGTAACTCAAGACGGAAATATAGTCACATTGGTTGGTCAGTGGTTAACTATCTTGGCAATAGTGGTGGGCAACTAAGGGGATATCAAGTACGAGTGTTTGTCTTTCTAATATAGGCGAAAGACGAAAATAATAAAGAGTTCGAAGAAGATATTATCGAATACGAATAAGTGGTTCAAAGACGATTGAATTTTTTTTAAAATGAATTTCCAAGGCAGACGCGGATGGAATTCTAGAGGCCAAGTTTAACAATGTCTCCATCTACGTCGAACAATATATGAAAAGCGAACCAAAGTGCACTAGGTTGATCAGACCATCATGCACCGGTTCTGATTAGACAATGTATTAGTGGGCGTCCCCAATAACACATATGTCGTGAACAAACTCGATAAAAGAATAAGCTTGCAAAACTAAGGCTAAATTAGCATCATAAGATAGTCAAAATATAAGTAAGGAATACTAATAAAGGAAATTAAATAGTCGAAGATCCATTAAAATTTAAGTCTTGCCCGAAGTTTGGGCTTATGAAGTCGTCCTAGTATTTTCTTATCTATGGCTTGTTTGACTAGATAAGTTAGGGTCCTCTGAGTTCTATAGTCTAAGTAAACTTATCAATATGTGTCACAAGGACAAAGGTTTGTTAGGTCATGAGGTATTCTACCCGACTTACAAGAGTTAAACTAGTAGTGTGATGGGACAATGTGTCAAGCAATCATGTTAAAACACAAAGTTAAGCATTTAAGGAATTAAGTAGAACAAAATCACATATCGGATCGAAAGAATTGAGTCGAGGTTGAATCCCTATCCTTGGTCGAAAAATATATCGGTATCATGGTAAAGGTTATAGTCTAGTCTTTATGACCCGAAAGTTATATCATAAAAATAGAGTACCAAGGGACGTGTTTGAGTGGGACATAATATACCTACATGAAGGTAAGTTCGTCTAGGTCTTACATATGAAATTTGATGGAAGGTAACATCTAGTATTACACTCCAAATATCAAAGTCACAGTAAAGGACACAAAAAGATCTAAAATAGAAAGTGGGAGTTCATGAAGTGACAATTAATGCACAAACATTAAAGAAGATCAAGTTGAAGCATGAAATAAAATTAATTAAACAATCTAGTAAAATAATTTAGGGATACAGTTTGAGAAGATAGTCTCCTAGGTGGATACAGTCAAGGAACGATTAATTCATTTTCCAAATTTTAAACGGTTAGAAGGTCACAATAAAAGATTTGGATTTAGGGAAAGGTCGAGTAAGTCAAGATTAAGAAATAGTCACATGGTTTGGTCGAAGACTAACTATACTTGTGTATATACAACTATCTTGGTCATGGATGGAATGTAGAGTACCTCTATCTCATTAGGGTGACCTTGCTTGCTTCTTGGTTCTCTATCAAGATAAGATTTAATCCCAAAATTTGAGTTCCCAATATGTATTTCCAAGCTTAACATAAGCTACGATATTAAAGCATAATCATAAAAATAATTCAAGTCTTTAATAACCCTAAGATAACCCTTAGTATGACAAAATATATATATTTTCCCTCCAATATGCACAAACTAAACTTTCTTATTCTCTAGTCTATTGAGGTCATCCATCATAACTTAAAAAATTTAGATTCCTCTAATCAATCTCAAAATAAGCTTTATCATATCTCTTAATAAATTTTCCAAAAAATCACAATATTATAAATCCAAACTTTAAACTCAAGATTTAGATAATCTTATCAATCGTGAATTATGCGACAAAATTTGAAGATTTTTTTCACAATTGAAATATTAAACTCAAAATCTAAATAAATTTATCAATCATAGATCGTATGACACAGTTCAAAATTTAAAATTTTCCTCAAAACAATTTATATCCTAAAAAGATATGAATAGCTATAACCCGAAAATCATAAATATTTCTAAATCTTCAAAATCAAAGATTTTACTCAATCTTCTATCAATCCTTTGGTGAATACTCCTAGTAGTCTCAAGATAAAATTCTCTCTGTCCTCAAAGTTGGTAATAATACTACTACCCAACTTAGAATTAACTAATCCTTAAGGTCATACTTTTAGAAAAATAAATGCCTCTATATCTTAAATAAGACCTCAATGTATACTAATTGTGAATGTAATCCTTCTAGTCAAGTGTTTGACCTATAAGCATATGCTAGTGTAGTCATCTTTCTAACCGACATTAAGCACGAAAAAGTAAGAATTTACGGTAGAAAGGGGTAAAACAAGATGCAATCAAGGGAGGCAAACGAGAGTTCGAAGTTTGGAGTCAAAAAAAGAATGTCAAGTATATGGATGAGATCCTAGATTCTAATCCTATATGAAGGCTCACATCGGTACAATAACATAACCGAAGTGATAAACTTGACTTGCATGGGCAACCACAAAAAACATGTAACGTCCCAGTCCCAAAATAGAAGGACTAGAAATGTATCATGCCATCTGTATACATACGAGTAAATGAAAGGCTCGTATATATACATAAGCTGTAAATGTAGAAAGCCAAGACACTAAATCTCATCCACGAAGATGAATAATGATATAAAAGCAAATTTGAATTTATCATGTATATAATCGTTGGACAGAGACAAATCCACTACCAACAAAAAGATAGAGAAGTACATAGCAACAATGGAAGAGTCGAGCGAAGCGAAGGACGATCCAAGAGCTAGCATCGCGAAGGTAGATTGTAAAGTATGGCCTTGGCTAGAGCACCTGCAAAAATCATAAAACACACCTGGAGAAATTACCAGGTCCTCAGAGGGACGTAACAAGATACATGAAGAACATGTCATTTATAACTGCAAATGTAAACACTATAAACTACAACACAACTGGGTCCTTAACCATCTATGTGATATGCACTTTGAGGACAACATTCTACACAGGGGCTGTGTAGGAACGAAATTATAAAGCAGAATACACTAGAAGTGGGTGAATAGAGTAGGCAGCGGAATATTGCTAATTAAAAAATTTGTTAGCAGTTAGATCACAGATATAATAATAATCACAAAATAAATGACAGTAATAAAAAAGTGATTAGAAGGCAAACACAAACACCAAGATTTATATTGGTTTTCCTCTTGTGAGGACTAGTCCAGTCGGAAGAACTCGAGCTTCCAGTTGAATCCACTATTGGAAAATCTTGCAAGTTTTTATACGAAGTCCTTGCAACTTCTACAGACGCGAGCTTTGATACGAAGAACTCGACCAACTTCAATTGTGAAGAGTCAATCTTTAACCAAGACTCTGATTACAATCGCTCTGAAACTTCTAGACCGTACCGCACTGGCAAATCGACTAGAGGATTGTAACTGACTTGGGATTTGAAAATGGAGGCTTTTTAGAAATCTTTGAAAGAAATGTAATTTTTAGAAGAGAAGAGATTGAAAGTGAATTGGTGATTTGAAATGATCGAAATCCTTCTCTATTTATAGTTTTTTCAAAGGCAGAACTCTGACAGAATTCGGGCAGAATTCGGACAGAACTCTTTGTAACAAACCGCAACTGAAGGGAGACCAAATTCAAAATCAAACGTTCACATAACGTTCAACTTGGCTGAACTCTAGCCGAACTCTGGCCGAGTTCTGTCAGGGTTTGGTCAGTTGATTTTGTGAAAAATAATTTTGGCTTTTTGAAAAGTCCTTCAGAAGCTTTTTGTTAAATAGATATTTTTCAAAGACATATGTCATTATTAAAGAGATATGTCAGTTTTGAAAAATAATTTTAGGATAGCCTACTTGTCAGTACGACTTGGTGTACAATGTATTCCGATTACATTACTTTGAAGAAAATACATTCTGAGTGGCAAATAACTTCGGTCTTGAACGGAGTAGATGTCCATCTTTGATTAGTGTCCAAAACGTTATTAGTAAACATCTGAATTGACTTGTATTTATATCGAGACAGAGTTTGATCAATTATTAAAATCAAGTTTGATCATGACCAATGGGCCAACAATCTCCCCCATTTTGATAATTGACAAACCTTGATCGATATAACATCTTGGTTTTTATCAATTCAAAAGTGTACCGAAAGTACCGAGAGATAAAATGAAAAAATTGTTCATAACCTGTTCATAACCTGTATTCATGAAGATGTTAGATCTTATTTCTCCCCGTTGTCACTTAGCAAAATAATTGCAAAAGAGAAAGCTTCCCCGAAATAAATGCATAAGTAACAATCAGTGAAGAAACACAAAAAAATACGAATAAAGACATTATTTCTAACATTATTGCAACACAGGCATGGTATAAATATTGACAAAAAATAAGATAAACAGATATGGTATAAACAACACAGACATGATATTTGTCACATGCAGTTTATATGAAGCATAAAGAAAGATAATGCTATAAAGCTGAAACAAATAAACTGCTAAGCTGGATAATAAACTAAAGTAAAACATATGCCAAACTGAGGCATAAAAACATGTCTATGGAGAGTCACAAATCATATCCGAAAATAAAGTGTACTGATAATATCTTGGAATGTCGGAGCATTTCCAAGAAAACATAAGATAAAATAGACAGTCTCAAATAGTAACATCTCAGAAATCATCATCCTCATCATCATCGGCTGCAGTGCCAGCATGTCCAGATGGACCAGCCCCAGAAGTGCCAGCTCCAGAAGTATGTAGAGTAGCACAAAAAGTACGATACCAATCGCATGCATTCCCTGGATGGAAGAGATAGTGGACCGCCTCATCATAATGCGGTAGCCAGAAACATAAGGGTCTCGAGGTAGAGAGCTAGCAGAGTGACCTATCTGTGTAAATCTCAGATCGGCGAAGGAGTTGGCAATAGCCTGGAAACGAGTCACGTCACAGAACTCATGTTCCGTGGAAGTACTGTTAACATAAAATGACTGCAGATCTGATAGATGCTGGTGAATATCCTGAAAGGTCATAGGGTAAGACTGAGGAGGACCAGGTGCTGTAGGAGTAGGTGCAGGAGGAGGAGGTACAGTCGGTGGAGGAACAGTGGCAATGCTGCGACGAGAGAGTTTGAAGAACTTGGGCTCAGGGTCCATAGCACAAGTGGATAAATCAATATCAAATCTCTGAAAGATGCATGGGAGGATCATCGCATAAGAGAGGTTGCGGTCTCTTCCGCGACATCTACCCATCATCTGAATAATAATCTTAGGGGCAGAAAAAGGAATCCCCTTAAGAATTTGATATAAAGCAGAAAGCTCAAGTGCAGTAACATCATCTTTTGAAGTAGATTTTGGAAGTAGAGTGGAATAGATGATGCGATGTAATTCGTAGTTAAATAAGTTCAAGTTATTGGCCTTGAACTTTCTAGGATGAGCACGTGTGGGCGCACAAAGCTCATTCTTGAAACTAACGAGAGTCGTCCCCTCGAGGAAATCAAAATCAGTGATGTCATAGAGCGGGGCACCTTCATTTGGTAGACCAAGGATTTTTGCTACCAATTCGTCATTGAACTCGATATCTATCCCGCCGACACGAGTTCTCGCGATAAAAGTGTCTAATACGAAATTACAGTAAAATAGTCTAATGACATTAGTAGCTATAGGGAATTGTAAAGTAGCAAAGTGATGTAACCCTAATACCTCAAAGTAAGGATGATGGTCAGGAAATACAGTCTATTTGATCGAAGATCCGGTAGAAATAGTACGCATAATGAAATCGTCATACCAAAGTCGGGCTTGGTCGAGAGTTTTGAAATAAAACTCGTCCGATGCACCGTCATCTGATTGGACCGGAGAAAAAAGGGAATCCGTATGCGGATCAGAAGATGATGCCTCTTCACTGGCATTGGTCTTCATCCTCTTAAAAGGATTGAATTCTTTAGGTATTTTATCCCAAAAACTAGAAACCCTAATAATTTGAAAGTGGGGGAGAGAAGGGATTATACCTTCCGTGAATCATGTATGCTGTAGAGGACGAGATTCTCCGTACGAATCCAAATTTTGGACGAAGATCTCCACGTGGATTGGAAGAAGGAAGCTGGAGAAGAACTAGGGTTTTCGGGGCACGGCAGCTGCTGTTTTGATGAGGTTTGGAACAATGAAGAAGAGGGGGCCTCGGGTTCTGACTGGTACATATATATACCCAGCCGAACTCTGGTCGAATTCGGACCGAACTTGGGCCAAATTCGCCAAGGGTTGCCTGGCTATATATATATATTTATATATATATATATATATATATATATATATATATATATATATATAAAATTTTATGGGACCACATCTTTTTCATCAATTCGTTTTAAATATTTAATTCAGAGTTTAGTAATTTTAAATTTCAAATAATACTATCAATATTATTTTATAAATTAATATTCTTTACTCAGCATCTGTCTCAGATTAGCTGTAGGAGTACTGTCCCAGCTATCGGAGGTTCACCGGGGAACTCTTAAATATCGCTTCGCTTCGACCGTAGTCGTGGTGACAGACAGACTCTTTTTAGGCTTGTCTTGAAAACAGTTATTGAGTATTGAATAAATAATTAATAAAACAAAATTAATTAATATTATTGACATCTAAAATTTCTAATTTTCGACGTAAATAATTAAAACGATCTTCCGCTAGAGGTTTTGTGAGAATATCAGCTAATTGATTCTGTGTGTCTATGTATACAAGGTCTATATCTCAATTTTATTGATGATCTCTAAGAAAGTGATGTCGAATCTCGATATGTTTAGTACGAGAGTGACATACTGGATTCTTAGTCAAATTAATAGAACTAGTGTTGTCGCAGAAAATGGGTATGTGTGTAAAATACAATCTATAGTCTTCTAAAGTTTGCTTCATCTACAAAATTTGTGTACAACAACGTCCTACGGCGATATACTCAGCCTCGGTTGTTGATAATACGATATAATTTTAGTTTTTGCTAAACCAAGAGACTAGAGCTTTTCCTAGGAAATAACATGTGCTGCTAGTGCTTTTTCTATCTACTTTGCATCCAACAAAATCAGCATCAGAATAACCGGTTAGGTCAAATGATGTGGTTTTGGGATACCATAAGCCGATAAAAGAAGTGCCTTTAAGGTATCGAAAGATACTCTTAACTACGCACAGATGTGATTCCTTAGGATTGGCTTAAAAACATGCACACAAGAAAACACTAAACATAATGTCTGGTCGACGAGCAGTTAAATACAATAAGCTACCGATCATACCTCGATACTTACGTATGTCGAGGGGTTTGCCTTGTTCATCAGTATCAAGCTTGGTTGAAGTCGCCATTGGAGTGCTAAGTGGCTTGACTGCTTCCAGGTCAAACTTCTTTAATAGATCCTTTGTGTACTTTGCTTGATTTATGAACGTCCTATTGTTGGTTTTTTTGATTTGCAGTCTGAAAAATAATTTCAGCTCTTCTATCATGCTCATCTCAAACTTATTCTGCATATACTTTGAAAATTCTTGGCAAAGAGATTCATCAGTAGATCCAAAAATAATATCATCTACATAGACTTGAATCAAAAGAATATTGTTATTCAAAGATTTTATAAATAATGTAGTGTCAACCTTTTCCTTTGAAAAACCGTTATCAAGTAGAAAAGAGCTTAGACGATCGTACCAAGAACGAGGGGCTTGTTTCAAACCGTATAAGGCTTTCTTCAATTTGAAAACATATTCAGGATATTTAAAATCAGTAAAACCGGGAGGTTGAGCTACATAAACTTATTCTTTTATAAAACTATTTAAAAATGCGCTTTTGACATCCATTTGAAAGAACTTAAAATTATGAAAACATGCAAATCCACATAACATGCCAATGGATTCTAATCTCACAACTAGGGCATAAGTCTTATCGTAGTCCATACCTTCTTCTTGATTGTATTCTTGAGCTACGTGTCGAGCCTTATTACGAGTCACTAAACCATTCTCATTCAGTTTGTTTCGAAATACCCATCGGGTGCCAATGACCGATTGATCAATGGGCTTGGGAACAAGTTCCCAAACTTGATTCCGTTCGAATTGGTTTAATTCCTCTTGTATAGCATCTAACCATAAGTTATCACTATATGCTTCTTCAATATTTTTGGGTTCAAACTGCGAAACAAAAGCAACACAAGAAGCTATATTTTTATTAGAGGAACGAGTACTTACACCCTTGGTAATCTCACCAATTACCAAGTCCTTTGGATGATCTGCCAAGAATCTCATCGCTTTTGGTGTAGCCTCAGGATTGCTGGTTCCTGCTTCTTTGCTTGAAGACTCAGCCGGTGCTTGGTGTGAAGGTTTTGCATCTTTGTGTGAAGATTTTGCAGTAGCTGTACTTGGTGTAATTACGTCTTCATGGTCGTCATCGTCTAAGTGTTGATTTAGCTCATCAAACTTGACATTGATTGATTCTTCGATGATCATAGTTCTTTTATTGAAGACCCTGTATCCTTTGCACTTTGCTGCATAACCTACAAATATACCTTTATCGGCCTTTTCATCAAATTTACTCAGATTGTCTTTAGTATTAAGAATAAAGCATTTGCAACCAAAAATCGTGAAATATGAAACATTGGGTGTTCTATCAAACCATAGTTCATAGGGAGTCTTCTTCGATATAGGTCGAATTAGAACCCTATTGTGAATATAGCACGCTGTATTGACAGCTTCAGCCCAAAAGTATCTAGGTAGACTAAACTGGTTTAACATTACTCTAGCCATTTCAGATAGATTTTTTTTCGTTCCACAACTCCATTTTGTTGTAGAGTCCTTGGGCAAGAGAATTCATACAAATAACCGTGTGTCTCACAAAATTGTTTGAATTCTGCATTCTTAAATTCTTCGCCATGATCACTACGAATGCGAGTAATCATGAACCCTTTTTCATTCTGTACTTTCTTGCAAAAGGTGACGAATTCTGATAATGCATCATTCTTACGTGTAAGAAAATAAACCCATGTATATCTAGAAAAATTATCTACAATAACAAATGCATATAACTTACCACCTAGGCTAGCAATTCTACTTGGTCCAAATAAGTCCATATGCAACAGTTGTAGAGGTCTAGTGGTACTTACAACGTTCTTGGATTTAAATGCAGATTGGGTAGCTTTGTTCTTTTCACATTCACTACATACCGTATCCTTCTTGAAAGATATATCCGGTAAGCCGCGTACCAACTTCTTTGTAGATAGTCTAGAAATAGTATCCATGTTTGTATGACCGAGTCTCATATGCCATAGTTGACTCTTAATGCTTTTGGCCATCAAACATCTACCTACTTTGTTAGCATCTTCCAACAAATAAAAAACATATTTATTGTCTTCCCTGATACCTTCAAGGATAGTACTACCAGTTGTACTATCAACTATAGTACATTTGTCTTTGACGAAGTTAATGCCATAACTGTGATCAGCTAAATGGCTTATGCTGAGCAGATTATGTTTTAACTCGATAACTAGACAAACATCTTTAATCACAGGATAGAGAGCCTTACCATTGTCACCGACACCGATTATGTACCCTCTTAAATTATTACCGAAGGAGACGTATCCTTCTTTATTCTTCTTCGACAGTATTGTGAATAATGAAGCGTCACCGGTCATGTACCGTGAGCAACCACTGTCGAGGATCCATTTGCCCCTAGCATGTGAAGGGCGTTCCACGTACAAAACAATTTACAAATGAAACTCTTGGTACCCATTTCTTGTAGGGTCCTGACTGGTTAGTTTTTGGTATCCATGCATAAATATTTAAATCTACTAACTTTCTAATTCTACATGCAGAGGATATATGACCAATGAGGCCACAATAATGACATTTTGCATGTTGAGTGTTGAAAGTTGTGTGAGGTGCATGATTGGTGGGTTTAGGTTTTCTAGTATAGAAGAATGCATGCCTATTAGTCTTCTTGGACATAGTTTTGGTATGGTTTGGTATGACAGTATTGGGCGTGTTCCGATGATTCGGTAATTGACACATGTTAGAATAGGAAACAACAACTTCAGGCCGTTTTTCTAAACCAATTTCCAACTTTTTGGAAGTGTCATATAATCTAGTGTAGTCAGATGTAAGTGTTTCAATTCTGACTTGTGCACACTGGAGACTCTTTCTCTCCTTAGGTAGGTCTTTCTTTAACTGGATGATAGTTTGGTCTTTTTCTTCGGATAGCTTAACAGCCTCGTGTAACAACAACTTAATGGATGAAAGCTCACCAGACTCATTTGAAGAGTCATTATTTCTAACTTGATCTAGTTGGTCGGTAAGTCTTCATATTTCACCTTTGTACTCTTTGAGTACCTTCTTAAAGGTTTTATATTTACTACGCAGTTTCCTGTAATCATTTAACAGGTCACTGAAAGCCTCTCCTAGTTGATCAAAGGTGAAATCATCATAAGGATCAAATAGAGGATTAGTGATTACCTGATCGCAAGCCATCAAGCACACATTTGTAGCATCATCTGATTGTTCGTCTTCTGAGTCGCTCGCTTCACTTTTATGCCATATGCTTCTGTTGGCGTACTTTCTTGATGTAGATTTCTTCAGGTAGCCTTTGTCATATTTGCTGCTTTTCTTTGAAGATGATGCTGTTGGACAATCTTTCTTCATGTGTCATTTCTTCTTGCATCCATAGCAAATAGGATCTTCCTCGTTGTTGTTGCTGTTGATGTCTTTTGTTCTCCTGTTAAATCTCATGAACTTCTTGAATTTTCTTACCAGAAGAGCTTGATCTTCAGAGTCGGAGTCATTGTCGTCAGAGTCATCTTCGACAGTTCTTCTATGTTGAGCCTTGAGAGCGATCGACTTCTCTGACTTCTCCTTTGGTGTAGCATCTTTAAAGTCTTGAAGTTCTTACTCGTGAGTGAGTAGCTTACCCATGAGTGTTTTCAGAGACATTGTTGAGAGGTCGTTCCCTTCAATGATTGTTGTAGCCTTTGGAATCCAGTTCTTTGTGAGAGCTCGTAGAAGTTTGCGAATCTTCTCATGGTTACTGTAATCCTTGCTTAGTGAAGACAAAGGATTTACAATATCCAAGAATCTTGTAAACATCTGAGTGACTGATTCACTTGGATTCATTTTGAATGCCTCGTACTCCTGAGTAAGTCTGCTGATCTTTGACTCCTTGACTTGTGTTGTTCCTTCGTAGGTTACTTCGAGAAGTTTCCACAGTTTATTTGATGTTGTGCAGGTAGACACCCTGTTGAATTCAGTTCTGTCTAAAGCACAAAATAACGCGTTAATAGCACATGTGTCAAGAGTGGCCTTTTTCTTTTCATCCTCTGTATATTTGTCATGGGATTTTTCAACTAAAACTCCATCAACATTAATACGAGGGGGATTTTTATAGCCATCAATAACTACAGACCAAAGTCAAAATCAAGAGATTTCAGAAAGAAACTCATATATGTTTTCTAATAAGTATAGTTTGTGCCGTCAAACAGTGGAGGTCTGTTTGTGGCTTGGCCTTCACTTGTGAATTTTACAGTTGCCATGTGTAATACTGTGATCTTTATAACAATTAAATATAACTGCAATTTTACTTTACTTTACCTGTATAACCTGTTCTGATACCAATTGTAGGAACGAAATCGTAAAGCAGAATACTCTAGAGGGGGGTAAATAGAGTAGGCAGCAGAATATTGCAAATTAAAAAACTCGTTAGCAGTTAGATCATAAATATAATAATAATCACAAAATAAATGACAGTAATAAAAGAGAGATCAGAAGGCAAACACAAACACCGAGATTTATACTGGTTTTCCTCTTGTGAGGACTAGTCCAGTCGGAAGAACTCTAGCTTCCAGTTGAATTCACTATTGGAAAATCCTGTAAGTTTTCATACGAAGTCCTTGCAACTTCTACAGACGCGAGCTTTGATACTAAGAACTCGATCAACTTCAATTATGAAGAGTCAATCTTCAATCAACCCTCTAATTACAACCGCTCTGAAACTTCTAGACCGCACCGTACTGGCAAATCGACTAGAGGATTGTAACTGGCTTGGGATTTGAAAATGGAAGCTTTTTAGAACTCTTTGGAAGAAATATAAGCTTTAGAAGAGAAGAGATTGAAAATGAATTGGTGATTTGAAATGATTGAAATCCTTCTATATTTATAGTTTTTCCAAAGGTAGAACTCTGACAGAATTCAGACAGAACTCTTTGTAACAAACTGCAACTGAAGGGAGACCAAGTTCAAAATCAAACATTCACATAACGTTCAACTTGGCCGAACTCTGGCCGAGTTCTGTCAGGGTTTGGTCAGTTGATTTTGTGAAGAATAATTTTGGCTTTTTGAAAAGTCCTTCAGAAGCTTTTTGTAAAATAGATATTTTTCAAAGACAGGTCATTTTTAAAGAGATAGGTCAGTTTTGAAAAACAATTTTAGGATAGCCTATTTGCCAGTACGACTTGGTGTACAATGTATTCCTAAACTCAATAAAATGAAAAATTACATTGCTTTGAAGGAAATACATTCTGAGTGGCAAACAACTTCGGTCTTGAACGAAGTAGATATCCATCTTTGATAAGTGTCCAAAACGTCTGAATTGACTTTTATTTATATCGAGACAGAGTTTGATCAATTATTAAAATCAGGTTTGACCATGACCAATGGGCCAACAGGATGTAGGATCAGCAGAGTAAATAAAAAGAATGGTAGTAGGTAGCGCTCATCTGAGTCACTATCGGCTAAGGCAAAAGGTAGCGCTCATAAGAGTTACTATCGGTCCGGGACAGAAGGTAGCGCTCATAGAGTCACTATCGGTCCATAAATGTGTGTAAAAAATAAATGTAACCCCTACTCTAGTAGCTGTCCTCTCCCTCCCTATGATACTATACATGCGTCGTAACCACGCCGTACCAACACGTGTCACTTCCTCAGTACTGTTTGATACCTAATAACTGTCAAGTCTTCTAACATACATCTATTGACAGTTATTCCTACCCATATGTACGGGGATCAGCCAACAAGCAGGTGACCTCTATATGATACTCACAACTCACATACCACTCGTGATACAATCGTGACAAGTTTAATGAGATACACTAAGTGGACGGTAGTCCCTTAACTCTAAGTCCACATGCAAGAAGAAAATAATAAACGAGAAATATAGATACAATAACTAAAAAAATGAACCTAAATATAAGCAGTAAAGATGGAAATGTATCTTGCCTGATGTCCGAGTGAGGTAAGATAATGTCCTGGCGATGAATCAACAGTGCACAAAGAGGAAGGTGTAGGAATAACTTCGGATGTTGAAAATAGTCTATTATCTAATTATAATTAATACTGTGCCAATTATATTTATTTAATAAATTCTAAAGTTAGGATATGCTATAGGTTTTCGTATCATCTTTCCAAAAAACTAAACGGATCGCATTTTTGTTTCCGGAATCTCCCGAAATTATAAAAATAACGAAACACGTTTATTTTTTGGACACTAGATACTCAAACAGTTTTGTAGAAATTTACAGAACAATTTTTGTCTATTAAAATATATTTTTGGAAACCTTACCTCGATACGCTTCTTTTTAAAAAAACTGGAGGCGAAAGGG
The DNA here is from genome assembly GCA_029216955.1 of Iris pallida. NCBI lineage: Eukaryota > Viridiplantae > Streptophyta > Magnoliopsida > Asparagales > Iridaceae > Iris > Iris pallida. The sequence goes on from JANAVB010019600.1 coordinate 7,812,787, forward strand.
AGTTCGGAGCTAGGAGATATCGTCGTTCCAAGATGCTCTTGCTGCTAAAAAGCGGGGCTGAATTCTAATGACGAATTTTAGAGTTTCTATTGGACTAAAAATAATTTCGAATTATGGCTGATAGAAGGGGGATGTATTGGGTTTATATAGGTATTTATTTCAGATTTATATCCTAAATTAGATAGGATTTAATTTAAATTGATAGGAGTTACTTTGTTATGATATAATATAGATAGGGATGCTTTCCTATTAGACTTAGGATTACGATTAATTTAAAATATCGTTCATATTTATCTAAATTATCTATAACATTATTTAAAATTACTATATATAATAAATAGAGTTAATATTTATTTAAACAACCTTTATCAAATCTCATTTATACATGATGAAATATTTAATACTAAATTGATATTTATTCTATATTATGTAAATAGTGTACTATATAAGTAACATGTAAAAAGTAATAAAAGTTATGAAATAAATCCTAATGTTTTAAAAAAATTGTATAATATAGTTTAGATCCTTAATGTACTAGGAAAAATAGCTTTACATATTTTTATACTAAATTCACTAATGAGCACTATACTAAATATATGTAAAATAATACAAATTATATAATAAGCCAATAAATAGTTATTTAAAAATTCAAAAATTCCACAAATATTTATTTTGAAAAATCAGGGGGTTTACAAAAGTCTTATCTAGATAAGGACTAAGAAGAGTTTTAATTCCCCTTGAATTTTTTACTATTTAATTCAAATTGATTTAAAAGTAACTCAATCAAATACAATCCAATGTAGATAGATTCTACCTCTAATTTAAACTGTATTTAAATAACTTAATATTTTTTTCCAACTAAAATGACTATAATTAATTACATATTAGATCAACCCATATTTAATATACATATTTCGAAATAATATATTAATGATAATAATTAATTTAAAAAATACAAATATATATACACTCGCATGTAAAAATAATACTTATATAAAACACAGTTGTCCTAATTTACTAGTTATACTTGTACTATAAAATAAAATGGCTTTTTTTAAATAAAAATAAAGTTTGGCAATCCTCGGCTCGACGCATTTACAACTTCAAGCAATATAAAATATTTATCGTCTATTATTTTAAAATATTTTCTACATCTATATAATTAAAACATTTTATAAAAATATGTACTTCGCACTTATTCGCACTTGACGAGAAATTTACGAAACACAAACTCGTAAGCAACGTACAAATACGAAGTACAAAAATTAATACCATATTTATTAAAAAATCGTAGTAGAAATTTAAAGATTTTACAATCACCCCTATTGGTCTAATCTGAAATAGTAGCAGTCGCACACTTGCCAAATGTGCGATGAGCCGTGTTCACCCCCTAGCCGTTTACATGTCGAATGCAGTATTTCAAAACACAATTGTTAGTGTCTTGTACTGGACTCACACTAGAATCACACTTGACTCACATTGTACTATCTGGACTCACATTACATTTGTTCTAGTTCAGTTATCTCTATTTTATAGTCTTCATTTCCATGCTCTCCTGATTCGCTGTATTTAATTCCCCATTCTTTAGTTAAACCGTTGCTCTGTTTTATTACCTATCTCAACTTTCCATGATTCATCAATATAACTGTCTATAACTGCTTTATAGTCTTTATTATTTACTTGAGATTGCTTAATGAGATGTGCTCGTTACATCATGACTGGATATATTTTTTAGATATTTGTCCCGAGGATACGTGTCCTACTTTCTATGGATCTGAGGAGGGGATAGCTACCTTGGGTCCCAATTTTCAGGAGTGACCAAGAGACTAGTTTAGTGGACTTGTTTTAGATTCTCTGTTTAGAACTTGAATTGTAATAAGTGGAGATTTCGACATTATATTTGAGATTTGTTTCAGATATTATTTTAGTTGTTGTTTTTGTTGAGTTTATATAGTTATTTAGACCTCTGTGATATCTTATCGTGCTTTAGACTGTGATTGAGCATATCATATCTCTGTAATTGTCCCCCATTCGGAGTTGAGATCTATGACAGGTATATTATATTCATTGTGTGTGTTGTTAGTTAGCGACCTAGAACAATGTTCTACCGTCGATTCTGCGGCGTTGGTTGGGCACTATTACGCACTCGTGCCCCTATACTGGGTACGGGTCATGATAATAGCTATAGGGACATATCTATCTCTGATCTTAGAGGCAACCAATTCTTATTATAGGGACTCTATCCAATTTTAGGGATAATCTATGATCCGACCAACTTAAGGAACATGGGACACCACCCCAATCTAATAAACTTATATCCCAACATGGACAAGTGAAATATCATAGCCAACAAATCCGAAAATTAGGGAACCAACCGACACTCTAGGCAACCAACCGACATTCTAGGCAACCAACCGACACTCTAGGCAACCAACTGACATTCTAGGGTCAAGTCTTTCTACCCATACTCATTCTCGGGATATACCCAACAGTCATTCTAGACTTACCCACTACCAACAAGATCTATCCGATAATTCTCATGGGTCAATCTCGAAGCCATAATATAAATTTCTTAATCGAATATCTAAACTTTCAGTTTATACTTGCATAGACATAGCATCTTCTCAATCCGACTTGCATCCTTATATCATAGTCAAATTATTTCTATCCAATCAGGCCAACTATTCCGAGTTATATTCCAACATTGCTACCTCCAATGGTTTATCATTTACCATCTCTTTTCTTCGGTCTCTTTGCAACATATTCAAATTTCACATTTTAGATCATCTGTACGGTCTGTACTCTTTTAACCAAATCGATAAGGCAACTGTATATAATTGTATTTCTTCCGAAAGTATCATTATGAATTTTGCTAGCACCAAACACGGTCATCTCTTAGCAATAAATGTTAACCATCAATATTTATTTTTTATCATCTTCTTGTGATTCCATAAGAAGATTTTACTATCTATGTACCGATCCAATCTCTATGAAACCAATTGTCCAACATCCGTATATCGATCATCTAGTGAATACAACATAACTCATTAGCTAAGTTAAAATCTAATAATTCTATATTCCACCCAAACTCGTTATTCATGCGACAACATCATCCACCGACAGGGTCTATTATATATTACTGTACATTAATATTTATTTGTATTCTAGCCATCAAACTCTCATAAGGAGCATCTACTCTTTCATGCATCAAGGGACAAGTGTTCATTATCTATGCCTCAAAATAATCAAGGGTCATAACTTGTTAAATCGGGACACATCTAATTTTCTCAAGCACAACTACACAACATGCTAAGGTCATATATTTCCTCAAGCCCATTCTCTAACTATTCGGTCGCCGATGCAACTTTCTCCATCTTCTAAGTCATTCACAATATTCTGATAAGCGCCTAACATCACCATCAATTTGTCGATATCCAATATGCAATTTCGTATACTTAATCCTAACATCTTTCAATATTCGGTCTATATTGCTCCTCCAAAATCTTTTGATAGAAACACCCCACCATCGTTACTGAGCCTACAATTCTTCTTACCCTACTGATTCAAGTCATCACCTTAATCTATAATTCGTACCATTCCCAACCAAGGCATTCATTTCATATTCTCGAATTCTAATTACCCAACATAATGCTAACTGTCAGAGTCTAGCGATGGTTCATCCGAACACATCAAAATCTTGCAGCGACTTATCCGAACTTAATTATCAAGGGATACGCCTAGCAGTCATGTATCAATCGTGACCCCAGCTACGACTCGATACTACCTAATACTTTATAGATAAAGCAATCACTATATTATGAACATGGTCAAGAGTCATCTTATCGCTAAGAGGGTAGAGCCATATAGCACTCAGAGCTCAAGCCATTCCCGACAAAATATTCCTCTTCACATCAAACCAACGCCTATTACTGGATTATCCATCCTGTAGTGACTCTGCCGACCACAAATACCAACTCAATTCCCTCGCATCCGAAACATAACCAAGCCAACACTAATAGGCCAACTCGACAATTTTGTCGATTCCTACTCACTAAAGTCCATGCACATTTCCTTGCCAAATTACCATGCCATCACCCACTGTCGATTGCCAAATAACAATCGACTTTCATAAATCCCACGCTTAAGACATCAAGCACACATTACCAACTTATTATCGCATCGTATTATTGTTATTCGTTTTGGTATCATTAAGCATTCAATAAAGCACACAAACACAGCCCACATATTTAGACTTATTGTATGAAACATCCAGTGAGCGGCCGGAAGGATTAACAAACTTTCAATCAGGGAGCAACTTAGAATAATTTGGAAATAACAATGAATAATCGCGAAAGCACATTGAGTCATCGTAGAAACAACTTTGATTCATCGTGGAAGCAACTTTGATTAATCGTAGAGGCAACTTTGATTTCATCGCTGAAGCAACTTTGAGTAATCGCGGAAGCAACGTTTGAGTCATCGTGAAAGAATATTTGAATCATCTTAGTAGCAACTTTAATTTGAAGCAAATCAAATAAGAATCCTAGGATGTAAAGTCGTACTATGATACCATTATGTCACGTCCCAATTCTGGAGGATCGAAAACTAGCCACTGGGCATGATATCGTACAAGTCTAGATTTCACTTGTACAAGGCAAAAATATTACAGTTCCTAGTATTTCTCAGAAGATAATGACAACACAGCAAAACCAAGCAGATATATTGAAGTAACAACAAGATATGAAGAAATGTATCTTTTTATTGATTTTCTTAAATAATTATAAGACTTGTAGCTAAATACAGAGTTTACAAAAGATTACAAAACTCTTGAATAGCCAACTGAATATATACTTGCTATTTAGGCTTTGCAACCGAACATGCCAACTTTGCTTGCAATCTTACTGGTTCATCTGAGTTAAATTGTTCTATACATTATGTCCCGTATAGTAGAAGACATCGTCTTGTAAGAAGAGCTTCTGTACACCCATCCGATTCATCAATGCCAAGCACCGATCAAATGATTTCCCCCATGCACGAGCACCTGTAATATTGCCCATAATGTAGGTCAGTACCTCATCAATATACTGGCGAGCGGTGCTGGCCCAACTCACCTAAGAACACAATAATAAGTAATCATGTTATAGAACATTATTAAAAGTGGTCTTTCTCGTTGCCTTAGGGTCAATTAGTAGTTCATATCCGATAGAAGTAAAGCATGCATTTATTTCTTAGCCAGCTTAATGTAAAGCATATAGTTATCACACTTGGCGATTCTTACCCACGGTCGTATAGCTATCCCTGTACATTTATAATACTTACCTTGCCTGCAAAAAAATTGTTAGGAACAATATCATAATTCAATATAATTGTCACCGTTCAGGTGATTCTTACCAACAACCGACATCCTTCCCTGTAATTGAGTAATAACTTACTCTTCTTGTAACTACCACTTTTCTAAAATAAGGATAATTTTGAACTTTTGTAAAATTGATAATGTTAGTTATAGATGTCACTACCATATTTTAGATTGAGGGTATTTTGGTCATTTGTGATTTTTTTGAAATTTATTTAACTTATTTAATTGGTGATTGTGATTTTGACATTGACTAAGTTGAGACTTTGTAGACTAAACTAGGTTTTGACCCTAACCATGGTGACTAGGTTAGCATGGTGAGACCCTAGTCTAATTTAAGTCAATGTACGTTAGTCATTTGGAAATTAAGGTTTGAATAGGAAGACTAGTGATTTGGTGCATGACCTATGACTTAGAATTAATTTCATGACATGTAATTGAGCCATAGGCGTATGACTTAAGCCCAAAACCCAACCAACCCACCCATGACCAGCCACACTTAGGGTTTCCCCTTGCCTATAAGTATTCACTTAAGTTGTTCTTGCCTCTTTTGTGCTTGACCTAGATTTTTGAAGGAAAGGTAAATTCCCATTTTCCTAAAATTTTAATAAATTCATTTCAAGTCCTTTTTGACTCTAGTCTTTTGCATTAGGATCTAATTACTGTATATTTACTATTTTTGGAGATTTATCTCAGTTTTTGTGCAATTTGGGAGCATTTGGATAGCAAGGAGGAACCCTCAATTTGAAGCCTTTTCTTGATATTGTACCTATAGGTAAAAACTCCACAAATTGATTTAATATTTTGTATTTAGAGTTAGATCTAGGAGTCCCCTAGTTGTCCCTGAAATTTGGGTTAATTTTATGTCCTTTTGGTGTCAGTATCGGATACGTATCATTGCGTATAGATATGTGTTTGTTAAAATGCCTCTTAGGAATTTATTTTCATATTTTGAAAAACTAATTACATAGATACCTAGATCTATATGTGTATGATAAATTTTGTGACGACTGAAAAGTATTTTGTGTCATTTTGTGTCAGGTTTTTAAGGTTGGGCACGCTGTACGAGACCCGGTTCAGTGCCCTGTCTATCGGGCCCTAGAACTCCTTGCACAGGACACTTCGGGACACGAATTTTGGTGTGGACACTCCTTGGGTGATTGACACGAGGCCTACAAAATTTTATTCATAGGATCTTATTGACTAGTCTAGGAGCAATCCTGCCCGCACTGGACAAGCGCTGTCGTGCACTAACAGCAGACACACGCACAGACACGCACAAACACGTGCTCGTGTCTGTAGTGGATACGTCGTGGACATGTGTCAGGCTGCCCAATGTGTAGACCTATCCTAGGCAAACATGTAGGCATGTGCACGTGACACGAAGTATCGTGTGTCGTGTCCTACATGCATGTGCACTCGTACACGACGCTGTGATACACTGGGTGCACCCTATATGTTTGAATTGTTGTGGACACGTCTGTGTCGTGTTGGTTAGATACGAAATGACTCGAAGGACACGTGCACATGTGTATCTAGGTTTACCAACCCTCTGAATTGTAATTTTGTTGTTAATTTGAATTCGAATCATGGAATTCCCCTAAATTTCGATACCCGACTGATACCCTTTCACTGAATATTTTTTTGGGTATTTAAATTGCATTTTAACTGATTTAATGATATTAATGAGTAAATTAGACTCACCTACATATGTAATGAATGGGGATCATGTTAGTTTGTGATTTGTGTTGAGCAATAGGTTTTCGAAATTGGTTTTGGGTTGCTAACTGATAGGGCTGTTGGTTGAACTGTCATTGTTTGAAAATCTGAGAACTAAATGTTCTTCTCACTTGATCATTCACACCTTGATTAATCTAAGACTGAGCCACATCACCCTATCTATTCCAGTCACTTAATTCCTGAGACACATAGCCTACACACACACAGTTCTTCTTGTTTCACCAAGACACTTTGACACAACCTTTATGACACATACACACACAAAGGTCCTCTATGGAAACACACACACATCCATCTAAAAATCTGGACTGATATACACTGAATAACTTAATACACTTGCACTGATTTTTTGACACACTCACACACACATGAGGATATTCCTGTCATTGTGATACACACTGTTTTGGTTAATTTAGTGTAACATATTGACACACACACATCCAACACACATTACCTAAAGACTGAAACATGTTCCCTATTAGCTATTCCTGTCACACTACATTCCTACACACCCACTCACCTATGTACACATTACACAACACACTATTGTTTTTCTGTCATATATAACATATTTACACACACACACACACATAAATCTGAACCTAAGCCACTATCTACACTCACACACACATGTATGTCTATACATGTATTTATGAATATGTAATCTAGTACCTATATAGCTTCCCTATATGTATATATAATATTTGTAGCCTAATGTGGTATATGTAATGCAGTAGATATTGCTCATTGATATATATAATTAATGTGTATGTAGATATATGGTAGAGATGAGTGTATGGCCTACATGTGTATATGGCTCATGGCCTAGGTAGAATAGCCTATGGCATATGGAATATATACACATGGGTTAGGTTATGTAAACTTATGTGGCTTGAATGGTGTATGCTTGCTAGGCTAATTGGTTAGAGACCTAGATTGACTTGTTAAGCCTAGATTAGACCAACCTAGACTAGTTTAACCTTGTTTGACCTTGTCTGACCTTGTTTGACCTAACTAGACTAGTGTTGACCTAGTTTGACTGTCAGAGTTGACTAAGTTGACCAAAGGTTGACTTTAGCCTAGATTGACCCAAACATCATGTTGATGCATGATAGCAGTCTATTTTATTATTTTAGACATGTAGTGACTTGTACTGTTCTATAGGAGACAAACACCACTCCTCGGACAGTATATTCTCTTCAGATATCCAGGATACCAGGCGAGTACATTCTCTGATCATTTTATATCTTGTCTTGGATTATATTTCCTGCTTTAGATTACTTTACTTGATGCTGACACATTGGTAACACAGATTGGTACTATATAGACCCCTTCATGAGATGTTATCCCTCTCGGGAGCATCAGAAACTCTTGTCTCGTGTGTTTTACTTACATCATGTATCTCATGCTTCTATTATCATGAATCTTTATGTATTAGCTTATGATTCCTATACTCTCATGATTCACAGAGCCTTCACGAATCTTCATGAATCACCCTTTATGGGTCAGTAGTATAGTCATGAATCTTAACGTAACTTGACTGGATCCTTATGTATTGATTGGGGATGGGGGAGTAGAAATGAACATGTGAATAATTCCAAAGTAGTATAGTCGTGAATCACCTCTTTAGTATAGTCATGAATCACCCTCCAGCAGTTCACATGCTTATCTTGTACTCTGAATCACTATTCACTGATTAGTCCTCTATTATATTGTAGATATTTACTTACAGTCTCTCTTTCTTTTATATTATGTTATTCTTTTAGTTTTATGTATCTTACTCTCTAGCATGATTATATTTCCTACCCTGTTATGATTTTGTTGAGATATATTGTGCTCGCTCCTGTCATGACTGGACCTGTTAAAATTTTTACAGAGAATGATAAGGCTCTGGTGTGTACCCATTATGGTACAGCTTTAGACAACACTTGTGACTTGGACCCACTTGCAGTAGAGGATCTACCACCAGTGATTTAGACTGCTATCTTAGACTCTTACGTTGTCTTTCTCATTGATACATTATCATATATACTGGGAGTTTGTTTTATCTGATGTTTATGGAGATATTATCTTAGACACTTAGACTTCTATCTGATTGTATCTCTGTGGATTCATTTTGTTCCATATCTATTTATCTTTTTATCGTATTCTACCTTAGATGTGATTGAGACTGTATTGCTATGTCACCTCCATTCAGAGTGTATATACTATACATGTACCTTATATATTGTTAGATGATTGACCTAGGATAGCGTTCTACCGCCGATAGTGTGGCGTAGGCTGGACGATCCCACGTCTTGTGCCCTTACTCTAGGGTGCGAGTCGTGACACATTTTTAGTGGTGGCCCATGTAGGTCGAGTTTATGTAGTGGTATTCAAACTAGAGTATCACTACAGCCTGCAGTAGAATTAAGGTATTTTTGAGGTACTCAATCACACTAAGAAAAACTCTTAATCAGATTCTATTTATCTAAATTTGCTGCTTATTGTCTTCCCTTGAATATAAACTGTCCTCCTTTAATTTTTTTCTCTTTTCAGTAATTGCTTCTTGTTTTGATCTGTCTTCATGATGGTTATGGAGACACGATCTCATCGCTCCGGTCCGGGGGATACTATCGAGAGGCTGGCCACCCCTTGTCTTGTTCAGCAGGGCCTCGAGATAGCAGCTCCTGTTGTGCCGACTCAGGTTGGCGTTTCTGCTATATTGGAGGTGCACCTCAGCCTATACAGAGACATTTCCTCGTCATTCCTGATTTCTCTCAGCAGCAACGGTTCATGCAGCATCAGCAGCAGACCAGGGGAAACCAGCAGGGACGAGCTTCTGCCAGGACAGTCGAGGATGCACAAGACATTGGAGATCTTACTGCAGGTTCTGTTCTTCTCGATTCCATTTCCGTAATTGCCTCTTATAATTATCTTGAAATTTGATTCCATCTGTTCCTTGTTGACTGATTAATTTTGTTCTGTTGTTCTTGTGTTATATTTGTTTTTCTTCTGAGAAAAATTATATGGGCTAGGTTACCTCAGTTATGGGATCTAAAATCTTTGATAGTCGTGTTAGCTGGCATAGTGAGGACATATAGTCAGATTTTGGACGTATTTCTCGGGTGCGAGAATTAAGGTTTTCGCTAACAAACATACGGCAATGCAAAAGTTTTAAATACCATAATTCTGGAGGTATTACCTTAGTCAAGGACTCTGTGATCATCGTAGCCTTGCTCACTAGCACGACGCAGACTCCGAGTAACATGATTTTGGACAAACGCATATGATTATTAGATTGTATCTTAAAAAGGTATTTAAACTCATCATTTCTATCGTACCCTTGTGTTGTTCTAAAAATTGTATTCCATCATCAAATAACTTATGAGTAGGGATATTTAGTTTTGTAGAGCTTATTCATGTGTAGTTCTTTCATAGTGTAATGATATGATGACTTGTAGAGTGTCTGCACCCTAGATATGATAGTTAGCATTGGTATTAGAATAGTAACCCATTGTAGATGATTTCTCTGTTATTTATAATACCAACCAGTTTATATATAGGACGTTAGTATGCCTTACAGCCTTGATGATTATTATTATTTTTCCTTACCTTTTCCAGTGAGGCACCTATGACCAGAGCCTGTCCTTGAGTATAGTTGTAGTTTCACCTAAGACTGAGAGGTCTATATATATAGATAGATTGCAGATGATATTGGCATATGGGATATGGGTTGGTTGGTTGGTATCTATAGGCCACTGTTGTATAGGGTATTGACATATTGTTTAGCCTATATTTGGTTCAGTTTTCTATTGTAGTTAAGTTCTCTTTGTGTTGAGTTTAGCCTTGTTTGATCAACCTTTATAGGCAGTGTGCAGACCCTTCACTAGATACCCTGTCCCCTTGGTTCAGACTTATACAAGTGGTTCACTGCACTCAATACTTCATTACCTACCATGTTGCATCATAGATTTCACTGGACCATTGTTTAGACCCTAATTATTGACTCACCAATATAACCATCAACCACTTATCATATTCTGCATATCTGGAGAGTCAGTATCATGTATATTAGAGGTCTGCACTCATCCTTACTTCTGTACATGGTGACATACTACGTCTCTTAGCGTTTTACTTTATTGATAGCCTTGCAATACCCTTCATTATAACCTACAGTACCTGCCCTACAGTGGAGTTTAAACTTTTTTTGGGCATGGTTGTTCAGTCCACTTGGATAGTTGTATACATTGGGATATAATGCGGGTTGTTAATAAGAGTTCTCCCTTGATTATTGTTCTGTCCTCCTTTCGTTCTTAGATATAGATGATACCTGGTTAGCCCATCTATCCAGATACATGTCCAAACCCTTTCTTTCATTGTTGGTTCAATCTTCCAAAGCCTCTACCTGAGCATTAGTTTATTTTCCATATGTAGGTTTCCTTTCACTTTAACTTACAAGTGGACCCAAATGTCCTGTCCCTTTGCTTATAAATTTAGCCTCCTTAGCATCATTTTCCTTTTGCCTACATTGATGTTCAGACCATTCATCCTTAGCCTAAATTCTAGGTATTTGTTTCAGTCCCTTATAAGTTTAGTCTACTTTAACCCTTGATGATCATTTATATATATAGATGATTTACTTAGGGTATATGTAATGGGTTGTTGTTCTTGAGCTTATGTATATGTGCTATTTAGGATTTGTATGCTTAGAATATAGGTATTTAGTTATGGGTGACTTGATAGGATTTGGAAAGTTAAGAGTTAGTCTATTATAGAGTTTCTCTTTTTGCTAAATTCTAGTTGCCAACACCTAGATAGCTAGCATAGGTAAAATCCTAAGAAATTGACTAGTTGTTGACCAGTAGTTGACCATTGTCTATGTTTGACTTAGTTGACTAGAGATAGGATTAGAAGCAGGTTATTGTTGTATTTGTTGATCAAGTTTGATTATTTAGTAACTTGAGACCTTGCTTGTGTTTAGGTCGGAGACATAGTTTTCTGTGGATATCTCCGACTCATGGTACTATACGTTTTGGTGGAGGTGGGAAGCTTAGCCCACTCTTTATCGGACCTTTCGTGATCAGCGAGAGAGTCGGTGACGTGGCATACAGGCTAGACTTGCCACCTGCACTAGTGGGTGTCCACAACGTATTCTACGTATCACAGTTGAGACGGTACGTGGCTGACCCTAGCCATGTACTTGATTATTCAGAGATTGAGGTTAGGCCTACTCTCAATTATCTAGAGTAGCCAGTAGAGATTCTGGATCGCCGAGAGAAGGTGCTGAGAAACCAGATGATACCCTTGGTACGCATCGTATGGAGGCATCATTCTCCAGGAGAGTCTACCTTGGAGCGGGAGGATGAGATGCGCGAGCGATACCCTTATCTTTTTGGACCTTGAGGTATGATTATTTATCCTTCTCACCAATTTAGTTTTATCTTTTAATTTCGAGGACAAAATTCTTTTGAGGAGGGTAGATTTGTCACTACCACATTTTAGATTGAGGGTATTTTGGTCATTTGTGATTTTTTTGAAATTTATTTAATTGTTGATCGTGATTTTGACTTTCACTAAGTTGAGACTTTGTAGACTAACCTAGTTTTGACCCTAACCATGGTGACTAGGTTAGCATGGTGAGACCCTAGTCTAATTTAAGTCAATCTAGGTTAGTCATTTAGAAATCAAGGTTTGAATGGGAAGACTAGTGATTTGGTGCATGACCTATGACTTAGAATTAATTTCATTACTTGTAATTGAGCCATAGGCCCATAACTTAAGCCCAAAACCCAACCAACCCACCCATGACCAGCCACACTTAGGGTTTCCCCTTGCCTATAAGTATCTCTTAAGTTGTTCTTGCCTTTTTTGTACTTGACCTAGATTTTTGAAGGAAAGGTAAATCCCCATTTTCCTAGAATTCTAATAAATTTATTTCAAGTCCTTTTTGACTCTAGTCTTTAGCATTAGGATTTAATTACTGTGTATTTACTATTTTTGGAGATTCATCTCAGTTTTTGTGCAATTTGGGAGCATTTGGATAGCAAGGAGGAACCCCCCATTTGAACCCTTTTCTTGATATTGCACATATAGGTAAAAACTCCACAAATTGATTTAATATTATGTTTTCTTTGCATTTATGGCTAGATCTAGGAGTCCCCTAGCTATCCCTAAAATTTGGGTTAATTTCGTGTCCTTTTGGTGTCCGTATCGGACACGTATCATTGTGTATAGATAGGTGTTTGTTAAAATGCCTCTTAGGAATTTATTTTCGTATTTTGAAAAACTAATTACATAGATACCTAGATCTATATGCTTATGATAAATTTTGTGAAGATTGAAATGTGTTTTGTGTCATTTTGTGTCTGGTTTTTGAGGTTGGACACGCTGTGCGAGACTCGGTTAAGTGTCCTGCCTATTGGGCCCTAGATCACCTTGCACAGGACACTTCGTGACACAAATTTTGGTGTGGACACTCCTTGGGTGACTGACATGAGGCCTACAAAATTTCATAGTATCTTATTAATAGGTTTAGCAGCAATCCCGCCTGCACTGGACACGCGCTGTCGTGCACTAACAGTAGACACCCACACAGACACGCGCAAACACGCGCTCGTATACACAGTGGACACGTGTCAGGCTACCCAACGTGTAGACCTATCCTAGGCAAACACATAGGCGTGTGCACGTGACACGAAATGTCGTGTGTCGTGTCCTACACGTGTGTGCACTCATGCACGATGCTGTGATACACTGGATGCACCCTATATGTTTGAATTGTTGTGGACACGTCTGTGTCGTGTTTATTGGACACGAAATGACTCGAAGGACACATGCACATGTGTATCTAGCTTTGCTAACCCTCTGAATTGCAATTTTGTTGTTAATTTGAATTCGAATCATGCAATTCTACTAAATTCCGATACCCGACTGATACCCTTTCACTGAATAATTTTTTGGGTACTTAAATTGCATTTTAACTGATTTAATGATGTTAAATGAGTAAATTAGACTCACCTATATGTGTAATCAATGGGGATCATGTTAGTTTGTGATTTGTGTTGAGCAATGGGTTTTCGAAATTGGTTTTGGGTTGCTAACTGATAGGGCTATTGGTTGAACTGTCATTGTTTGAAAATCTGAGAACTAAATGTTTTTCTCACTTGATCATTCACACCGTGATTAATCTGAGACTGAGCTACATCACCCTATCTATTCCAGTCACTTAATTCCTGAGACACATAGCCTACGCACACACACAGTTCTTCTTGTTTCACCAAGTCACTTTGACACAACCTATATGACACATACACACACAGAGGTCCTCTATGTAAACACACACACATCCATCTAAAAATCTGGACTGATATACACTGAATAACTGAATACACTTGCACTGATTTTTTGACACACTCACACACACATGAGGATATTTCTGTCATTGTGATACACACTGTTTTGGTTAATTTAGTGTAACATATTGACACACACACATTCAAAACACATTACCTAAAGACTGAAACCTGTTTCCCTATTAGCTATTCCTGTCACACTACATTCCTACACACCCACTCACCTATGTACACATTACACAACACACTATTGTTTTTCTGTCACATGTAACATATTTACACACACACACGAATCTGAACCTAAGCCACTATCTACACTCACACACACATGTATGTCTCTACATGTATTTATGAATATGTAATCTAGTACCTATATAGCTTCCCTATATGCATATATAATATATGTAGCCTAATGTGGTATATGTAATGCAGTAGATATTGCTCATTGATATATATAATTAATGTGTATGTAGATATCTGGTAGAGATGAGTGTATGGCTTATATGTGTATATGGCTCATGGCCTAGGTAGAATAGCCTATGGTATATGGAATATATACACAGGGGTTGGGTTATGTAAACTTGTGTGGCTTGAATGGCGTATGCTTGCTAGGCTAATTGGTTAGAGACCTAGATTAACTTGTTAAGGCTAGGTTAGACCAACTTAGACTAGTTTAACCTTGTTTGACCTTGTCTGACCTTGTTTGACCTAACTAGACTAGTGTTGACCTAGTTTGACTATCAGAGTTGACTAGAGTTGACCAAAGGTTGACTTTAGCCTAGATTGACTCCAAACATCATGTAGATGCATTGTAGCAGTCTATTTTATTATTTTAGACATGTAGTGACTTGTACTGTTCTATAGGAGACAGACACCACTCCTCGGACAATATATTCTCTTCAGATATTCAGGATACCAGGCGAGTACATTCTCTGATCATTTCATATCTTGTTTAGGATTATATTTCCTGCTTTAGATTACTTTACTTGATGCTGACACGTTAGTAACATGGATTGGTACTATATGGATCCCTTCATGAGATGTTATCCCCCTCGGGAGCATCAGATACTCTTGTCTCGTATGTTTCACTTACATCATGTATCTCATGCTTCTAATATCATGAATCTTCATGTATCAGCTTATGATTCATGTACTCTCATAAATCACAGAGCCTTCACGAATCTTCATGAATCACTCTTGAATCACCCTTTATGGGCCAGTAGTATAGTCATGAATCTTAACGTAACTTGACTGGATCCTTGTGTATTGATTGGGGATGGAGGAGTAGAAATGAACATGTGAATAATTCCAAAGTAGTATAGTCATGAATTACCTCTTTAGTATAGTCATGAATCACCCTCCAGCTGTTCACATGTTTATCATGTACTCTGAATCACTAGTCACTGATTAGTCCTCTATTATATTATGGATATTTACTTACAGTCTCTCTCTTTTATTTCATGTTATTCTTTCAGTTTTATGTATCTTACTCTCTAGCATGATTATATTTCCTACCCTATCATGATTTTGTTGAGATGTATTGTGCTCGCTCCTGTCCTGACTGGACCTGTTGAAAATTTTACAGAGAATGATGAGGCTCTGGTGTCTACCCATTATGGTACAGTTTTAGACAACACTTGTGTCTTGGACCCAATTGCAATAGAGGATCTACCACCAGTGGTTTAGACTACTAGCTTAGACTCTTACCTTGTCTTTCTCATTGATACATTATTGTATATACTGGGAGTTTATTTTATCTGATATTTATGGAGATGTTATATTAAACACTTAGACTTCTATCTAATTGTATCTCTGTGGATTCATTTCGTTTCATATCTATTTATCTTTTTATCGTATTCTACCTTAGATGTGATTGAGACTGTATTGCTATGTCACACTCCATTCGGAGTGTATATACTCTATATGTACCTTATATATTGTTAGATGATTGACCTAGGACAACGTTCTACTGCCGATACAGCGGCGTAGGCTGGACGTACCCACGTCTCGTGCCCTTACTCTAGGGTACGGGTCATGACAATAGATTAGTAGATTTAAATCATGATAATGACTAATTGGTGAATTTTATATTATTTTACAATATTTATGTGATGTATTGTGATTGTGTCCTATGCTAGTGGAACCTTAGAACTACTTAGCCTAGAGACTAACCATGGCCATGGAGACCTAACTAATGTGATTAGATTAGCTAATTACCACTTTTTAGCCTATGGGTATTTTGGTCATTTGTGACATTTGAATTAATTTGAATTTTGATTAATTAATAATATGCTAATTAATGTGTTAGGCCTTAACCTAGAATTGTCCTAATCTAGATATTGATCATGAGCCTAGATATTTGATTAGTAGCTTCCAACTAAATGACAAGGTTAATAATATCTAGATATTAAGACTAAGGAGATATTTTAGCTAGAAACCCTAAATTACTTTGGACCTTTGCTAGAAAGCCTTGATTTCAACCTAAAGGAAGCCCTTAAACATAATTTAACCTAACCCTAACCCTATGCTACCCCTTGGCCGGCCATAAGATACCCCACCCCTATATAACATCATGTTAGACCCCCTTGCCTCATTCATTACACACTTCAAACCCTAATTTATGTTCTTCCCCAAATTTACCCCCTTTCATCAAATTAACTCCAAATTGAGCCTAATCAATTGCAATACACTTCACTAGTGTAGAGGAGAGCTCTAGTAGCTAGCTAGAAATGATTGGGAGCAATTTGGCCATAGGAATTGGTGTGTGATCATTTCAAGTGCAATTTCATTGAGATTCCAACTCTCAATAGGTAATGGCCTCTAAACCTATTAATTTCCTAATTTCTCTCCATAGATGCATACATCTAGGCACTATACATCATTAGGCCAAGTTTGGTTAGAAATCGAATCCATTTAGGGGGCGTATCGGAGGCGTATCGGAGTGTTGTGTAAAGTGTTTGATGAAATACCTCTTAGAATAAATAATTTTTATTTTTCAAAATAAATTACATATTTTTGTAACTGGTAATGTGTAGATCTTAGATCCAAGTGACTGAGTTGGTTTGGACACTTTTTCGTATCAAAATTGGACACGGGAAGGCCTGCACGCAAGTGGTACATTGTCCTGCTACCCGTGTCCCATTTCTTCGTGGATACACCACGTGGACCCACCAAAATTGGTATGTAGGTGGGGGTACTATCTGACAGCATGCCCCCAAAGTTTTATGAGATTTGATCGAGTGGTTTGTAAGTAATCAAGTCTGTATTGTTTTGTTCTGACACACGAACGCACGAATTTGGCCACTGATATGGGTTCTTATCATGGACACGACACGGCTAGGACACCTAACAAAGACACTGACATGTCATGGATACGACACGGCTATGACACCTAACAGAGACACTGACACGTGCCCCTAGACCTAGGCTACCCTAGGACTTGACCACGAGACAAGTGGTTGGACACACTGTGTCCTGGACCCCACGACACACGCGCACGAGCCTACTATTTGTGCACAGTTTTGACCCCTCTAATTGGCACTGTTCGACACTGTTTTGGACACCTTGACACATTTGTTGGACACACACACTATTTTATTATATTCCATCTCTATCCCAATTCTATTTATTTCATATCCCTTCGGTGTCATTGACATAAGAGATGTCATTTATAGTCTATCTGTTTCTATCTTTCTATATATGGAAATTTAAGAAATCATCATATAATAATCGAAAAATTGAAATAGAAAAGACAGGGGGGACATTTGTGATGAATTTGAAATCTTTTCTACTTGCCTATCATGTAAACATGTCACTGAACACTCTGAACTTGTTCATACCCTACTGCCCACACACAATAGCACATACTCGACCCCTTCTTGTTTATGTTTTGAGTTTGTTTAATTTGGGGTTTGATGACTTTAAGATGTGGATTCCTGAGTTGATTATAATTGTATAGCTATTTGGGTTGGCGAGTAATCTCAGTTTTCCAGAGTTAGGAATTGCATAGATGTGTGAGTGGATGTAAAGGCTTTAACACGTATGGAGGTTGCCCTGGTTCATTTTCTGAGTTTGGAGTTTATTAGTTTAGTTTGGGTTTTAAGTTGGGTATTTATCTATATGTTGATACCTTAGTTGAAATTGAATTTGAGTTTGGGTTTATATGTTGTTTGGGTTTCAGATTGAGTTTACATATTATATATGGAGTTTGGGATATATGATGTATAGGTGTTGATCTATATGTTCGTATGTGGGTTGTGAATGCATAGGTTATTTCCAGTTTTAGTTGTACAGTAAGTTTGGGTTACAGTATCATATATATGGTATATATAGGTATTGTTTACTGTCATATATAGGTTGAGGTTTATGTAGATTGATAGTTCAGTTTAGTATTGGGTTCCAGTTTGGGATACCTGGGTTTAGTTTGGGTTTAATGTTCAAGTGTGGGTTGTTTCAATCTTAAAACTGACATTGTGATCTCAGTTATCTGAGATTTGTTTAAGTATATGTTATATTTGTATACATTTGAGACATGTATAGGTTTAGGTAATGTATATATATGAACTGAGTTAGTATCATGTACTATAGAGATATGTGTACTATATAGTTGTGTAATATATACATATGGGTGTTGCCATGGTTCAGTTTTCTGAGATAGGGTTCAATTGAGATATTTTAATATATATATATATATATATATTGTATATATTATATATATATATATATATATATATATATATATTGTATATATACATATATCTACGTTAGGTTCTGAGATGTACTTTGTTTTATATTAAGTTTGAGGTATGGTAGTATGGATAATGTTAATGTCATTACATATATATGTGATACTTAAAGTATATGTCATGGTATCTGGGTAGGTATTTCGAGTTAGTTAATGAAGTTTTGGCCATTGCCAAGTTACCAACATCAAATAGCCTATTTTAGTCAAGGCCCTAGAATAGCCTAGTTGACCATTGACCTAGATATTGACCAATAGTCCAATGTTGACCTTGTTGATTAGAGATTGACCAAACCTTATCTAGTTGACCTAGTTTGACTAGAATATTGACCAGAGTTGACCAAGAGTTGACTTTGACCTAGAATAACTAAGAATTTTGTAGAATGCATTGTAAGCTTCAATTATTACCTTTTGAATACTTTATAACCTGTGTTGCTCAAAATAGGACTCTACGGCTCCCGTTTGGACATCTATTCATATCAGTTGTTCAGGTTATCAGGTGAGTACATTCTCTGGTCATTTTCATTCATGATAGTATCCATATTGCCTGCTTTAGACTACTTCACTTGATGCTGGCATGTCGTTATCACGGATTGATACTATATGGATCTTGTCGTGCGATGTTATTCCCTAAGTGGATACATCGGGTATTTTATGTGCATGTACTTTACCATGTGCATTGTGTACTCCTTGTACTCGTGTTATTTGTGTACAAATCGTGTGCTCTCATGTACTCTCGTGTGCTCACATGATCTTCTTGTGCAAATAATTCATCATGTACGTAACATAACTTGATCGGATCCTTATGTATTGATTGGGGATGGGAGAGTAGAATTGGTTATTTTTTTATTCTTTTACTCGTGTGTAAACTTTATAATTTAGGCGTGTGTAAATCAAGTCGGTTACATAACCATCTTGTGCTCTAAATCACTTATATTTCACTTACAGTTCTTATTTTTCTATAAAACATTCATGTACTAAGATTTGTCTATTTTAACTGTTAATGTACATCCCTCTCTATGAAGTTTCATGTTCTTCATGTACATTTCTTTACAGTTCATGTATTTTATTCTACTACTTGTTCTATATTTCCTGCCATGTTTTGGATTTATTTTGGAGATATGTGCTCGTTCCTGTCCTGATTGGATCCGTTGACAAAATATTATAGATAACTTGGAGGACCTTGGCACTACCCTATGGAGCTGACGTAGATGACACTTGCGACTTGGACCCTCAGGAGGATCCAGCTTGCACTGAGGAGACTACCCTAGTTCTTAGACTAGATTGCTAGGGCTTTATCTTACTTATTATGTTGTCTTAAGTTTGTATCTTTCAGATGTTATGTAGTAGTGTTGATAACACTTATCTTATTTCATATTCTAGTTGTATCTCACTATGTGGATTTTATATCTATCTTATCGTGCCATTTATCTACCTCTAGTTTATGTGATTGAGTTGTATCTTCGGAGATTGTCCTATGTTTGGAGAGTATATTATATTGTGTTTAGTTATGGTTGTGACCTAGAACAGCGTTCTACCGCCAACACTGCGGTGTAGGCTGGACGTACCCACGTACTCGTGCCCTCAAATTGGGTGCGGATCGTGACACGTTTTTAGTGGTGGCCCATGCAGGTCGAGATTCGCATTAGTGTGAAGTCATGGTAGTACGACGATTAGTTGTACTGCTGCGCGCCTGCGATAAGAGATAAGAATAGGCTTTAACATGAGAGGATACTCAATCACAGTTAGAATTCTTTGAGAGATTCCAGGGATGACCCTTGAGAATCTCATTATAAACTATCTCGAAATTCGATTCCAACAGTTACAGTCTACCTTTCTTGTTCATTGTTGAATTTGATTCTTGGTGTTCATTGTTGACTTGATTTTCTACCAAGATAGATCTTATGGGCTAGGTCACATCAGTTATGGAATTTAGAGTTTTCTACAGGCAAATTGGCTGGCAAGGCGAAGATATAGATTCTGATTTTGGATGTATTTCTCGGGTGTGGGAATTAAAGTTTTCGCAGCCAAGCATGCGACAATGCAAAATTTTTAAATAACATGATTCTAGAGGTATGTACCTTAGTTGCGGACTCTATGGATTATCGCAGCCTTGCTTACTAGCATGGCAAGGATTCTGAATATCATAATTTTGGACAGACACATATGATTATCAGATTGTATCCTGAGAAGGTTTTTAAACATATCATCTCTATCGTACCCTTTGTTTTCATAAAATTGTATTCCATCATCAAATAACTTAGGAGTAGGGATATTTTTAGTTCTTATAGAGCTTATTCATTTGTAGTTCATTTATAGTATAAGGATTTGATGGCTTGTATTAGGTCCTTATCTTAGAGATGATAGTTTAGCTTTGACATTAGAATAATAACCCATTGTATACAATTCTCTGTTATTTGCAATAGTCACCAGTTTTCACATAGGATGTTAGTCTGTCTTACAGCCTTTGTTGATTTCCTGTTTTCCCTTTCTACTTCCAGTATGTTACCCATGACTAGAGCTTGTCGCCTGAGCGTAGCTGCAGTTTCAGATATGACTGAAAGCGTGTTTCTACCTCCTATTGCTCAGGAGGTAGTGACCCTTCCGGCTGACCAGAAGGATAATAGGATGTATATATTGATGGTTAGAACAATAATATTTTGTAGGTGTACTTTAGAAATAACAAGGATATTCGAGGTCAATTTGTTTTTGTGAACTTGAATAATTTTAGGGTATTAATTCTCGAGATATTTCACTTAAGGTTGTGATGCTAAATTTAGGAATTTAGAAATGGAGAAGAGAATTTAACTGTAATGCGATGATGATACAAAATTGAATAAGATGTTGGTAAGAGGATGACTAGGAACAATGTAACGCCCCACTCCCAAAATACGTAGGACTAGGATATGTATACATGCCAGCTACTCATCGAGATGACTCCAGCACATCTCGAATACGTATAAGCTGCCTAGTTTTCTAAAGCAATCTACAAATATCTCAATCCACTGAAGATAAACTCTTGTATAAACCAAGTAAACTAATGCTGGTCAGACATTAGCAAATCGGTACAAGTAACAAAAAAAGATAATATACAACAAAGTGGACCAGACTCTAATGCAATTATCTTGAACAAGCTTCTAATGAAAGACAAAGCTTGTAAAACTAGGCTATACTGTATCAATGTCAAAGTAATCTAATATAGGATAAAATCTAATCATGGAAGAGAACGATAAAACATCAACTAAATATACCTACAGTCTTGGTGTAGCAATCATCCTCCATCAGTGTACCATACCTTCATCTAATACCTGGAAAGATCACCAGGTCCTCAGAGGACTAGCAAGACACATAATATACATGCCTACTGTACAATAAATACATGCGAAAAAAAGAAAATGGTACAAGGAACAATATGAGACTAAAGTGTAAGTATAAATGGAATACCGTCAAAGATAGTGCAATCAAGCGTGACTAATAGTAAGTTAGGGTAAGTGCAGCCCTATGGGAGCTCACAGTCCTATAGTCAGTACCCGATGGAGAATCTCTAACTATAGTAAGGCTCATTCGCACTCGATGGGAGCTCACGAACAAGGTGGTCAGGTATAGTCACGTCTAATAACAAGTCAGGGTCAAGTGAAAACAATCACGATTAGGTCAAGTCAATCCAGTACGGTAATCGGATCAAGATAAGGTCAAGTCCAAGTCAAACATGTCAGGGAATCATGGTATAGGCATAGAAATAGTATCACTAGACATGAACAGGATTAGGAAAACAGAACAAACAATATGAAAAAAAAAGAGTAACACTCTACGTGCACGTAAAACTAGAATAACCATGACATAGAACAGGAGAAATATGGAGCGAAGTAAGATATGAAAGACATCAATATGGAAAAGCATGTAAGTACTGTAAAGTTTGGCAATGTGTACTTGCCTGGTGATAGCAAAAGTCCTGCAATTAATGAGCCATAAAACCTAAATTCTGACAAAAAACTCCGGATGCTGAAACAAACATTTGCAACAATCCCAGAATGAGCAAAATAGTTATGGTAATTTTGGGTCAAAACGGTGTCCGTCGTTGGACCCGCTTTGCATCGAAAAGCTTGCCAGAGTCAATGGTCTCTAAAGTCGTCAAAATACATGTCTATGAATTTGTTTTGACGATACGAACCCAACGGTATGTCCAAAGTTGGATTCCGATGGACTGTGCACAAATTCGCCCGTTGAGTTGGATCGTGGGGCCCGTAAAACGGCGATCAGGTCAACTGTCTCAGAATCGGACCAAATTTTGCTTACAGGACCAAAAAAAATGATACGATCCTGCTGGCGCAAGTTTCGTCTCGATTTGACGAACGTGCACAATGTAATTGGATAATTTGCAAGGATCCCGATACGGTGAATTTCGACGGATACGTATCAAATTCGTCGCGCACACACAAGCAATTTAAATTTTGTCAAAGCCCACACGTCCGCGAAGTCGATACGCACCTTTCGATGCTTTCGGTTCGCGACCACATCGCCCAGATTGGCGGGACGCACGTTGTATCGGAAGAATTTTATAATTTTTGAAAACAGTTTTATTAGGTTTTTCTCAATTTTTAGAATTGAATAACTCTATACCTACTTAATGAAATTAGAATCTACAAAAAGGTTTTTATTGCCGCATACGTTATCTATGACGGTCTTCAAGTACAACCTCGAAACTGTTACAAGATCGATCGGAATCGGTCTTCGAACATGGGTGTTTGGACTGCAAAGATGTTCAATTTTGAACAAGTTTCTCACCAACTTTGGGATCGACTTACGACGCATATACTACGATCTAAATTAACCTATTTGTAAGGAATCGGAGAGGGTTACGTTGTCGACATACCATAGAAATTGGCTCGAGAAATCGTAGAACGAGGAGGCGGGAATATCATCCCGAAGGGGTCCTCGTGGCTGTACGGCTGCTGTCGTTTCTTTGTGTACAGTTGTCGTGCGCGCGTGGCCTCCGGGGGCTCTCCGGCGCTGCTGCGGCGGTGCACGGTGGCTGAGGGGTCGCTGGGATTGTAACGCCCCAGTCCCAAAATATGTAGGACCAAGTACGTGAACATGCCAGCTGCACATATACGAAGAATATTCCAATATATGGAATCCTCAAATATGTACATAAGCTGTAAACAAAATAACCACATGCCAGTAATATATAATCTAATCTCATCATAGCTCAACACAGAAGATAATAGAGTCCAAATAAATAAGTAAAAGTATCAAAAGATAGCAGGGTGAACATACTCACTCCAAACAGCTATGAAAAATAGTCTCACAAGATCGGAGTTCGACCTCCGCAAATAGAAAGAAATGAGATGCAAAAATAGGTCCACTAATGTCTCAAATAAAGAATAGACTAGACATCAGTAAAGACTGCCTCGTCATCGATGTAGGATAGATCCAACGTCGCCCCGTACTCCTGTGAAAAATTGTCTAAACTGGAGAGATAACCAGGTCCTCAGGGGACATAGCAAGATACAAGAAAACACCATGCCATATAAACTGTTATAATATAATAAGGAAAAAGATATGCATGCAATCGGGTTCCTGACCATTCTATTATGAATAAGCAGTTGAGATACAATCCTTCGACGCATGAGCCCTGACTGTAAATGGGATCGGCATAGTTTTCATAAACGGTACCAGGGGCCTATGTCCATAACGCTCTGGAAGCGTCAGAGGGCACCATGTGCAAGGGGCTACGTCCATAACGCTCTGGGAAACGTCAGAGGGCGCCTGGAGCCTGCGTCTCCGGAGGAGCGCACAGGTAATCAGGGAAGTGCAAAGAAGCCCATACGTCAGGTATTGTTCTTTCCACCCAATGCCTAGTATCATCATCTCTGTGACTGATATGAACCTCCAGTAACCGCCAAGTCTTCTAACATGCAATACTATTGGCAGTTACTCCTATCCGTCGTACGCTCCATACGTATCGGTGGCCAGCCAACTACGCGAGTACGTGTCCTATATGTGACTCACATCACGTGATACAACAAGTGTCAAGGCCATATGAGATATACCAATACCTCAACATCAATGGGTGGTCACTAGACTAAGTCAATGCAAGAGAAATAAATAAGGCAAGGTAAACGACCGATAGAGTCGCTCGCACCCAAGTGTGACTTGGACGCACAGTTTAAATATCAAGAAACAAAATGCTGATTATAACAACTGAAAATAAGAAGTATAATAATCACAGAGTAAGGTGGCAAGGTATCTTACCTGATGGTGCAAAGTGACAAGTCCAGGTAATCACAATATCAGCTAAGAAATGTCACAATCTCCAAACAACTCCGGACGTTGAAACAGACATCAAAAACGCACTCGGTGTAAAAGATATACCTAGGAAACGTCTATCTAAAAGCCTAATTCTTGAACAGAGGCAAAATCGTAATTTTGGGTCAAAACGATGTCCGTCGTTGGACCCGCTTTGCACCGAAATGTATGCCAAAGTCTATGGTCTCTAAAGTCATCACTACATGTCTACAGATTCAGTTTGAGGAGAGGAACTCAACGGTATGTCCAGTTTTGGATTCCGATGAGCCGTGTACAAAATCGTCCGTTTGAGTGGGTCGCGGGCCCGCCAAAAATGGGTTCCGATTCGACATTCTCAGGATCGAACCAAACTTGGCACACAGGACCAGAATTTTGATTCGGACCTGTTGGCGCAAGTTTTGTCTCAATTCGACGACTGTACACGAAGTTATGGGCAAGTTTGCAAAATATCGATACGGGGGTATCTCGACGGATACGCGTTGATTTCGTCGCGCACACGCGACAAAACTGAGTTCCGTCAGTTCCCACACGTCCGCAACGTCCATACACATATTTCGATGCATATAGCGCACGACCACGTCGCCCGGTTCGTCGGGGCACACGCCATATCGGACAAATTTCAGAAAATTAATATAATTAAACACAGGTTTTTTCTCAACTTCAACATCAATCTACTCTTTACACACAAATCAAAACGACGATCCAGAAGATGCGTTGCGATCTCAGTTATATTGTCTATTACTGTTTTCAATTATTTCCTACAGTACTTAACTGTACAACAAGAAAATTGGCCGACAAGTTGTCATTTTAAAACAGTTTTTAGCGTTACAGAAAACAGATTTTTGTTCAACTTCGTCTCAATTTTTCGAGCAAGTCGATGGGTTGTTTTCGAAATCCACCTGGAGTATCTCGAAGAGGGTCAAGTCTACTTTCCAGAATATCTTACGGATCAAAAATTAGTGCTACGAGTAAAAAGTTACGTCGTAGGAAAGTAGGGTACCTTAAGTGGGAAAACTGCTCCGTGGGTGACGCGGGGCTGACTTCCGATGCTCCATTCGTCGTGCACAAAGCTCCGTCGCTGGTGAAACGAATTTGCAGGCGAAGAGGGTATGATCAAACTCAACTTTCGTTTTGGAAGATTAGGATTTTGAGGCTTGTGGAAAAAGTTATATATATATCAAGTTGGTTCAAAAACCTAACACAAACACTATTACTAATAACCCCATTTGGGCCTTGCCCACGGGTTGCTATTGCTACGTGAGCATTGCTGCTGTGCATGGGATGGGGGGGGCCCGTCTACTTAAGTGGGTGGGTGCTATATATATATATATTTTGGCTTATGCGGATGATGTTCTTATTTTCACTTCGGAGGATATTGCTGGATTGCGTGCTCTCCAGCAAGTATTGCATAGATATGAGGCTGTTTCTGGACAGGAGATTAATTATTCCAAATCGGCCTTTTATACTGCGACACCATTGGGGGAGGATCGTGCTCGGACTATTTCTACTCTCTTTGGATTTAGTACCGGCAATTTGCCGTTTTCTTATTTGGGTTGCCCGTTAACATGCGGGAGAAGAAATGCGGGGATGTTTAGTTATTTGCTGGATAAAATTCGTTCGAAGCTGACGGGTTGGCAAAACAAGATTCTTTCTCTTGGGGGTAAGTTGGTCCTTATTAAGAATGTACTTTCATCTATCCTTATGTATACATTAGCTGCATGTTGCCCTCCCCGGGCCGTTCTCAGGACGATTGAGAGGATGTTTACGGCTTTCTTCTGGGGTAGCCAGGATGGGGTGGCTAAGAGGAGTTGGCTGGCGTGGAGGTTCGTTACTCGGACTAAGTCCGAAGGAGGCCTCGGGATCAAGTGTTTGAGTAATATTATGGATGCTTTTTCTATGAAGCTTTGGTGGAAGTTGAGGCATGGGAAGGGCCTTTGGGTGGAGCTCCTTAAATCAAAATATTTTTGTAAGCGGCATCCATGTGATGCGTTTATGACTTCCAAGGGTTCTCATATTTGGCGACGGATTTTGAGGGGGAGGAAATTGGCGGAGACGTATATCTCGTTTAGACTTGGGCGTGGTGAGGGATCAGCGAGGTACGAAGATTGGATTCCGGGGGTTCCTCGGTTGGATTGTGTTGCTATTCCTTCGGCTGAGGGAGTGACTTAGGGGACCAGGCGCGGAACAGGGAGACGGGTTCGAGTGCAGAGTCATACTCAGGAGAGGGAGTCTGCTTCGACGGCTTCACAGCGTCTGGGCACTGGGGAGCTTCGGAGGTCGGCTAGATTGGCTGGAAGAAGGTTGGTTCTTCCCCAACGTACGGTGACTGTTCGGGCTCTTTCGGATAGGGGAAGGAAGATCAGAGATTCCAGGGTGAGGAATTCTGATAATGGTGGTCCGATTATCCGTTCTTTTTGGACAACCACTGGTTGGGATCTGTCGTTGTTTTTGGAGCAGTTCGGAGTAGAGGCAGCGGGGCGGCTCAGAGAGGCGAATCTGACTTGTACTCCGGATCCTGATTCATTGGTTTGGGGTGAGCGGAAAGGCTCTTTCATGATGGCTGCGGCTTGGAGATGTTGTCGGATCTCTCACCCTACATCTTCACTTTTTTCTAATATATGGGGCAAGTGTATTCCGGCGAAGTGGAGCATTCTGATGTGGCGGGTCTGTCACAACCGGCTATCTACTGCGCTGAGATTGATACCAATCCAGTCCTTAGCGAATAAACAAGTTCATTCAGTCTATTTTCTTCCACTTGGAATTCATGCGTGACTTGAGTGATTCTCTTTAGTTTCTCTTCCAGAGTCTATGTCTCGGTCTCTTACGTGAGGCTGCCCTACCCTTCCTTGCTTATGTACCCACTGGTTATGGTTCTACAACTTTAGACTATGGGATCTGTGGATGATACGGACGAAGTAGCCTTTGTACAACATAATTTCCGATCGCAAAGATTCGACGCTTCCCAGCGCCTTCACACGTCATCGCCAACTTTCCAGCAGGGATTACACTCCGGTAAGATAGAAGAGGAAGATTAGGTGACTCCCGAATAAGTACAGGTTTGAACCCCTCTGTCGTGAAGGGATCCCACCTCCTCGTCAGATAACCGGTAACGTTAAAACAGGAGAGGCATCCGCAATACCGCTCAATCTTTACGGACCGCCTCCATCCATGACAACGTGGTCCCAGTTACACCACCAGTCATTCTGTGGGTCACGGGCGAAAGAAATAGGTCCTGCTAGGCCACAGCGTATAGAATGGTGCTCCACTAAACGTCAAATAAAAGGAAAGGCGACCGGACGAAACGGTTTGTAGTGGAAGGTTGACATAAAAAAAAGGAGCGTTAAGCTCGCAAGTGGACTGCGAGTAGCGACCAACTCCAGTCAGTAGTTAGAGAAAGGTAAGGCGAGCGGAGTGAGGTGACCGTTAGGGAAGTGATAGCGACTCCATTTCTCTTTTATTTAAAACCAGGACTACCTACCCTAGAGATGAAGAGAGAACCCAACAGAGAGACCAATAAATACATACATAGGCACCCTGGGACCACCTTCATGTCTAAGCCTTTCAAAAAAAAATCAATATACCAAGTACTATGATTATCTTTCTTAGATTTGTTGCTAAAATATCGGTAGTAAACCCGAAACTCCCGGGTGATGACCCTAGCAGGAGTAGTGGGAGGTACCCTCCTGGGCAGTTGACAGCTCAGCTTCCTCCATGGCGGATATCGTTATGGCGCTTCTGGGCAGCTTTATGACGGTGCTGAAGTCCGAAACAGGTCCTCTTGGAGCAAGAATGAGCTGATCGCTGTGCCAAAGGTTGTTAGGCAAGTGGGCGACTAAGAGTACGATCCAGCTCCATCAGTTGATATCCCTTTTCCGCGTTATCGGCTACGCCGCCGTTCAATTCTGACGGTTGCCATGGCTTAACGCTATGCGCCTTGGTTGGCATTATAGCTCAGTTACAGCTGAAGAAGCTATCATAGTTACTGCTGGAGAGGTCTGGTCGGGTCGGACCAAATGAATGGGAATAGCACTCACTCGTTGAAGTCCAGCCATAAACAGGGTTATCCTCTTCCTTACTTAAGTCGTAGTCATATTTTCGTTCCCCAAAGGGGAAGTCAAGCATGAATGAGGTAACTTGACCCGATAAGAGAAGAAAGAGTTTGGTAGCTCGAAGGAAGCAGAAGCAAAACCTTCTTTCTGTCCCAACCTCCATGGGTTGTTCCCTGTATTACATAGTCCATTGGATTGGGGCAATGGTACGCACCTATCTTTAGTGTCCCCTCTCTCACTTCCTAGTCAGATCCTGGTCCCAAAGGGCAATACATTGAGTCAGAATGACAGGCTTTCGTAAATAAAGTAGCCGGACTAGCCCCTGGATCAGCTCTCATAGTGGGGGGAATCAGAGTCAAGTTAGGCGCAGGGGTTGACAGCTCTTTAGAGAATATAGAACCTCCAGATGCTTAGAATCAAGCAAGTATCAACAGTCCTTTTCCTCCGCTTCTCCTGCTGTGAACACCTTGGGTTTGTTTTGTTATAGGCTCGAGCCATTCTTCTTCGATAGCACTGCCCATGGCAAATAGCTCGAAACCTTTTCTCTTCAATTATGTATGTTCAGCTGATCATAGCGAGTTTGAACCTACTCTGCTTCTTCAATGATTGGTTCACTATTTACATGGGCGAACGGATCTGGCTATTAAACTACTTGTGTTTGCTTAACTTGGTAAACAGATTCCAGGTCAACCGACTCCACTTATCGCCTTACTAAATAGGGCTATGTCCCGGCTCCTACTAGGGTTCCAAACCTATATGTGCGACGAGTTTCGATTTAGCTAACCGGAGCGCTACCCCTTCTGGAGGAGACAATCTTTCCGAATAGGGCGAGATTCTGCTGCTTACTGCTCATTTTACAAAATATTCAAGAAAAGATGACTATGAAAGAAACTTTCAGTAATTCTCGTTCTCTTTTAAATATTTTGGAACGGTGCTCAGTGCCTTTATCTTTGAAGGCTCAAGCGCAGGGACTTGGAAAGCTCTGGGCGTATAGCTGGACTGATAACAAAGTTTAAGTTATGCCTCTTCGGTTGCTTAACTAAAGAATATTGTATTGCCACTTACCTTTTCGCCAGTTGGGTTTGTGATACCAAACGGAAGATGGGGTGGCTCGGCACCGCTTTGTATATTAAGTCTTGCGGTATGACCCTTCAGAGGTATTATAGGAATAGTGAAAAGAAAATTCACCTCCCTTTCTTTACCTTTTTCGGTGGCACTTAACCACTCTGGAATTCCTAGGTGTATTCCTTCTTTTCATCGTAAGATGATAAGTAGGAGGGACGAAACTGTAGTAGCGTTGACCTGGTTCGCTTTTCTCTTTTTTATTTTGATCTTTTGACGTTTTCGTTATCCAAGTTGATTCTTGTTAGAAAGAAAGGCGCGCGAAGTGAGGGTACGATTCTATCGTGAAGAGGGCGTCCTCTGTCCCTGAAGATGTATTTCACGATTTATTATAGGTATGTCTAGATTTGGTTGAAAGGTATGTCCCCCGGGCTCTTAAGATTCCTTATGAATCTTGGACTTCGGTGGCTACCGCAATGGTCATCGTCACCTGTTAAGGATTCCGCATTCAGCGTATCGGGAGCTAATCAAACTCCCTTCCACCGATTTCTTTGGAGCTTTTCGCAGTCTCCTTATGGGATAAGGCTTCGGCTGTTGAGGATCGCTTTGTGC
>JANAVB010019600.1:7848986-8291486 GCA_029216955.1 Iris pallida
CACTTTTGTCCTTAAATTTTCTACCGGGTGCCCCAAACTCCCCAGGGTGCAGGAAGCTATCGCCAAATGGAATATCTCGTCTGTCTACCGAGTGGCCCCACTCGACCCCAGACACATTCTCCTACACCTATCCTCAGAACTCGACCACAGGACTGTGTGGTCCAAGGGTACTTGCAAGATCGACACTCACCTAATGAAGATTATAAAGTGGTCTCCTGATTTCAACACCAAAGTTGATTCAGCTACGGTGGCAGCCTGGGTCACCCTCCCCAACCTCCCCCTCATCTGTTTTGTCCCCGCGGCGCTGAAGCGCATCGCCAACGCTTTCGGGACGTACGTGGCGTCGGCGCCCGAGACAAGCAACCGCACCAAAGCCCACTACGCCAAAATCTGTATTGAACTTGATCTCTCCTCAGAACCTCCCAACTTCATCACCATCGAGCTAGGCAACCACACCCACACCCAACAAATCCTCTACGACAATCATATACTGTACTGCAACCACTGCCAACTCAGAGGACACCTACCCAAGCACTGCCACCGCCTGCATCCGGAGCTGAAAAAGAAGCCATCCAGAATTGACGACGATCTTTCAGAGGAGAAGCCCCCCAAATCACCCATCCTTCCCCTACCGAACTCTCACATCCGATTCGACACCAGCAACGAGAAGCCAGCGTCCAGTGAACAACCGAGCAGAGCCTTGGTCCCTTTCCTTCCGCAACACGTAGAGATCTCTAACCAATTCGCCATTCTTGCCTCAGAAGACCCAGAATCCGGCAACCCTCCAGAAGGTTCCAGCACCCCCGAGCCTCCGTCCTACTCCCCCAGCTCCGCGCAAGCGGAAGACGCCAACGGCTCAGGCGGAGCAGACCACCGACAACTCACCACCAGCCAGGGGGATGACCCTCCAACCCACCCCTCCTCCCTCGCAACCCATCCATCCCCCAGCTCTATTCCTGTCGAAGACGCCCTTGCCATCCTAGGTCCCGACCAAGCGAGGAGAGGTCTTCAAGTCTTTGCCGCAGGAGCCCCCCTACAACACCTGTTGATTAAGAGCGCCCACGACTCCATAGCCATTCCATCGGAGGATACGGCAGTCGACTCTGCTGGCAATTTGATAGGCCCCCCCACCGGCTCGCACGAGCGCCACTCCCACAATCCTCACAGAACTGCGTCAGCAGATCCGGCCATTCACCAACGGAGCAATCCAGGCACCGATAAAACAGTCACCATTCTAACCAGATCCGCTGCAAGGCGGAAAAAAAAACTCCCCCACAATCTCTTAAATGCTTAACATCATATCTTGGAACGTCTGAGGTCTGGCAAATAAACCGACACTTAGGAGAATTTCCAGCCTTCGGAAAATTCACAAGATTGACATCTTCATCATCATTGAACCTAAAATCCCCCCCAAACGCCTCAAATCCACCCAGCTTGCTCTGGGCCTCCCCACGGCCATCGCGGGCAGGCACGATATCTGGATTCTCGGGTCGAAGGAAGTTAACGTCGACGTCATTCAGGACACCCATCAAGCTCTCTCTTGCTGGATCACCCACCCCTCACTCCCGGAGCGAGCCATTCTGTCTGCGGTCCACGGGAGCTGCGTCATCGCAGATCGAAAACACCTTTGAAACGACCTCCTCGACACTTATCTCCTCAACACCAATTCCTCCTGGCTTTGCATTGGGGACTTCAACGCCATCACCCGCAGAGAAGAGAAGATTGGTGGGCGTCCACCGCCCCTATCAGCTATGCAAGACTTCAACGACTTCATCTTCAATGCTCACCTCACCCCCCTCCAGTTCAAAAGCAGCGAATTCACATGGTGTAACATGCAGGAGGGAGACCGGCGCCAATACTCCCGATTGGACAGAGCCCTCACCAACGCTTGCTGGAATGGCATGAGGATCAGCTCCTTTCTGTCCCACCTCAATTCAACTGAATCCGACCACGCCCCCATCCTGCTGGAAATTAAAAATAAATCCCACCCTTCTAATAAGAACTTCCAATTCCTCGACTTGTGGATCACCCATCCGCAATTCCTGAGCATCGTGACAGAAGCATGGAACAGTCAAGACTCCCCGAACCCTCTCTCTCGGGTCAGCAAGAAGCTCAAAGCCACCAGGAAAGCTCTCTCCAGCTGGAGCAAACAAGCTTTTGGGGACATTTTTCAAGCCATCCGCATCGCAGAGGACGATGTTTCCTGAGCTGAAGCTTTATTCATCCAGGACCGTTCTCCTGCGGCCAGGAGAGCCTTGAACCTCACGAAGGCCATGCTCAAATTCAGGCTGAGAGTAGAGACCGAGTTTTGGAAGCAGAAAGCCAGACAGAAATGGGACAGCGACGGGGACAAAAACTCCAAATACTTTCATGACTGCGTTAACGGCAAAAGAAATAAACTTTCGATACACCACATCGCGGACGAGCAAGGCATCATCAGATCCAACCAAATAGGGATCCAAGAAGCGGCCACAGACTTCTACACCAAATTATTCTCCAAGGAGACGGTCCATAAAGACACTTCGTTCCTCGACCAAATCCCCACCATCATTAACGACTCCGACAATGCGTTGCTGGAACGCCCTCTGTCCGAACATGAAGTGAAAGATGCGGTATGGGCATTGAACGCGCATAGCGCTCCCGGTCCTGACAGCTTTTCTGGCACCTTCTTTCGCACTTGCTGGGATATTATCAAGCAGGACATCACTGAAGCGGCAATCGCCTTCTTCGAAGGTGCACATTACCCCAAAGTCATCTCCAGCGCCAATCTCATCCTCATCCCGAAAAAAGATAACCCCAACTCCTTTCGCAATTTCCGACCCATCAGTCTATGTACTTTCACTAACAAAATTATCTCCAAAATCATCGCCACCAGAATGACAGAAACTCTTTCCAAAATCATCTCGGAGGAACAAAGCGATTTCGTCCGCGGTAGGAACATCCAAGACAACATCATGCTGGCCCAAGAACTCATCACCTGCATGAAATATCCAGCAAGAGGGGGCAACATCGCCATCAAAATTGACATGGAAAAAGCATACGACAGGCTCGACTGGCAATTCATGATATGGGTATTTCGGGCTTTTGGATTCTCCGAGAACTGGACCAACATTGTGTGGAGATCCATCAGTAATTCATGGTTTTCCACAGTTATCAACGGCCAATCTGAAGGTTTTTTCAAATCCAGCCGCAGAGTCAGACAGGGCGACCCTCTATCGTCCACGGTCTTCATCATTGTTGCCGACGCTCTAAGCAAAAATCTCAACAACATGGTCAACACCCCCAACTTCCAGCTTTACCACACAGCCAGTGGATGCCCCACCATCACCCATCTGGCTTTTGCCGACGATTTGCTCATCTTCTCATCAGGGGACATCGGCTCGATGGAAGTAGTGCACAATACCCTGAATCGGTACTCCAGATGCTCTGGCCAGAAGATCAACCTATCCAAGAGCGTCATCTACGCCCACCACAGCATCAAAATCGAGAACGCAACCAGACTCACCAACCTGACTTCCATGACGGTGGCTTATCCCCCTTTCAACTATCTCGACTGTCCTTTGGTGTACGGGAAATATAACGCCAGCTTATTCGAGAACCTGATCACCAAAATCAGGAATAAAATCGAAGGATGGCATAATGCCACCCTATCCCCCGGAGGAAAAATTATCCTCATCAAACATGTGCTCAATTTCGTCCCCATCCACACACTTGCAGCTTGCACTCCGCCCAGGAAGGTTATCACGTCGATCGAGAAGATCTTCTGTAACTTCTTCTGGGGACACAACAAAGGGCAAGACAAACACCACTGGGCCAGCTGGGACACTATGGCTATCCCTACCGCGACAGGCGGGCTAGGTTTCTCCAAGCTCGACCTCATCGTCAATGCCTTCTCAATGAAACTATGGTAGAAGTTACGCACCAGCCAAAACCTGTGGACCAAGTTCATGAAGGCCAGGTACTTCAAATACATCTACCCTGCGATGGCCATCGCCAACTGCAGATCCTCTGCGGCTTGGCGTCGCATTTTACGAGGCCGCGATTGGGCTGAGCCCGTGATCAGACTTCGGCTGGGTTCAGGCGAGGCCAACCCCTTCCTGGAACGGTGGATAGGTGACAGTCTCATACCGAACATAACCGACTCCCCCAGAAACATCAAGATAAAAGACCTTTGGAATCCAACCAATCTCGGTTGGAATTGGGACCGGATTCGTGAATGGTCCGGCAATGCCACAGTCGACAGCATTCGCCATCACGGTATCAGCATTGGGCCCGACGTCGACAAACTGATGTGGTCGCTGGCTGCCTCCAGAGCCTTCTCTATTCGTTCGGCAAGAATCATGATCCAAGCGAATGGGCCTGACCTATTCATCAAGCGTTACTGGCACTCTTGTATCCCTAAGAAATGGTCCTTCCTTCTGTGGAGAGTCATGAAAAAGAAACTGCCCACCGACGACAACCTAAACTCTATCGGCTTCAGCCTGGCTTTCGCGTGCAACTGCTGTACTGAACGCCAGACGGAAACTATAGACCACATCTTCAAGGAGGGGAGCCTCCCGGACAAAATTTGGAACACCCTCAACCACAACTTCAATACCTCTCCTGGAGACGGGCGCTTTATCGATCTTCTGGCCCACTGGGGAGCTGCCTCCCACGGCCACCAGATCGTTGCAGCGGCCGCAACCTGGACAATCTGGAAAAATCGTAACAAAGCGAGATACGAGGGCTACCAATACTCGGACGATCAGCTTATCCGGGAAATCCACCGGTAAGGTCGCAAACGGAGCACCCTTTGCTCGCACCTTCCCCCGGCTTTCGATCAGTCGTTCTTTTCTTAGTTTTGGGCGGCTGCGACCGCTACTCACCCCTACCCTTCCTTTTGTGGTATACTTTTGTCTTGTATACGGTTCAGGCTTCAGCATTTTCAGCCTAGATTTTAATAAAAAGGGGGTTTCTTAATATATATATATATATATATATATATATATATATATATATATATATATATATTAAAAATATATATATATATATTAAATTTACAATAAATCAATTCAATAATAATAATATCTAAATAGAATGAACATGTTTATTTAATCTCCAAAAAATAACTTTAATAATAATAATAAAATAATAAAAATTGTCCCAATGGATGAACTTTACCACTCACCCTTATTTGGGTCCAGAAAACAGCACAATTTTTATAAAACATTCTTTAAAAATAAAATTATAAATTTTTGTACAATAATAAAATAATTAGAAATACAATATCAATTTTAAAATAATTTAGGGAATATTTGCACACACATAAAATATGCCTATATGGCCATCTTTGGTCCACTACACGCCTACATGGTCTTGGAATTGGGTTGGGTCCAGTTCGGGCTGATTGGGTACAACCGGGTCATCAAAAAAATCAATATATCTAATTAATAAATAACTAATTCACCGGCGGGGGTTAAGTCACAACTTTACCAGATTTTCCTACTTGGGACACAGCTATGGCCGGGCCTTCCCTAGCATGGCTAATATACTAGTCAAAGCACACAACTACACTGACCGTACCAAAATTTCTAGTCGCTATGCATCTTAGAGCTTAACCACGACTAAGGCCATATCTATATACGATATTAGGTTATTATAAATATAATCATATATGTACAAAATTGTATATAAATCTATTTGACTATATAACATCCCAAAATATATCCATAATAATTATACTGTCATGGCGACCTAACATGCTTCCTACCAGGTGGAGTTGGCTAGGTTAGGGTCCAAATATATTTTCTAATTTAATCGAACTCTAAGAGTCAACCAATAAGTTACTTGTGCTATTTGCAATTAAATAGCACATGGAGACTCGATTGAGTAGCACACCCATGGCATGTATGTCGTAGACTCAAAATGGGTCAAAACCATATATTGGATCAAATAGTTTTGATCAATGTCGAGTCATGCACTCAAGTTGGAAGTTTGGTCTATAATTACGGTAAATACTCAAATGGCCTAAATTAACCCAAAGTTGTACGAAGTCAAAAGAATGCTAGGGGACAAATTTGGATGGGACATGATATAACAAATTGAAGGTCATCATGTCTACTACAAAACTCATGAAGGACGTTTCGAGAGATAGACAAGTCTTGTGCTCTAATAATTAAAGACACGGAAAAGTACATCTATAATCATAATTAATAAGAAAATACAATACAATAAATATACAATCAACTAATCGTATAAAATAAATAATGAAAAAAATCCCCAAAAATCAGGGTCTTTACAATCTATCCACCTTAAAAGAATTTCATCCTCGAAATTAAAATAAGGCTCACTAACAAAGAACCGTGCTAGGGTAACTAGGAATAGTTTAAGGGATACGCTAGGTCACTACAGTATCTTCTAATAAGTCAATTAATAATCAAGCCTAAACAATTTTTATTTGCAACATCTATATCGTAAAACTATAGATAGTTATCTCTAGTGGCTCTTCTTGGTACTGGCGATCTTGCAAAGATCACATTGAAGACTTGTCCCTCCTAAACATACTATTATTACGATTATATGAGTCTCATTTTTACCTAACCAAGCTAAGTGGTACCTACAAATCTGCCTAATTCCTCACTCTAAACTAACAAGGTATAATATTAAATGAGTTAGGTTAGACTATGGCCACTTTATTCTTATAGAGGGTCAATCATTACACTAAAACTACTACCTTTTTCTTTATTCAAGTGACTACCATAAGGACGTAACCTAGTACGATCATCTATTTATTTCTATATTAAGGACATCTACCCACCTTTGATTAAACTACCTCATCAAAACACATGATGCCCTATGACATATGGCATCTCTAATCCCTATTATCTATCAACTACTCATAATACAATAAGCAGACTAACTTACACTATAACCTAAGAATTTCTGATAAATCCTATATAGCACGATTATTCGTCACTCCGAAATATGAAGAGACGTGAAGCAATGGCACTAGAAAACAAAATAAGAATAGTTGAGAGCAAATATGAAGTTCAAGGACGATCGAGAAATTTCTAGAGAAATTGTCAAGACAGTTGTGGATTGAGATTCCTAAGGTTTTAATCATGTCACAGGCTCGCTCGGTACAGTGACGTAACCGAAACAGCTAACTCGACCTGCATGGGCCACCACAAAAACATGTAAAACCCCAGTCCCAAAATACGTAGGACTAGGATACGTATACATGCCAGCTACGCATCAAGAGGACTCCAGCCCAGCTCGAATATGTATAAGCTGACTGGTTTTCTAAAGCAATCTACAAATATCTCAATCCACTGAAGATAAACTCTTGTGTAAACCAAGTAAACTAATGCTGGTCAGACATTAGCAAATCGGTTACTACAAGTAACAAGAAAAGATAATATACAATAAAGTAGACCAGTCTCTAATGCAATTATCTTGAACAAGCTTCTAATGAAAGAAAAAGCTTGTAAAACTCGGCTATACAGCAACAATGTCAAAGTAATCTAATATAGGACAAAATCTAATCACGGAAGAGAACAATAAGACATTAACTAAATATACCTGCAGTCGTGGTGTAGCAATCATCCTCCATCAGTGTACCATTCCTTTATCTAATACCTGGAGAGATCACCAGGTCCTCAGAGGACTAGCAAGACACATAATATACATGCCTACTATACAATAAATATATGCAAAAAAATAGAAAATGGTACAAGGAACAATATGAGACTAAAGAGTAAGTATAAATGGAATACCGTCAAAGATAGTGCTATCAAGCATGACTAATAGTAAGTCGGAATAACCGCGGCCCGATGGGAGCTCACAGTCCTATAGTCAGTAGCCGATGGGGAATCTCTAACTATAGTAAGGCTCATTCGTACTCGATGGAAGCTCACGAACGAGGTGGTCAGGTATAGTCACGTCTAATAACAAGTCAGGGTTAAGTAAAAACAATCACGATTACGTCAAGTCAATCCAGTACGGTAATCGCATCAAGATAAGGTTAAGCCTAAGTCAAACAGGTCAGGGAATCATGGTATAGGTCTAGCAATAGTATCACTAGACATGAACAAGATTAGGAAAATAGAACAAGCAATATGAAAAAAGAGAGTAACAATCTACGTGCACGTAAAATTAGAATAACCATGAAATAGAACAAGAGAAATATGGAATGAAGTAAGATATCAAAAACAGCAATATGAAAAAGCATGTAAGTACTGTAAAGTTTGGCAAGGTGTACTTGCTTGGTGATAGCAAAAGTCCTGCAATTAAAGAGCCACAAAACCTGAACTCCGGTAAACACCTCTGGATGATGAAACAAACATTTTCAACAGTCCCAGAATGAGAAAAATAGCTAGAATAGCCTACCCATAAGTCCAATTCTGGATACAAGGGCAAAATGGTAATTTTAGGTCAAAACGGTGTCCGTCGTTGGACTCGCTTTGCACCAAAAAGCGTGCCAGAGTCAATGGTCTCTAAAGTCGTCAAACTACATGTCTACGAATTTTTTTTGACGAGACAAAACCAATGGTATGTCCAAAGTTGGACTTCGGTAGGCTGTGCACAAATTCGCCCATTGAGTTGGATTGTGGGGCCCGCAAAACGACGATCCGGTCAACTGTCTTGGAATAGGACCAAACTTGGCGTACAGGACCCAAAAATTGATATGGTCCTGCTGGTGCAAGTTTCGTCTCGATTTGACGAATGTGTAGAAAGTAATTGGAGAATTTACAAAGAGGTCGATACGGCAAATTTCGACGGATACACATCAAATTCGTCGCGCACACGCAACCAATTTGAATTCCGTCAAAGCCCACACGTCCGCGAAGTCGATATGCACCTTTCAATGCTTTCGATTCGCAACCACGTCGCCCGGATTGGCGGGATGTACGTTGTATCGGAAGAATTTTATAATTTTTAAAAACAGTTTTATTAGGTTTTTCTCAATTTTTAGAATCGAATAACTCTACACCTACTTAATGAAATTGGAATCTATAAAATGGGTTTTACTGTTGTATATGTTGGCTATAACTGTCTTCAAGTACAACTTTGAAACTATTACAAGATCGATCGGAATCGATCTTCAAACGTGGGTGTTTGGACTGCAAAGATGTTCAATTTTGAACAAGTTTTCCACCAACTTTGGACTAGACTTACGATGCATATACTACGATCTAAATTAACCTATTTATAAGGAATCGAAGAGGGTTACGTTGTCAAAATACCAGAGAAATTGGCTTGAGCAATCGTGGAGCGAGGAGGCAAAAACACCATTGCGAAGGGGTCCCCGTGGCTGTGCGGCTGCTGCCATTTCTTTGTGTACTGCTGCCGTGCGCGCACGGCCTCCGGCAGCTCTCCGGCGCTGCTACGGCAGCGAGCGGTGGCTTGGGGGTCGCTGGGATGGCCGCCCAGGATCGAGGTGGTCGCGAGAGATTAGGATTTAGGTTGAGGTTTAGAGTTATATAGGTATATGCGATCGGGTTTGGGGCTTGGGATGTTTGCGATTCTCGGGGGGGGGGGTTGCAACTCGCGAGATTTTGGTTTCCTTTTTTTTTCTTTTTCAAATCTTTTCTTTTCTTTCTTTCTATATATATATATATTTTTTCTTTCTTTCTATATATATATATATATATATATATATATATTTTCTTTCTATATATATATATTTTCTTTTCTTTTCTTTCTTTCTATATATATATATATATATATATATATATATATATATATATATATATATATATATATATATATATATATATATATATATATACACCCTAAATCTATTTAAATCCAAATAAAATTTAAATGTTATCTATCAAATATTTAATATAATTAAACATATCTACATATATATATATATATATATATATAAATATATATATATATATATATATTACAATAAATCAGTTCAATAATAATAATAATATCTAAATAGAATGAACATGTTTATTTAATATCCATAAAATAACTTTAATAATAATAATAAAATAATAAAAATTGTCCCAATGGGTGACTTTTACCACACACCCTTATTTGGGTCCAGAAAACAGCACAATTTTTATAAAACATTATTTAATAATAAAATTTCAAATTTTTGTACAATAATAAAATAATTAGAAATACAATATCAATTTCTAAAATAACTTAAGGAATATTTGCACACATATAAAATATGCCTACATGGCCGTCTTTGGTCCACTACACGCCTACATAGTCTTGGAATTGGGCTGGGTCCAGTTCTAGCTGATTGGGTACAACCGGATCATCAAAAAAATCAATATATCTAATTAATAAATAACTAATTAACAAAAAAATCAATATATCTATGGACGGGCCTTCCCTAGCATGGCTAATATACTAGTCAAAGCACACAACTACACTAACCGTACGAAAATTTCTATTCGCTATGCATCTAGAACTTAACCATGATTAAGGCCATATCTATATACAATATTAGGCTATTATAAATATAATCATATATATACAAAATTGTATATAAATCTATTTGACTATATAACATCCCAAATTAAATCCATAATAATTATACTGTCATGGCAACCTAACATGGCTTCCTACCAGGTGGGGTTGGCTAGGTTATGGTCCAAATATATTTTCTAATTTAATCAAAATCTAAGAGTCAACCAATAAGTCTCTTGTGCCATTCACAATTAAATAGCACATGGAGACTCGATTGAGTAGCACACCCTTGGCATGTGTGTCGTAGACTCAAAATAGGTCAAAACCATATATTGGGTCAATTAGTTTTGATCAATGTCGAGTCATGCACTCAAGTTGGAAGTTCGGTCTAGAATTACAGTAAATACTCAAATGGCCTAAATTGACCCAAAGTTGTGTGAAGTCAAAAGAATGCTAGGGGACAAATTTGGAGTGGACATGATATACCAAATTGAAGGTCATCCTGTCTACTACAAAACTCATGAAGGACGTTTCGAGAGATGGGCAAGTCTTGTGCTCCAAGAATTAAAGACACGAAAAATTACATCTATAATCATAATTAATAAGAAAATATAATACAATAAATATACAATCATCTAATCGAATAAAATAAATAATAGAAAAAAATCCCCAAAAATTAGGGTCTTTACAAACAGAGTGAACACAAGGATTTTGAGTTATAAAAAAATTAATTAAAGATTTTGTGGAGGTTTTAAAAATTTAAGAAGGATAATATTTGAAGGTGTACGTGAAGGAAATACAAAGGATGATTTTGTAATGGAGAATAAGTTCATGCATGACATATTAGTATTAGCTTCGAATAATTTCGAGGACAGTGATTTGAACAAGTTCAAGGATTTCATAAACTTTGATTTAGAGATTTCGGATCCAAGTTAGGACAAGGTATAGGAATTTAAATGTTGGGATGATTAAGTTGATAGAGTTGAATAAAATCAAAAAAAGAAGAAGGAAGAAGAGTTTTAACAAGAGCATGATTCATGAGAAGCGCCTTGGGGATTAAGGCCCCGCCTCCAGGAGGTAGTTCTAGTCACCATACCTAGTTGGTGGTGAGTTCTTGACCTAGACCTTAGCATGTCCATTGAGATA
This sequence comes from Iris pallida, assembly GCA_029216955.1. Classification (NCBI taxonomy): domain Eukaryota; kingdom Viridiplantae; phylum Streptophyta; class Magnoliopsida; order Asparagales; family Iridaceae; genus Iris; species Iris pallida. The sequence continues at coordinate 7,860,549 of JANAVB010019600.1, forward strand.
ATTTGATGCACCCTACCATTGCTTGTGTGTTTGATACCTTATGACTGCTTTTGATCTAGTATTACTAGTATAGCTAGATGAGACCCCAGACTGATATCGTCTGCCATGACCCTGTATGTTATTCTTTCAAATTGCATGATTTAGATAAGTTTTCTGGGACCATGATTGTTGGGGGCATGACCCAAATAGGAGTACGACCAACCTAAATTTTGAGGACAAAATTTTTCTAAGGGAGGAAGGATTGTAACTTCCACTTTCTAAAATAAGGGTACTTTTGAACTTTTGTAAAATTGATCATGTTAGTTATAGAAAAATAGATTTAAATCATGATAATGACTAATTGGTGAATTTTATATTATTTTTATAATATTTAAGTGATGTAATGTTATTGTGTCCTATGCTAGTGAAACATTAAAACTACTTAGCCTAGAGACCAACCATGACCATGGAGACCTAACTAATGTGATTAGATTAGCAAAGTACCACTTTTCGTCTAAGGGTATTTTGGTCATTTGTGACATTTAAATTAATTTTAATTTTGATTAATTAATAATGTGCTAATTAATGTGTTAGGCCTTAACCTAGAATTGCCGTAATCTAGATATTGATCATGAGCCTAGATATTTGATTAGTAGCTTCCAACTAAATGACAAGGTTAGTAATATCTAGATAATAAGCCTAAGGAGATATTTTAGCTAGAAACCCTAAATTACTTTGGGCCTTTGCTATAAAGCCTTGATTTTAACCTCAAGGAAGCCCTAGGCTACCTTTTGGCCGGCCACAAGACACCCCACCCCTATATAACATCATGTTAGACCCCCTTGCCTCTTTCATTACACACTTCAACCCCTAATTTATGTTCTTCCCCAAATTTGCCTCCTTTCATCAAATCATGTCCAAATTGAGCCTAATCAATTGCAATATACTTCCCTAGTGTAGAGGAGATCTCTAGTAGCTAGCTAAAAAGGATTGGGAGCAATTTGGCCATAGGAATTGGTGTGTGATCATTTCAAGTGCAATTTCATTGAGATTCCAACTCTCAATAGGTAATAGCCTCTAGACCTATTAATTTCCTGATTTCTCTCCATAGATGCATACATCTTAGCACTATACATCATTAGGCCAAGTTTGGTTAGAAATTGAATCCATTTAAGGTGCATATCGGAGGCATATCTGACTGTTGTGTAAAGTATTTGATGAAATGCCTCCTAGAATAAATAATTGTTATTTTTCAAAACAAATTACATGTTTTTGTAACTGGTATTGTGTAGATCTCAGATCCAAGGGATTGAGTTGGTTTGGACACTTTTTGTGTCAAAATTGGACACTGGGAGGCCTGCACGCTTGTGGTGCAATATCCTGCTATCCGAGTCCCATTTCTTCGTAGACACACCACTTGGACCCACCAAAATTAGTGTGCAGGTGGGGGCACTGTCTGACAGCATGCCCCCAAAGTTTAATGAGATTTGATCGAGTGGTTTATAAGTAATCGAGTCTGCACTATTTTGTTCTGACACACGAATACACGAATTTGGCCACTGATACGGGTTCGTATCATTGACACGACAAGGCTAGGACACCTAACAGAGACACTGACACGTTCCCCTAGACCTAGGCTACCCTAGGACTTGACCACGAGACAAGTGGTTGGACATACTGTGTCCTAGACCCCTCGACACACGCGCACGAGCCTACTGTTTGTGCACAGTTTTGACCCCTATGATTGACACTGTTCGATACTGTTTTGGACACATTTGTTGGACACACACACACAGCCTTTCATGTGACACATGTCACTGAACACTCTGAACTTGTTCACACCCTAATGCCCACACACAGCAGCACACACTTGACCCCTCTTTATTTATGTTTTGAGTTTGTTTGATTTGGGGTTTGATGTGTTTGAGATATTGATTCCTGAGTTGATTATAGTTGTATAGCTATTTGGGTTGGCGAGTAATCTTAGTTTTCCTGAGTTAGGAATTGCATAGATGTGTGAGTTGATATAAAGGTTTTGACACATATAGAGGTTGCCCTGGTTCATTTTTTGAGTTTGGAGTTTATGAGTTTAGTTTGGGTTTTGAGTTGGGTATTCATCTATATGTTGATACCTGAGTTCAAATTGAATTTGAGTATGGGTTTATATGTTGTTTGGGTTTCAGATTGAGTTTACATGTTATATATGGAGTTTGGGATGTATGTTGTATAGGTGTTGATCTATATGTTCGTATGTGGGTTGTAAACATGGGCGGCCCGGAGGAGGGGCAAACAGGGCTTGCGCCCTGGGCCCCAAATTCTAAGGGGCCCCAAATTTTTTAAAAGTTAGTAATAATGATAAATAATAAAACATTGTTACTCTGATTTCTTCAAAGTCCAAGGTCGAAAGAAAATTATTATAGCAATTCAACAAATAGAACATGGCGCAAGGGAATTGGATAGCCATCCGACTCTTCAATTTCAAAGACAAAACTAGTCTTCCCATCACTTCAAATTTTCTTTTGCATTTCAGAGGAGAAAAAGTTCATCACGTCGCTTCCGATTCCAGATGACCAACAATAAGTTTTTTTTTAAATTGTTCATTTTAATTCTCTCTTCATTCGCTCTTTTGCTTATAATTGAAACATAAATTTTTATTTTTCTTCAATTTCTTATCCTAGAATCATTCACAAGGATTCTGCGAAGTTATACCACACAAAGAATTGCCATTTACTTTATTTTTAAAAAATAATTATGCATATAAGACTAGGGATTGGTCCTTCTCTATCTATACCTACAAATTCTTCTTTTATTGTATCATGCAAAAAAAAAAATGATACTTTATTTTCAATATATTTTTTAAAGAAGGGCATCATTTTGTATTTAGTTCTGGGCATCAAAATGTTTCGGGCCGGCCCTAGTTGTAAATGCATAGGTTATTTCCAGTTTTAGTTGTACAGTAAGTTTGGGTTACAGTATCATATATATGGTATATATAGGTGTTGTTCACAGTCACAAATAGGTTGAGGTTTATGTAGGTTGATAGTTCAGTTTAGCTTTGGGTTCCAGTTTGGGATACCTGGGTTCAGTTTGGGTTTAATGTTCAAGTGTGGGTTGTTTCAATCTTAAAACTGAGATTGTGATCTCAGTTATCTGAGATTTGTTTAAGTATATGTTATATTTGTATACATTTGAGACATGTATACGTTTGGGTAATGTATATATATATATAAACTGAGTTAATATCATGTACTATAGAGATATGTGTAGTATATATTTGTGTAATGTATACATATGGGTGTTGCCTTGGTTCAATTTTTTGAGATAGGGTTCAATTGATATATATATATATATATATAATTTTTTTTATATATATATATATATATATATACTAGTCATAACCCGTGCCCATCGGGCACGGTTCATTTAAGGTATTCCCCCTCAAAATCTTGGACCCCCAATTTTAAACGAACAATAATAATTATGAGACCCCCATCAAAATATTAAATCCCAACCACTGCTGGATGTGAATTTTCTTTGGATTCTCCATAAAATCCCACTCTCAATAATGCTCATCCACAACCATTATGAGTGCAAACCCCACTCTTTGGATTCCCCATAAAATTCCACTCTCAATAATGCTCATTCCCCATAAAACCCCACTCTCAATAATGCTCATCCACAACCATTATGAGTGCAAACCCCACTCTTTGGATTCCCCATAAAATCCCACAACCGTTGATTCACCAAGATTAAATCCCAGCCACTCTTTATCTTGGCACAGTCAGCCCTAGGATTCAAAAACCTTTGTGTTTTGTATAATAGATATATATATATATGGACACTTGCGCCGGATTCCAAAAAGGTAATGTTAGTTGATCTTGTTTCTCAAAGGCTGTATCTGACCAACTTATACTTGCAAGTTGCAACATGTGGTCCATCAGGACCTAAAGATATGCGACCAGGACCTATGTTGATGTGTTCACATACTTGTTTGCTGGAATTTTATTAGGAAGAATAATTATAGCGGAGACCATTCTTCAGTTCGTATACTACCATGAAGATATGCGACCATCCTAATAAGATATGCGACCAATTTTTTTCTTTAAATTCGGCGTTACTATCACTGGCGCCATGCGTATCTTTTATTTTATTTTTTGGGTTTGTGCGCCAGTCCACTGGTGCCAAAAAATTTAATGCGTCTTTTCCACTGGCGTTGAACATTTTTTAAAATTATTTGGCATCAGAGTCAAATGGCGCCAATGTCACTGATGCCAAATAAATTTTTTTTATGTTTGATATTTTCTGTTAATTTCCGCAAACATTTTCTCGTAATCTTTTCCAAACTTTTTCTTTTTCTGTTCTGTGCAAATTAGTAGAACTTTTCGGTTAGAAGACATTTTCTGTTAATTAGGTTGGTAGCCACCCTTTGAATCCCACTTGATATTTTTTTTTTGAGATATCCTTTTTTTCGCGTTAGGCTGTGGCTCGAAGCCACCTAAGCCGCCCAAGAAGGGATATCGAGTAAGGTCAAACGGCCTGAAAATGAGAAGATTGCTTTGAGGTCCATCTGAAGATTGCTAAGTTGAACTCCACGTTGGACTAAACAATGGCAAAATAAAAAAAAATCTGCCACATTGAATTCAGGTATTTCTTCATAGCGCTTCAGCGCCACAATGACAATTAACGAATATTTTTAGCTCTCTTAGACCAGAGTCATCGAATACAACAATAAGAGGAAGTTCCAAACCTTGAAATGGCTCAAACATATGAGAAGAACAACAATAAGAGGAAGAATAAACTATCAGCCACCAATGTAATCCCCTTGGAACTACATGTACATGTATCAAGAATGTCGCATGATATAGAGCCAGAACCAAAAATATACACACAAAAAGTTCCAAACTTTACTTGATTGAGCATCTTATAGTATAAAATTCCAGACAACCCACACAAAAAATCAACAGGAAAAAAAAGAACCAACTTTGACGCAAAAGAACCCACTCCGGAAGACTACTACTATAGTTCCCACATCAAAAACTTCAGGGGGGGCTTAAAATATCTTGGCCGAGTAATTGGGTGCTTAATCTGATCAATCACGTTGAGGGCTATCCAAAAAATTCAAACTGGAAGTACAATTGCAATTCATCGAGGGAGTAATCTGATTAATCAGTAGTCAAAAATCAGCCTAATGTAATATTGATCCAAAATAGAACTGAAATGGCTCAAACATATGAGAAGAACAACAATAAGAGGAAGAACAAACTATCAGCCACCAATGTAATCCCCTTGGAACTACATGTACCTGTATCAAGAATGTCGCATGATATAGAGCCAGAACCAATAATATACACACAAAAAGTTCCAAACTTTACTTGATTGAGCATCTTATAGTATAAAATTCCAGACAACCCACACAAAAAATCAACAGGAAAAAAAAGAACCAACTTTGACGCAAAAGAACCCACACCGGAAGACTACTACTATAGTTCCAACATCAAAAACTTCAGGGGGGGCTTAAATGTAATCCCCTTGTAACTACATGTACCTGTATCAAGAATGTCGCATGATATAGAGCCAGAACCAAATTATTTGTTCAATCATCGCAAAACCCTAATTCCAAGTCTCAAATTTGTTCAAGCGTGGGATCATTCATAAACCCTAATAGAAACATCCAATTTTCTCCATTAAAGTAACTCTAAACTCTCTAATGCCAAACATCTTCATGCCTTCCAATCAATCATTGAAGTTGACAAATATCAACATATAAAGTAACACTACGAAAAAAGGGACGATTCTTTTCTAGAGTCATTGCTGTTTTGAGAATGTTCAGAGGTACAGGAAAAAAAAAGTTGATTGTACTACTATAATTTGAAACTGCACTGTACATTTTATAGGATTTGGTGGTGTAAATTCATAGTGTTAGTTTCATTTGTTGTCAGTCTTATTATTGTACTGTTGTATGTCATTGTACCAATAAAACTATAGATAATCAAATTACACTTGAATTTGTTCAGGTGTTAACTTTGTTACATAATTTGCTGTTTTATCATGAATCAATTGGCATAGACATATTAAGGAAAGAAGAAAAAAAACTAATGGTTTTTTAAGTGGCTATAGAATTTGGAGGAAATTATTACAGTTATGAAATTATGAATTAATTTGGCTATAGATATAAACAGAGTAAAGCACAGATATTTAAAGGTTTTGCACACAACTAAGTGCATATGATAATAACCTCAAATATTTATTTTATTCTCAGGTCAAGTTGTTAAAGAAAAAATGGTAAACAATCAAGTAAATAAGGTTTAAGAAATATGACAACTTGAATTGGTCAGACTGCATGATTAATAACTGAAGATTTGATTATAGCATGACTGTGACATTTCATATTGACACTGATTTATTAACAGTGTCTGCTCTTGATAGATCTAGGCATCCCATACATTTACTAACATCCTTTAGTTTCAGTTGACCCTCGAAATAGTGCATGCTCTATTGGATCTCATTTTCAAATTGAACAAAATTATATAACTATTAGCACCTGGAAGTTGGTTAATTATGCCATATGTCAAACATTTCCATTCCCAATTAAACGGTTGGTTAATTATAATCTTTTATGCCATATGTCAAACATTTCTATTCCCAATTAAACGGTTGGAGGTTGTTGAACAAAATAATTTAAAATCCGAAATTGAACAAATTGAACAAAATAATTTAAGGCATAATTTCCAAATGAATGAAAGTTACCAATTGCTCGAGTTTGGTTGTTGAAATTGTTGGACAACTTGAACTTCTCCCACGTTGAGTCCTAGGATTCTTGGCACAATCAGCCCTAGGATTCAAAAACCTTTGCGTTTTGTATAATAGATGGGAAACATCAATCGTTGAGTGTTTGTTTAAATGGAAATATACATTTTCTCAACTCTAAATGCACAACAAATCTAAAATCTGATCAGAAGATATAACTAAATAATACAATTATATGTTACTTGCAATTGTTTGCTTATCATAATCCGTTCTATTTGCAGGATGCCAGAAAAGGCCCAATTGACAATATTCTATGGTGGAAAGGTGTTGGTGTTTGATAATTTTTCATCTGATAAGGCTAGTGATCTAATAAGGTGTTCTATTTGCAGGAAGAAACACTCATTTCTTCCGGGTTTAAAATGTCTATCGGTTCTACCCTTAAGGTTTTTATGGCTCTCTCAGTAATTGTTTTAATATGTTCTGTTCAACATGTCTTGATCAAATTTCAGTTGGATATAACTTTAGTAAAATATTAAATTAAAATGAAACAGACCTACAAACAGAATTCAGAATTGTATCACATATATACATCCAATCCAATGATCCAAAATATCGGATTGCTAGAAAATATATTCATAAAACATTCATGTCATATGTCAAGGCTTAGTAGGTGATATCAGTTGATAATGATAGAGACAAATTTGTGTGAGACAATTACACAAACACATATTAGGCTTAGGCCTAAACATTTTATTTTCAAATTGAACAAAATTATATAACTATTAGCATCTGGAAGTTGGTTAATTATAATCTTTTATGCCATATGTCAAACATTTCCATTCCCAATTAAACGGTTGGAGGTTGTTGAACAAAATAATTTAAAATCCGAAATTGAACAAATTGAACAAAATTATTTAAGTCATAATTTCCAAATGAATGGAAGTTACCAATTGCTCGACACTGCAATTGCAGCAAAACCAAAAACCTTATCCTTAAATTTTCTGAATCATTTCCTACCATCCATAATATACGATATTCGAAAAAAATGCTTTATTCTATTTTTTGTGTTTGATTTTGCCAGAGCGCAAAGTACTACTTGAATTCATATTTCCTTATTGCAGTTTAATTTTATCAAAGGCATAGAGTAACAATTTCTACATCTATTACTTTCCTTGGAGGTTCAGTATAAAAACGACCTTTAAGAGAGAACATAGCGATCCAAAGCTCTCCTAGTAATAACACAGGCATTTAAACTAAGAAGAGTGCTCTCTATAGTTCGTCCATTGATACTCACTTTCAAGATCCAGCTCAATAGCTTTGAAAGTTGCCCCAAGTTGTGTCAGCAGCTGCTTAACATGAATGCAATAGGGGCAGTAGCTCTTGCTGCAACCACCAAAAATAAACCATATTAGAAGGTATATAAGGACTGGAAGTTACTGGTCTTAAGTCATAATTTCCAAATGAATGAAAGTTACCAATTGCTCGATACTGCAATTGCAGCAAAACCAAAGACCTTATCCTTAAAATTTTCTGAATCATTTCCTACCATCCATAATATACGATATTCGAAAAAAATGCTTTATTCTGTTTTTTTGTGTTTGATTTTGCCAGAGCGCAAAGTACTACTTGAATTCATATTTCCTTATTGCAGTTTAATTTTATCAAAGGCATAGAGTAACAATTTCCACATCTATTACTTTCCTTGGAGGTTCAGTATAAAAATGACCTTTAAGAGAGAACATAGAGATCCAAAGCTCTCCTAGTAATAACACAGGCATTTAAACTAAGAAGAGTGCTCTCTATAGTTCGTCCATTGATACTCACTTTCAAGATCCAGCTCAATAGCTTTGAAAGTTGCCCCAAGTTGTGTCAGCAGCTGCTTAACACGAATGCAATAGGGGCAGTAGCTCTTGCTGCAACCACCAAAAATAAACCATATTAGAAGGTATATAAGGACTGGAAGTTACTGGTCATGTACTACGGAAGAAAATCTTAACAGACACCTGAACAAATAAATAGCCAAAAATTACAAAGATGATTGAAACAAAAGGCCAGATTAAGCTCCTTCTTCAGTTTTTGTCCAGGCTTCTCTAAACTCTCTAATGCCAAACATCTTCATGCCTGCCAATCAATCATTGAAGTTGACAAATATCAACATATAAAGTAACACTACGAAAAAAGGGACGATTCTTTTCTAGAGTCATTGCTGTTTTGAGAATGTTCAGAGGTACAGGAAAAAAAGTTGATTGTACTACTATAATTTGAAACTGCACTGTACATTTTATAGGATTTGGTGGTGTAAATTCATAGTGTTAGTTTCATTTTTTTCATTTGTTGTCAGTCTTATTATTGTACTGTTGTATGTCATTGTTTTAAAAATCAGACACGATCGACCGATTCAACCGCTTCATTCGTGAACCGTAACTTTTTTTTTGGTCATATTCAGTGTTGAACTACTTTTTGAACAAAATCAGTTTTAAATAACTATTTTTTTTGTAAAATTTAATCTCCATAAGAGATTAAATTTAGACCATTTAGATTAATCTAACTATTTCTGGAGCTCACTTGTGACACCACAATGGCAGCAAGGTCCATGCTTTCCCATCCCTCCACCCTCCTCAATCACAGAGCACAAATAAACACACAAATAAAAAGGAGGTGAAAAAAAAGGCAGCTTTTTTATATGAAACCCAGATCATTTAACACGAAAAAAAACCTAAAATAAACGCAGCCAGCAGATCTCCACCAAAAAAAATTACAAAAAAATACGGAAATTTTAAGGATACATATAAATGTTTCAATTGTATTGGAGTATTGACAAAATTATACTTATAGTAATAGTTAACTTGTTGCTTTGGAATTGATAATCAACAGAAATTTTAAGGATACATATAAATGTTTCAATTGTATTGGAGTATTGACCTATACTTTACATAAAATTAATTGTCACTATAATATTTTTTCTTCTACTATAACATTTTAAAAAAAACCCCACTCTTTGGCAATGTGTGATCGTAATACCTTGACGCTGACAATCACTTGGGACTCCAGCCGAATCGGACTCGAGCCGAGCCGCTGGCCTGAGGGATGACTCCGGTCTCGACGAAGATGGGCCTGGAGTCCCTCCTGCCGCGGTCGTGGGCGATGCCGCCGTGTATGAACTGCTTCTCTCCGACCGACAGCCCTAGCAGAGAGAATACCTGACGTGATCTTCAGCGAGAAGGAAGCAGAGAGGAGAGAGGAGATGGGGGAGCAGAGAGGGTCAGCTTAATTCGTTGAAGAAGAAGAGTGGAGTAGCAGAGGAAAATGAGAAGAGTGAGGATGGGTTGATATTTGGGCCCTTGGTATGTAGCCACTTGACCCTTCGTGAAGAGTGGAGTAGCAGTCAACTCAACTTTGTGTGTTCGGCTGGTTATTATGGAATGGGGAGTAATAACGTAGAAGAGACAGCAATTAATGACCCTCGGTTTGATATTTGGGCCCTTGGAATTAATGTAGCCACTTGACCCTTCGTGAAGAGTGGAGTAGCAGTCAACTCAACTTTGTGTGTTCGGCTGGTTATTGTGGAATGGGGAGTAATAACGTAGAAGAGAGAGAGAGCTCTCTATTATAGGTCTATACTCCAATAAACAAAGGGTCATTGATTGCTGGTTATTGTGGAATGGGAGTAACAACTTTGTGTGTTCGGCTGGTTATTGTGTCAGTGTTTGACACCTTGAAAACCGAGGGTCATTAATTGCTGTCTCTTCAAGAATTGAAGAGCTTTTAATAAACAAAAAGGCAACCTCTCAATAATCTATTATTATATAAACCCCACTCTCAATAAACCCTACTCTCAATAATGTTCATCCACAACCGTTGATTCACCAAGATTAAATCCCAACCACTCTTTATCTTGGCACAGTCAGCCCTAGGATTCAAAAACCTTTGTGTTTTGTATAATATATATATATATATTTATATTTATATTTATATTTATATTTATATTTACATATATATATATATATATATAAATATATATATATATATTTATATAAAATATATATATATATATATATATATATATATATATATATATATATATATATATACATATGGCTTATTTGTATATATACATGTCTAATATATATATGTTAGGTTCTGAGATGTACTTTGTATTATATTAAGGTTGAGGTAAGGTAGTATGGATATACAATGGCTTATTTGTATATATACATGTCTAATATATATATGTTAGGTTCTGAGATGTACTTTGTATTATATTAAGGTTGAGGTAAGGTAGTATGGATAAGGTTAATGTCATTACAAATATATGTGATACTTAAAGTATATGTCATGGTATCTGGGTAAGGATTTTGAGTTAGTTAATGAAGTTTTGGCCATTACCAAGTTACCAACATCAAATAGCCTATTTTAGTCAAGGCCCTAGAATAACCTAGTTGAACATTGACCTAGATATTGACCAATAGTCCAATATTGACCTTGCTGATTAGAGTTTGACCAAACCTTAGCTAGTTGACCTAGTTTGACTATATAATTGTCTAGAGTTGACCAAAAGTTGACTTTGACCTAAAATAACTAAGAATCATGTAGAATGCATTATAAACTTTAATTATTACCATTTGTATACTTTATAACCTGTGTTGCTCTAAATAGGACTTTGTGGCTCCAGTTTGGACATCTATACATATCAGTTGTTCAGATTATCAGGCGGGTACATTCTCTGATCATTATCATTCATGATAGTATCTATATTGCCTGTTTTAGACTACTTTACTTGATGTTGACACGTCGTTATCACGGATTGGTACTATATGGATCTTGTCGTATGATGTTATCCCTTCAGCGGATACATCGGGTAGTTTATGTCCATGTACTTTACCATGTGCATCGTGTACTCCTTGTACTCGTGTTATTCGTGTACAAATCGTGTGCTCTCATGTACTCTCGTGTGCTCACGTGATCTTCTTGTACAAATAATTCATCGTGTACGTAACATAACTCGATCGAATCTTTGTGTATTGATTGGGGACGGGGGAGTAGAAGTGGTTATGTGATCATTCTTTTAGTATAGTCATGTGCAAACTCTGTAATTTAGGCGTATGCAAATCAAGCCGGTTACATAACCATTTTGTGCTCTAAATTACTTATCTTTCACTTATAGTTCTTATTTTTCTATAAAACTTTTATGTGCTCAGATTTGTCGATTTTAACTGTTTATGTACATCCCACTCTATGGTGTTTCATGTATTTCATGTTCTTTATGTACATTTCTTTACAGTTCATGTATTTTATTCTATTACTTGTTCTATATTTCCTGCCATATTTTGGATCTGTTTTGGAGATATGTGCTCGTTCCTGTCCTGATTGGACCCGTTGACAAAATATTACAGATAACTTGGAGGACCTTGGCACTACCCTATGGAGCTGACGTAGATGACACTTGTGACTTGGACCCTCAGGAGGATCCTACTTGCACTGAGGAGACTACCCTAGTTCCTAAACTAGATTGCTAGGGCTTTATCTTACTTATTGTGTTGTCTTGAGTTTGTATCTTTCAGATGTTATGTAGTAGTGTTGATAACACTTATCTTATTTCATATTCTGGTTGTATCTCACTTTGTGGATTTTATATCTATCTTATCGTGCCATTTATCTACCTCTAGTTTATGTGATTGAGTTGTATCTTTGGAGATTGTCCTCCGTTTGGAGAGTATATTATATTGTGCTTAGTTATGGTTGTGACCTAGAACAACGTTCTACCGTCGACACTGTGGCGTAGGCTGGACGTTCCCACATACTCGTGCTCCCAAACCTGGTACGGGTTGTGACACTTCCTGCAAAGACATTATTAGCACTTGATCTATCTATATGAAGGTCATTAACGACACGCCATCTTGGACCATCTTACAGGTATAACAACACCCCTTACAGTGCGGGTAGATAGCCCCACTGAAGGTCCCGTATACTGATGCCAGTACGTCGGCACCAATCCTTGTTGCCCTAGGAAGAATCGGGTACGTGGCCTCGGATTATCGTTCAAGGAACTACCTTGTCGACAAGTTGTCAATGACTATGCAAGTATATGCAACTTAACTATGAAGAAACATATTATACATGATAAGAAAAACTAAGTAAATAAGCCATCATTCTTAATAAGCCATCGTTCTCATTGAAATGATTCACATTATATTTCGGGTCTTGTGATTAATTATCTTTTATTATCGTTTCAACTTTCATGCAAGGTGTTATTCGGCAACTCAACGAGTAAATATAGCATCTATTCTTTTTATTAAGCTTGAAGCTAAAGGATCTTCGAAGGGTTCAACACTACTCACATTCATAGGACGATTCCTGCCACGATCCCGTAGCCTTCTGAGCGATCCTTCGCATATTTTTAATTCCAACAACGCTTCATCGAACCAACCATCCATAATAATGCATCTTGTGGGTCCGAGCACTACAGACACAAGCCAGTCTTGATAAAAGGGCAATAATTGTACTATTTTGTGCTATTGACATATACTACTTTGTACGAGATCTGGGAACTTCTTGAGGTAAATCATGAAGAAACTTCATAAGTGAAGTAATCCAAGACCAGCAGACTAACACAAGAGTATGAGGCTTTCAAGATGAAGCCAAATGAGTCAATCATACAAATGTTCACACGTTTCCTAGGTATAACTAATCATCTATCTTCTCTTGGTAAATATTACAGTAACCATAAAAAAGATCAGAAAGATGCTCAGGGAATAACCAAGAATTGGAACCCAAAGGCAACAACAATCATTGAAGAAAACGATCTCACCACAACGTTACTAGAGATGCTGATGGGTCTTGATCGAAGTCTACAAAAGTTGAGAGATTTGCCTTTACACACTAGCAAGGCTTCAAAATGTTGCAGCGTCACCTTCAGTTCTGTAGCACGCTATGTGGTACAGAAGCATAAAAAATCTCAGCTGAAGATATCCCTTTGCCAAAGTGCAGAAGATGCAAAAGACTAAGGCTCAGTACAAAAAAGACAAAACAAAAGATATAGAGAGAAGTCCCTTTATTGTCATGTCGACCAAAGTCTAGTACAGACACATCAGGACTATATATAAGGGACTAATTATGTTCTTCTACAAAGGATCTAGGACAGATTCGACAGAGCTTAGAGGGAAGTTCCTTAAAGAGCGGATATTTATTGCTCTTTGCTTCAGAAGCCAAAGCCTTCAAGCTAGAGTCGCAGCCACCTGCCTGCGCAAACCTCAGAAGTAAGATGGTGGTAGTCCCCCTCCCCTTCTTTTACTTCTGAAGCCAGTGTCTTCATTGCAGAGGTACAGCAACCTGCCTTCGCCAAACTTAGACGCGCAAGGGTTTTAGACCCTTCCCGTCGTAGCCAACGCCTTCACTGTTCAGAGGCATAGCTACTTAGCTGCATCCGAATGAGGCGCATGATGGTGATGTGCTTATACCATATCCATTCCCATGGCGCAGTCGTCTGCTCCGGTTCAGAAGCTTAAGTCACTTCTCTACAAGAGACTTGGGAACTCCTATCGCAACCAATACAAGTCAACATGTCGCTCCAAAAGCATAGTAATCTCGCTAACCTGAAGCACAAGCCTACTTATCGCCTACAGCATAGTGACTCCGGTATCCCGAAATACAGATTCATAAGTTGCTCTATATGCACATAAGTCTCGTCGTAATTCGAAGCTAAGTCCATTGGTCGCCTGAAAGCACAGAGGTTCCGTCGTCTCCAGAAGCATGGTCTACTCGTTGCCCCAGAAGCACAACAGTACTTAGTTCTCACCAAAGGCGCAGGAAGCATGGGTCCACCCCAATTGGTTTGTTTAAACCACCTCTTGTAGAGAAGATTGGGATTAAATCATGATTGATATCATATCAGATTAATTTAAATCTTAGACGAGGATCAATTAGACTCCAAATCTAGGATAAAATCCTAAGATTTACTCGACTCTATCCGAGCAAACAAATCGGCATGCGTCACGTGTCACCTCCTTCGGTCATGTTTATAACCACCAGAGATCTCGTTTGAGGGGAATCTTGATGTCCGCCACGTGTCAGCACCGTAAAAGCTCGCACCGTGCAATGACGACAGATTCTTTCATATCTCAGGAACCCTAATGCAAATCACATATATGCTCGGTTCTCTATAAATAGAAGGAGTTCTTCTTCCACCAAATCATCAATCAATAGACAGAAGAAAAATTGACAATCAACAATCTTCAAGGGATCAACAATCTCTATCCACGAAGAGTTGACCAACCTCATCCACCGATCAACCAAAGAACCAACCAACCAACCATCTTGAAGGGATCTTCTCCTCCAGACAACCTCTTGATCGGTGACCCCAGAGTCCCATCAAAGGTGCCAGAGAGCCATAGAAAGGTTGATTCGTCGTCAGATCATCAACGGAGTAAAGGAGCCACTGTAGTGCTCGATCTCCACCGTCATACTTTTTTAGAAACCTCTTCTCCTTGTACTTAGAATATCCTGTTTAGGACTTCCTTCTTTGTACACAGATAACTTATACGTTCAAAAAGCAAAAAGTTCGTTCAACTTTTTGTTATGTCGAACAAAATGGCGACTCTACTGGGGACTACCTTCTTCTCCAACGAGAAGGCGGTGAAGCAATCTGATGACAACTTGCTGGGAGGTTCGCAAGACATGCTGGTCGTGCGCTTCGACCAACGGGCTTTGGAAGATCTCCTTTCTGTTGAAAAGTCGAAGACTTCAATGCGGTTCGTACAACCGAAGAAGACTCGACATGTCTGGAGGCCTAATGTAACACCCACTTTTCTAAAATAAGGATAATTTTAAACTTTTGTAAAATTGATTATTAAATAATAGGATTTAATTCATAATAGTGATTTTTGGTGAATTTTAATTAATTTAATACTATTTAAAATGTTGAATTGTGATTTTGATGTTTATCTAGTATAACCCTAGAATTGCTAAGCCTAGAGACTAACATGACCATGGGAGCCTAGTCATGTGATTAGAATTACAATTACCACTTTTTAGCCTAAGGGTATTTTGGCCATTTTTGACTTTCAATGAAAATAAATTTTGATTAATTAATTATGTGCTAATCTATTTGTTAAGCCTTAACCTAGAAGTTGTCCTAACCTAGATATTAGTCATCATCCTAGATATTAGATTAGAAGCTTCCATCATGACAAGGTTAGTAATATCTAGATATTATTTTAAAGTAGGATATTTGTTAAGGTTAGGTATTTTAGCTTGGGCCTTTAGCTTGAGGCCAAGAATTGAACTAGCTAGAGGCCTCTAAACTTCATGAAACCTAACCCTAACCCTAGAATGAACCCTAGGTTGCCATCAAAGGGTTCCGTTCCCTATATAAACACATATTGAGACCCCCTTGCCTTTTTTCATAGCCTCTAAAGAACCCTAATTTAGTTTTTCCCCAAATTAACCCCCTTTACCGAAATCAACTCCAAATTGAGCCTAATCAATTACAAAACAATCCCTTAGTGTAGAGGAAGCCTCTAGAAGCTAGCTAGCAAGGATTGGGAGCAATTTGACCATTAGAGCTTGTTGGAGATTTAGACCAAGGAGCTTTCATTGAGACTCCAACTCCTAATAGGTAATAGCCTTTAAAACTATTTAAATTTAAATTTCTTTCCATTAATGCATTCATTTAGGGTCCCCCTGTCCTTAGGCTAAGTTTGGGTTCAAATCAAATCCATTTGGTGTATGTATCAGAGGAGTATCGGACAGCTATTCAATGTGTTCGATGAAATGTCTCTTAGAAATAAATATTCATATTTTTCATAACTAATTACATGGGTTTGTAGCTAATTAGGTATATATTGTATATCAAATCGACTGAGTCAAATTTAGGATATTTTAGACCCTATTTTAGGACACAGGGACACGTGTACGAGACCTTGTGCACTGTCCTGCTACCCGTGTCCATTTTCTCTGTCGACACAACACGGTTTGACTCAAAATTTTATGGGTAGGTGGGTGCAAACACTGACACAATGCACATAAAATTTGAGGAGATTTCATCGAGTGGATTGTGAGAAATCTCACTCATACTGGGTTTTCAAATACTGCATACTCGCAAAGTTTGCTCACTGATACGTGTTTGTATCGGACGACACGATGCACTTGGACATGATGCAGGCTATTGGACACATTCACCTAGACCTAGTCTACCCTAGGACACGACCACGAGACACGAGGACTCATGTGTCGTATCCTTTTGTGATCGACACCTCATTACGAGGATTATCCTCACAATTTCTGACACTCTATGCTTTTCAATTTTTGGACACTTTGTGTCCGTTTGTTGGACACGAGGACACTCCCTCACATGTACATGAGCATGCATACACACCAGTCTTTGGTTTTCTTTGAGTTGAGTTTCGTTTGGGGATCGAAACTGAGAATCCTGATACTGTTCTTATACTGAACTGTGAGTTCGGGTTTAAAACCTGATTTAGGGTTTTTGATTTTGAATTTGGATTGATTTTGGATCTTTGAGTTGTCCACAGTATGTATGACTTGATTTTAGTTGTATTTAGGTTGATGTGATTTCGAATTTGGGTTTCCATTTGATTTGGAGTTTCGAATTCATATATCTTCATGAAACTGAATGTGATTTACTGATACTTGTTTACTTTTGCTCACTGATACTTTAAAAACTTGAGATTAATATGAATATTAACTTTGTATGGAAGACTAATTTTGGTTTTAAGTTTGTATACATATATAAATTGCTCACTGATTTTGAAGACTTGGGTTTCATTTCAGAAAACTAAGAATGAGCATGTTAATAGAGTTAATGTAAGAAAACTGGGTTTTAAGTGAACTTTATGATAACTGAGTTCATAGGTTAAACTGGATTATGAGTTGTGGTTTAAAAACTGATAACTGAGACTTGATTTGCATATATACAAAACTGAGAATGGAGTTTTACATTATATGTCAACAGGAAATCTGAGTTTATAACTTGAGCTAGTTTAAATGTTAAGCAACCATGAAAACTGACACTGGGTTTTGGTTTTGAATGTTTAAAACTAAGAACACTAACACTCTCTACTCACTTATATACTATACACACACTCTCACATGCCACACACACAACCTTCTTCTTTCCCCTTACCTCTTTATATGTGTATGTATAAGATTGATGAAAACTTGTATGTCATAATGTATGCTAGAATGTTTTTACATATAATTGATGATTATATATATATATATATGTATATATATCGTTTAGTCTATATAGTAGAGGCTAAGTACATTTGTTTGTCACTCGTATAGAGGCCTTTAGTGTATACATTTATATAGGCTATCTATGTTAGTACTAGCTAGTGCAGGTTAATGTAGACATGGCATTCTTGTATGCATAGGCATGGGCTAGACTAGACTTGACTAACCTAGACTAGTTGACCACGTTGACCTAGTTAGACCTAGAATTTGACCAAGTGACCAAAAGTCAACATTAAGTCAATATGTTACCATTTGACGTTAGAAGTTGACCATGGTTTACTTAGTTAAGGTACGCTTATGTTATACCTTAGTATACCTTAGCCTTTACTTGTGTTAGCCTATAGAACAACTTAGAAGGGACTCACTAAGCCTAAATATGACTTATAAACTTGAGTTTGACTAAACCTAGACTAGTTTGACCTTGTTGACCAAACACTAGCTAATTTGACCTAGTTTGACTATATAGTTGACTAAAGTTGACCAAAAGTCAACATTGAGTCAATATGTGACCAATTGACCTAGCTTGACTAGAGTTTGACTTAGTTGACTAAGATTAACCTAGTTGACTAGATTATTGACTGGAGTTGACCAAGTGTTGACTTTAGCCTAGAATGACCTAGAAATTATTTAGATGCATTGTACACTTCATTTATAACCCCTTTGTATACGTCATGACTTGTGTTGCTCTAAATAGGACTCTGATACCTCATTTCGGACAGTATATTCTCACAGGCATTTAGACCGCAGGCGAGTACATTCTCTAATCATTTCATACTTGTCAGGACTTATATTCTTGCTTTAGATTACTTTACTTGATGCTGTCACGATTGTTATCACGGATTGGTACTATATGGATCTTCTTTTGCGATGTTATCCCTCTCAGGTACATCAAATACACATTATCATATGCTTTTCACGAACATATTATATTTCTTGTATAACCCTATTCATGTATACTCTTGTACAATCTTGTATGCCATAAAAATCAAAGACAAGTATTACCAAACACTGAAATTGATTGCAAACTTGCTTGTACAAAAGAAAGCCTAGAAAGAAATCCTAGGAAACAATCTAAGTACAATTGTTTAGTTTTGATTCCGGAGGGTGACGGTGGAGGCTCGGGAAAGCGCTATCAACTCTGCCTTACTCTGTAGACTATCTGATGCAGTCTCTAGCTCGTGAAGAAATTGCTTTTCTCTTGAAGGTTGCCAGCCTTTTGTAGGGGTATGGCACCCTGCTATTTATAATAGGATATATTTTGAGCTGCATAGACGGCTTACGGCTACGTGGCTGATTAGCACACGAAGATCTGCTCTTTGGCTGCCATCTGTTGATTTGTTGGGATTTTGTTGCAGCAAATCTGGATAGTTAAGGACTTGGTCAAATTGCCATGTGTCCTGTTGCGTATGGTTTTCTCAATCATCAATCATGTGGGGTCGTATGAGACTCATGCGGCTTGGATCATAGTTGCTTTTGCCTGCATAAAGTTCGGAGACTTTTGGGGCCGCATAAGTCTGAGCCGCATAAGGTTCATGCGGCTTAGATAACCCTCTTTTTGCAGCATGGAGGCGTACGAACCCTGCTTTTGGGCGACGTTTCACATCTTATCTTTCTTGTCGAAGTGTCAGAACTGTCATGTTTTTCCAGGACTTGTCAGCTTTATCAGTCGAACTGCTCCTCTTGGCCGCATATCTTCCTTCTACAGCTGTTTGTCGATGGGCTGCATATGTCTTTTGAACAGTCATACGGCTTTCCTTCATGCGGACCTGTGTGGCCCAAAGTACCTATGCGATAATTTGTAATCCGTATGAACCCATATTTTTTATGCTTCTACAAGATCCCCTTCAAAGTTTTTAAATTGCAAATTTGGAATACTTTGAATAAGAAGCATAAAAATATGTCAAGCCATAGGGAGTCTTCAAGTTTACAGGAGGTTTTTCGAACTGCAGAGAGATCTTGAGTCGCAGAAAAATCATGTGCCGTAGAACAAATCTTGAATCGCAGGGACATATTGAGCCGCAGGAAGATTCCATCATCCTGCCAGCTGTCGCTATTACATTTAATTTTCCTGATTCGTTTGTGGATCCATTTTTGAGATGAAGCCGACGGTTACTGGGGATAAAGTCCACAAATGTCGACATTAGCTTTAATGATCTCAAAAACCAAAGAGACGCTCGACGGTTATTAGGGATAAAGTCCCCAAACGTCGTCCCTATCCTTAATGATTTTAAGAATCGAAGAGCCTCTTTTTTGCAACTCTATAAATAGGAGTCATTCAGAGAGATTTTCCACTTTCACCCTCTCCTCCTTCGACTTCATCATACTTTCTGCTATGGCTCCAAAAGCTTCTAAGTCGATTGGTGCGGCGGCCAAAGGAAAGAGACTTGCTTCTCCTTCGAGAGCGGCAGACACTCCTTCCATTCGTTATGACGTGCAACCTTCTCTCAAGAGTAAGGATGGTGAGCAGAGCACATATTTTCATGCGCGGGTCTGTCATATACTGCCTTTACGATAAACCTGATCGATGTTTGCCCTATCTCGTTTGGACCACATGTGTTCTGTACGATAGGACTGCATGGACTGAGCCGCATAACCGCTGCTCATTCGAACTTGGACCGCCTGAGTGCCTCAAGTTGCATCTGTATAAACTTTCAATGACTAAACCGTATAGGTGTCGCATGAGCACTTTATGATCGGGCCGCATAAATACTCGTGGCTGATGCATGCGATTATCGGGCCGCGTGAGTTTTTCATGACTGAGCCACATTGAGCCGCATGATAATGACTGAGCCGATAAATGCTGCATGAGTACTACATGACTTTGAGGCTGTATGTTTTGGCGGGGCCACATAACTGGCTAGGCCGCATAACAGAGTTCTTTTGTTTTTTTGGTGCTAAATCCCCTATTTCTCCCTATTTTTGTAGGGATCGGGCTAGCAAACTTCTTTATGACCGGTGTCGGCGATGGAGTGAAAATACAACATTCTGGCGCCTACATCAGACAGCTCAAAACTCCTCATGCTTCGGAAGAGTTTTTCCTACGCCTTTTTGGCATACACATCAAACAACTCAGGACTCTTCATGCTTCGGAATAATTTTCTCCAGGTGGTTGGAAGAGCCTTTATACCTCGGAGAGTTGGACGGTGGTCAGGCGTCGTTATGAACGTCCTGCCTTCACGGTTCTCCAAGTAGGTGAAACCACCATTAGGGACCATGTTTTGAAGGTATGGTCCTTTGGGGGAGCGGGGCTAAGGCATCCGCAATACGGAGGGGAGGATAGCATGCTATATTTATCCTCCTCCTGGTAGCTCCTTGGAGATTCAACAGCTTTGTTTGCTTCTTAGCAGTAATATGACTTCCTTCGAGGGCCACGAAACTGCTTGAAGTCGAAGTGCTGTCAAACCCAACTACGTATTGCCAGATTTTTTCTTTTGTTTGCTGTCGATGTAGTCCTATGAATGTAACTGATCTTGAATAAGCAGAGTATGTTCACCCCATTTTATTTGTGGTATTTTGTGGTGCTTGTAATAGAGGGCCCAATACAGCATTTGTATTTGATAAAGGACATCCCATTGGAGGATTTTTGTGGACCTATTGTGTAACACCCAGTTTTCCAGATGAGGGTATTTTTGAAATTTTGTAATTATAATTATTATTCATTGATATTTATTTCATATTATGATTTTTGGTGATTTTTAATTATTTTTAAACTATTTAAAAACTGTTTTAAGTCATGACTTATGATTTTGACGTGCTGCTAGTGAAACCTGAGAGACTGCATGACCTAGAGCCTAACCATGTCATTAGGATGACTTAATTATCATTTTTAGCCTAGGGATATTTTGGTCATTTTGACTTATTTGAATTATTTGATAATTTATTGAATTGGTGAATTTTATGTTGACTTGACTTGTTGAGACCTAGTGAACTAGCCTAGAAGCTAACCCTAGCTATGGTAACCCTAGTCTAACTTAGGTTAACCTACATTTAGTCATTAGAAACTAATTTTAGAAAGAGGGGATTTGGTTTAGTGCATTTAAGTCATGGTTTATGGTTTCATGAAATGACTTATGGCTAAATGGTTTATTTGATCATGACTTGGCCCATGGCCCATAACTAGAAGCCCTAACCCTAACTAAACCCTAAATGACCAGCCATAGGGATTCCCACCCTATATAAACACTTATTCTCTAGGGCTTGCCTCCTTCTTTCATTCATTTCAACATTGAAAAAAGAAAGGTATTGTCCTCTTCCAAAAATCCCCATAAATTCATTTTAGTTCCTTTTTAATCCTAGTTTCTTGCATTAGAACCTAAAACTCTCCTACTTTCTGATTTTGGGGTTTAATCCCAGCTTTGGGACAATTTGGAGCTTTTGGCATCAAGAGGAAGAATCCCCCATTTGGAGCTTTTCCAAGCTTTTTGCACACATAGGTAAAATCCTTTAAATTGATTTAAAATTCAGTTTTCTTTACATGTAGGACTAGATCTAGGAGTCCCCTAGGTGTTCCTGAAATTTGGGTGAATTTCGTGTCCGTTTGGTGTCCGTATCGGACACGTGTCGTAGTGTGGTGTAGGTGTTTGTTGAAATGCCTCTATGGAGTGAATGTTACTATTTTTTGAAACAAATTATATATTTGGGTAGCTCTTCATGTGTAGATTAAATATATTTATGTCTGAGCACGATTTTGTAGCTTTTTTGTGTCCAAAACGGACACGCACCTCGTGCACGACACTGCGCACAGGCCCCGTGCGGTGTCCTGCTGCCACACGTTCACATCCGACACAACTCGGTTGGACACCAAAATTGGTGGACACCTACGGGAAATGACTGACAGCACGCACACCAATTTTGAGGCCAACCCATCGAGTGATTTGTGAGAAATCTCACTCGCACGGGTCGATGCCTGTCGTACACGCGCGCAGGAAGTGCGTCTGATACACATCGATTTCCTTAGACACGGTTTGTTTGGACACAATGCAGACACTTCATCACGAAGCCCTACACTAGGCGTATCTCTGTGCACGAGCACGAGACACGTGTCGCCTTGTGTCGAGAGCTCGAGGGCTCGACACGGCTGCACGAGGCCCATGTTGGTCTATTTTCTGACACAGTTACTTTGTCGATTTTGACACGAATGTGTCCACTTCGTGGACACGTGTAGGCTTGTGGGGACACGTACACATGAGGCACACTAATTACCAACCTTTACTTTATCAGGTTATCATGTTTTGACAGATCAAATCGAAAGTTTCCCTGTGTCTGAATACATACTTCCCTGTTATTAAAAGTTGAACTGTTAATCCTATTTTTAACTGATTTTTTATATTCAAATTACATGTATATTCATGTGCACATGTGTATTAACTACAGATAGATAGGTTTTCATGTTAGAACAGTTTGTTATCAAGTAAATAGGATTTTGGACTGCTTGTTGAGTGTGGACTGATACACAGTCTCGAACAATTATATTTCTGAACTTCATTGCTCCCAAAACTGAATTTTGAAGTTATTAACCATGTTTAGATTCTTATACATGTGTATTTAGACTATTACAAGGTCTGTTTACTGTTTGTGTTGGGTTTTAAATTCGAATTTGATTTGTAGATTGTTGAATGGATTGGTA
This sequence comes from Iris pallida, assembly GCA_029216955.1. Taxonomy (NCBI): domain Eukaryota; kingdom Viridiplantae; phylum Streptophyta; class Magnoliopsida; order Asparagales; family Iridaceae; genus Iris; species Iris pallida. Next base: position 7,884,151 of record JANAVB010019600.1, read on the forward strand.
TCAATGGGATGATGGGAATCGAATTTGTTTTGATTAGTAAACTGCCATTTCCTGAGAGTTCCTGGGATTCAGTTGGGATTTAAAACTGAAATAAACCCATGCTATGCTTTCCTGAACATAGACACAAGCCACATATTCCCTCACATATGACACTCATTCACTGTTACACTATTTTCTTATATTTTCCCAGTTTTGAGTTTTAATTTGATATTTGAATAAGTTTTCTGAGAATGTAATATAGGTATGTGAAATAGCTTACTGTATTTTCTGACATAAAACCTGAGATTTAAGCCACACACTCCTATCTCCTAATCTTCACACCCTCTTTTGACACAACTGTCAACACACTGTGCACACACGCATGGACTGATTAAAATTTTTGAGATTGAAACCTGAGAGATAGCTCACATGTTTTGCCATGCCACACACACTATTTTCTGTTAAACACTGACCTGAGATTCACATGTATCCACACTCTCTATAATTCCTAATTCCTGTTTTCCTATTGACACATATATATGTTACACACTCACCCACTGTTAGCTCTTATACTCACTGTTCAGATTTTACACACACCCATCACTGTTAAACTGGAATTGATTCCCATTCTTTTTACTGTATCATTCCTAAAACTGATTTTGATTCTATTATTATTTAACTAATATTTAGTTCTTTTTATTATACTGTAATGAATGTTGACCTCACTTGTTAAACTGTCATGCTCTCTCTCTTTACACCTGAGAATTGAATATCTGATTTCCCTTCAACTGATTTCATTTTCCTATTTTTTCCATCCACATTGTTTTGGTTAGCTCACAGTTCATTGCACACAGGCAATCCTTCACTCACTGTTCCAGGTTTACCCATGTCACTGATTTTTCCTATTTGATATGCCACTGTTATATTAAATTTCTGAATGCACACAATGTTACACTGTTATGCCATGCCACAGTTTCATACACACACACAAGTCCACACCATTTTACATCTCACTGATTTTTTCCCACACATTGAACTCCCATGTCTCACTAGCACATTACTGTTTTCAGGATCACCCACTTGTCCCACTTGACACCACACTGTCCCATGACACAAATACCCTCACACCCTCACTCTCACACACACACACACTTGATATCATGTGTCCCTCTCTCTTTTCATATGTATATATATATATATATATATATATATATATATATATATATATATATATATATATATATATATATATATATATATATATATATATGAATTGAGATATATATATAGGTTCCTATATATATGAGTGTGTGCTAATGCATATATATGATATAGTGTATGGTTGATATGTGTATAGTGGCCTATAGGTTATGAATTTTCTAAGTTACATTATATAGCCTTGTCAATATGTGTATATATATATTAATGTGTGTAATCCTATTTTAGATTGCATGATATATTAATGTGTGTAATATAGGTTAGATATATATGACATGTAGATATATGTTATGGGTTGATTGTTAGGACAGGATATAGCCTAATATAGCCTAGCATAGCCTTGTTTAGGTTTGTGATGTAGAGGAATGGTTAGTGTGACTAGTATAGACTAGTAGGACCTAGAATAGCTTAGTTAGATCTAGTGTAGCCTTGTTAGACTTAGAATGAACTAGTTAGACTAGTGTAGACTAGTTTGACTTAGGTTTGACTTGGTTGACCTAGTTTGACCTAGACAGTTGACCCGGTTTGACTTAGAGTTGACTTTGACCTAGATTGGCCTAGAAATCATGTAGATTGCATCGTAAACTTTATTTACCTTGTTTTAAACATATTATAACCTGTATTACTCTGTTTATGACATTGTGACTCTGGTTCAGGCATCAGATATTACACTACTCTTTTCAGAGTATCAGGCGAGTATATTCTCTGATAGTTCTCTCAATTACTTGTCAATTACTGTATTTCAGTTCTAGTTAGTTGTATACGATTCTCGGTTACAACACGTGTGGATATTTCTGGATTCATGTATACGACACACATTTATTTCCTGGCCTCTATTACGGGTATTATCATTTCCGGCTTCTATTACTGGAATCACCTGCTGGAATCATTTACTGGTATCTTCATATTATTGGCTGGACTCATCTTGAATCATTGTGTCAAAATTTTGGATTCACTTGCTGGGAGGGAAAATACTAGAGTAAGACATGTAGACATATCCCATTACTGGAATTACCCCTACTGGAATCTACTGGAATGATAGCCATCTTTCGCCTGATCAGTGAGAGGTGTGCCGGATTACCCACAGCCGTTTACATGTCGATCTCGGTATTTTAAAACACACTGCTAGAGTATAGGCTGGACTCACCCTGGAATTATTGATCACTATAACTGGAATCGTCCCTTACTGGATTCATCTTGTATGAGATTCATCCTGTACTGGAGTTACATTGGAGTTACACTGGTCTACATTGTTGCCTGGACTTTATATCATATTACCCTGGTTCAACTAGTTCTATTTTTACAGTCTTTATTGCTATGATTCTTCCCTTGTTTAGTATTTACTTTCCTTGCACTTTATCTGTCTTTCATACCATCACCTGAATATAAACTGCCATTTTCATCAATACAACTGTCTATAACTGCTTTATAGTTCTATGTCATTTACTTGAACTTTCTAGATGAGATGTGCTCGTTCCTGTCCTGACTGGACCTGTTAAAAATTTTACAGATGATTGCCCTTAGGACACATGCCCTACATTTTACTGAGGAGATGTCTTAGCTACCTATGGCCCCGACACTCAGGAGTAATCGGGAGTTTAGCTAGTTTGTCTTGTTTTTAGTTTTCCTGTTTAGAACTGGAGTTGTAATATAGAGATTTGAGACTTGAGATGTATTTGAGATTGTTTGAGTTTGTTGTTATTTTATTAGTAGTTTTGTTGTCTTCAATTTCTTAGTTATATTCGGTGTTATCTTATCGTGCTTAGACTGTGATTGAGTTACACCATATCTTATACTTGTCCTCCGTTCGGAGTTGATCATGATGATTACATTATATACTGCATGAGTTGAGGGTTAGTTAGAGACTTAGAACAGTGTTCTACCGCCGACACTGCGACGTAGGCTGGGCACTGTTACGTACTCGTACCCTCACAGTGGGTGCGGGTCGTGACATATTGCCCGTTTGTGCATCTGAAAATGCGAGCAAATAGATTTGAATGATATTTTGTGGATCTGCTACTCTTTGGTACACCGATGGTGCGAGTAATAGATTGGGATAACTTTTGTGGACTTATTACCATTTTTGTGTACTGGCGATGCGAGTACTGATAATAAGTGGAGAATAAACCAATATATTTACTCAGAGGTAATGAGGACATGGTAAATATGGGTCAAAACAGAGCCTTCCTACTCAGAGGTAATGAGGACATGGTAGGGGTAGGCATAATAGGGGTACACAGAACAACTCAGAGGTGCAATTAACGTGGAAGTCCTATGCACTGGGTGATTTGTTTGTGATGGACGGAAAAATAACTCAGAGGTAATATGGACATGGTTGTTTTTTTCCCGTTGGATAATTTTGTGGACCTATTACCCCTTTTGTGCACTGACAGTGCGATTAATAGATTAGGATACGCTTTATGAACCTATTACCCTTCTGCGCACTGGTGGTACGGGTAATAGACTTTGAGATAATCTTTTGGTGGAGAGGAGCTATGACCAGGAAGTTCATAGATATGACCAGGAGATGAGATACGAATTCACCCAGAGTGGTCAGAGAGTAAGTTCAGTGGTACCTGAGGGTACATAACTCAATAATCTAGAAGATTTGAAGTCAGAGTGTAAGTTCAGCGATACCAGAGGGTATATAACTCACAATCTGAGAGATAGTTGGAAGGTGTCGTTTAGACATATTATTTCTTGAGGAACTTACCGTTGATAGGCATCATGAGCAAGTCTCCATTTTGTTTTGGGAGACGATACGCGCCGTTGGAGAATACGGTCTCGATGACGAATGGACCCTCCCACTTAGGCTAGAATTTGTCGGGGGTCTTGTGAGTCATGACCATTGGTCTGCGAATGGCCAAGACAAGATCGCCAACTTGGAATATTCTCTGTTTGACTTTCTTATTGAAATCCCGCGAGATGCGTGCTTGGTAGAGCTCTATGCTTTGTTGAGCTTATAAATGCTTCTCATCTAATACTTCTAATTCTTGTAGCCGTCGACGGTAGTTATCGTCCGCCTTTAACCGGTAGGTGAGGGCCACTCGAAGTGAGGGGATCTGAGTTTCCAATGGGAGGACTTCCTCGCTCCCGTAAACCAAGAAGAACGGTGTATTTCCTGTAGCCGTCCGAATTGTCGTCCGATACGCCCATAAGCACTCACCAAGCTTTTCATTCCAGTCGCGCTTGTTTGCAGACATGAACTTTTTGAGGAGCTTGATTATGATTTTGTTGAATACTTCAGCCAATCCATTGGCCGAAGGGTTATATGTTGTCGAGGCCATGTTCTGAATTTGATTCTTATCACAAAATTGATAGAACGCATGGATTGCGAACTGCAGACCATTGTCGTGGATAATCCTCTGGGGCAATCCGAAACGGCAGATGACGTGATGTTTTATAAAACTAATCACATTCGATGACTTGACCTCTGCCAACGGAACACCTTTCGCCCATTTGCAGAAGTAATCGGTGATTTCAAGTATGAACCGATGCCCTCTAGACGACGGCGGGGTGATTGGCCGAATGATGTCCATTCCCCATGTTTCGAATGGCCAAGAGGCCACTGTCGGGTACAAGAATTTAGATGGCAGATGTATAAAATCTGCATGGATCTGGCAAGCCTTGCACTTCTTTGCATAATCAACTGCATCTGCGACCATTATGGGCCAGTAATAACCCATACGGCGAAGATGATCTTGTAATTTCGGGCCAGGTTGGTGAGCCCCACAAGTATCGTCATGAGCTTCACGTAGGGCTTCTTTGGCTTCTGCATTTGACATGCATCTTAGTAATAGCCCATCATAGGATCGTCGATGTAGCATTTTCGTCTCCGTATCGTAGAAGAATCTGAGGGAAAGTCTTCTGATTGAAGTAGCTTCCTTCACATTCTCTGCCAGGATTCCATAGACCGCAAAGTCGATGAGCGGGCATCTATAGTCTTTTATGTCGTTAGTTATCTGGGCGGAGTAACTCATACCTAGTTAAAATTGTTCCTGGGGCAGACCAGTTCATGGCCTATTATGTCGACTAGATGGTGAGTGTTATTTGGGAGTGCCAAGGAAGCGACGAGGATGGCCAGGGGATCGGCTTCGATATTTTGAAGCCTAGGAACGTGCGATATAAAAAACGACTCCAAGGTTGTAATGATGGTAATTGTTGTCTGATAATAGGAAATCAGGTCCTCATTGCGAAGATCGTATGAACCTCGGATCTGGTTAATAACCAACTATGAGTCACCATAAGCTTTCAGGTATCTGACCCCTACTTCTTTTGTGAGTTGGAGCCCAATAACTAGAGCGTTGTATTCGACTACATTGTTCGAACAAGGTTCTTGAAGAGAATACGCCCGATTGACTACTAGTCCGGAGGAAGAAATCAATACCACCCCCGACTCCAGTGACGATATCACCTTGTGGCCCCGTTCTTGAAGCACCGTTGAAGAACATTCGCCAAATGGTGTCATGCAAAGTCATGTTCGAGGCGACGACTTCATCAGGAATTTTTTCATAAATTCTGGTTGTTTCTGAGCCTGGGTGGGCTGCTAATAAGTCAGCCAGGACTTGACCTTTGATAGCCTTCTGCGGAACAAAAACCATGTCGTATGGGGATAATAGTATCGCCCAGGTCGCTAGACAAGAACTGAGTGCGCCTGGCTTGGTCATGAGAACCCTGAGGGGATTAACTCGTGAAAAAACATTGATGGTCTGTCTGTCACATAGTGTTGTGTTTTCTGAATGACAAACACTAGGGCAAGGCATTCCTTCTCCACGACAGTGTATCTATGTTCCGGTCCTACCATCATCCGGCTGAGATAGTAAATGGCTTGTTCATGTCCGACGTTATTATTCTGTGCTAGCAGAGCACGGAGGGAGTGTACCATCTCCCGTACATAGAGCAGGAAGGGTTTTTCGGAGACCGGGGCTACCAGAACTGGCGGATTCATTAGGTACTCCTTAATATCATCAAAGGCACGCTGACATTCCTCGTTCCATACAAAAGAGACACCTTTCCTCATGAGTTGAGTGAAGGGTTGGCATCGCCCTGAGAGGTTAGATATAAACCTCCTGATATAGGCTAGTCTTCTTGAAGGCCGCGGAGTTCACGGAGGTTCTTTGGTGGATTCATCTCCAGGATTGCTTTTCTTTTGTCAGGATCTATGTGAATGCCCCGGGATGTCACGACCCGCACCCTAGAGTAAGGGCACGAGAAGTGGGTACGTCCAGCTTACGTCGCAGTATCGGCGGTAGAACGCGGTCCTAGGTCAATCATCTAACAATATAAGGTACATGTACAGTATATACACTCCGAATGGAGGTGACATAGCAGAATACAGTCTTAATCACATCTAAGGCAGAAAACGATAAGATAGATAAATAAGAAATGAAATGAATACACAGAGATAAAACCAGATAGAATTCTAAGTGTCTAAGATATCACAAATCCAGATAACATCTCAAATCTCAAATACAGTAATCCATAGAGTAAATACAATAAAAAGACATCCTAGACTAAAGATGTTTCATCCACTGCTAAGGGGTCCTGCTGCTGGTCCAGGTCATAGCAGTCCTCTAGGGTAGTCCCGTAATATGTGGTACAGAGTGCCTCGACCTCATCCTTTGTAATATTTTCAACAGGTCCAGCCAGGACAAGAGCGAGCACAATATATCTCATACAAATCATCACAGGTTTAAAATTATAAACATGCTAGAGAGTAAGATACATGAAACTGAAAGAACATCATGATATGAAAGAGAGAGACTGCAAGTAAATATCTACAATATAATAGAGAACTAATCAGTGCTAGTGATTCAGAGTACAAGATGAACATGTGAACAGCTGGAGGGTGATTCTTGACTATACTAAAGAGGTGATTCATGACTATACTACTTTAGAATTATTCACATGTTCAGTTTCTACTCTCCCATCCCCAATCAATACATAAGGATCCAGTCAAGTTACGTAAGATTCATGACTACGCTACTGGCCCATAAAGGGTGATTCAAGAGTGATTCATGAATAGATTCATGAAGGCTCTGTGATTCATGAGAGTACAGGAATCACAAACTGATACATGAAGATTCATGATAGTAGAAGTATGAGATACCTGATATAAGTAAAATACACGAGACATGAGTATCTGATGCTCCCGAGGGGGATAACATCTCATAAAGGGATCCATATAGTACTGATCCGTGATACCAACGTGTCAGTATCAAGTAAACTAATCTAAAGCAGAAAATATAATCCTAAACAAGATATGAAATGATCAGAGAATGTACTCGCCTGGTATCCTATATATCTGAAATAAATATACTGTCCGAGGAGTGGTGTCTGGCTCCTATAGAATAGTATAAGTCACTACATGTCCAAAATAGTAAAATAGACTGCTACAATGTATCTACATGCTGTCTAGGTCAAACTAGACTAAAGTCAACACTTGGTCAACTCTAGTCAACACACTAGTCAAACTAGGTCAACTAGGTCAAGTCCTAGTCCAAACAAGTCTCACTAGGCCTAACCAAGCCTAGGCTAGCACTCACACAATCACAAGGCAATGTGAACCACAACAATGCATAATATAAAATAGATACTATATATAAATACATACCTTCATACATACATCCATATCCACATTACATACATATTTATATATATAGGCATATATTACATCATGCATATTTACATAGTTACATAGATATATACATTCATGACATTTACATAGATACTTTTATATATTATATATGTTAACATTCATTACAATGTATTATATTTTACTTATACCTTTGATTCATTCATTCATTCATATATGACATTCATTCATGCATTTATACATTCATTCATTCATGTATCACTATATACATACTTGATTCATGTATCCAAACATATATACATGGATACACAACATACATGTATACATTCATACATGCTTATATTGCATACATGTATACATACATATCATGTATAAATACATACGTTGCATACATGCCTACATACATATCATATATGAATACTTGCATTCATTCATGCACATTACATACTTACATGTATCTATACATTATATAAATTGTATACAACATGTAAAAATAGAAGAAGGAAAAAAGGAAAAAAACTGAAATGGAAAGGGAAGGGAAGGAAAAATGTAAGAAAAATGAAAAACAGTGGACATATACATGCTTGCATTATATATTTTACATTACCATACATGCTATCATTATATTATGTATATATTATGCATTCATATCTATCATTACATGTATACCTTGCATTCATATCTAGCATTCATTATATACTTTTATGCATACATTGTATATCATTCTTTCATTCATGCATTTATGCATTGCTTACATACATTACATTGATTGCATTCCTACATGCTTGTATTCAACCATATATATACATTAATGTAAAGAGGATACATACCATATATATAGTATTTTGTTGATCTAACATATCATCATTACATACTCTACATTCATTTAATATCCATACTACATAGGCTCATAGGTTACACAAAATGTCTATGTCGTATAGTCACTCTTCTACTTAAAACTAATACTATACCAATTGGGCCTTCACTAAATTCTAGAATTAAAGTATGTCATAGCCCTTCGTGTTAGCTTTCCGAAACTTCAAACGGATCGCATTTTTGTGTCCGAAAGCTCCCGGAATCACGAAAACACCGAAACGCTTTGTCTTTCGGACAGCTGACACTCAAATAATTTTATAAAAAGTTCCAGAATGATTTTGGCTTATTAAAATATATATTTGGAAAGCTAACTTCGATACGGTTCTTTTAAAAAAACGGGAGATTAAACGAAGTTCTAAGCTAAAAGTTATGACATTTCTAAGTTGCTATGGTTAATAAAAACGTGGATGAATATTATGATGAATTTGAGTTATTTTGGACAAAAGTAACACATGTAAGCCAAGATACTTGGATACCAACATAGGTATCCAAATGGAACTCATTCTAACCATCCTAACTAAGATCAATACACTCTCTAACCATTCTAAAACTGAATTTAAATATCTATTTAAACTATTATCATACATTCATACACATGTGGTGTCCTAATTTGGGATCTATCAAGTAGGACACAAGACACATATCTAAAATCCTCAAGAGAGCTCTAAATAGGCTCAAATTTGAATATAAAGGGGACACATGCATGAGGATGGATCCTACGGATTCAAAACTAATTTATATGCAAAGAAAATCAATTTAAAGGATGGATTTTACCTATTGGGAGTGGAATCCCAATAAAATCCTTTAGGACGGCTCCGATACGAAGATCCCTCAAAGTGGACACTCCTTCTTGGACTTCTCTTCCAATCCTTGGTAGCACCCTTCCCTTGGAGAATGGGAATGATTGAGGGAAGATTTGGTGAAGGAATGATTTGATTTGGAGATTAAATCAAAGGGAAGGCTCTCTAAAATTAGGGAAAAACAAAAGGAAAATAAAAGAGGCAAGATTATAATCAATGAAATGAATTATTCTTCCCTAAAGGTGGATGCCATAAAGAGTCCATTAGGGCTAATGGGCAATGTCCTAATTGCCTCTCTCTAGTCTCATATGGTTAAGTCTAGACTAAGTTCAAGTTTGGGGTCAAAAGGATCTAGTTTTGAGTCTCTAACTCAACCATTCTAACATGATAAAAATTAGTCTAACTAAGTAACTTAAATGTTGGGTTTTGTGGGCCATGCTTAACTTATTATTGGGTCCCATCTAGAGTTTAAGCTACCCGGATCACAATACAAGTCGGAACGAGACGAAACTCAAACCCGACTAAATAAATCCAATAAAAACAATATTAAAAATATAAAAAATCTCCAAAATATTAAAATATAAAAAATGACCAAAATCATAATATATCAATTTAAATATTATTAAAATAATCTAAAATTCACCAATTAATTAAAATCCTAAATAATTCAAAAGTAACAAAATGACCAAAATACTCTTAGTCTAAAAAGTTGTAAATAGTCATTCTAATCACATGGTTAGGTCCCCATGGTCATGGTTAGTCTCTTGGCTCAACAGTTTTAGGTTTCACTAGCTAAAACATCAAAATTATAATTCACCAATTTTAAATAGTATTAAATTAATTAAAAATTCTCATAAATCATAAATCCGATTATTAAATAATTAACTTGTAGAAAAGTTCAAAATTACTCTCATGCTAAAATGTGGTAGTGACACGAGAAGTAAAGATAAAGCCCAAGAACTTTCCACTGGACACCCCCAGAAAAGACTTAGTGGGATTCATCTTCAGGTTGTGTGCCCGCATGAGGTCGAACACTGTTCTCAAATCATATAAATGATCGTTTTTGGTGCAGCTCTTGACGGTGATGTCATCTACGTAACACTCCACTGTCTTGCATAAATAATCTCTGAAGATGACACTCATAGTCCGTTGACATGTAGCACCGGCGTTCTTCAGGCCAAAGGGCATGACCGTACAACAATATACGCCGATCGGCGTTCGAAACGATGTATGCTTCTCATCATCAGGAGCCATCTTGATTTGATTGTATCCTGAAAAGCCATCCATAAAGGATATGTGCTCGAAGCCACATGTATTATCGATTATTATATTGGTGATCGGAAGAGAGAATTCATCCTTAGGGTATGCCGTATTCAGATTGCGAAAATCGATATAGATTAAGATTTTTTTTGTTTTTCTTGATGACTAGCACTACGTTGGCTACCCAGTTTGGGTTCTGCTCTTCACGGATAAAACCGCTAGCTATAAGCTTGTTCACTTCCGCTTCGATAGAATTCAGGATGTCTGAACGAAATTGCCGCTGCTGTTGCTTGACTGGTTTTGCGTCCAAAAATGTTGAGCTTATGGAGTGCAATCTTGGGGTTTAGCCCTAGCATGTCTTCATAGCTCCAGGCGAAGAAATCGATGTATTCTCTGACGAGTTGTAACAAAAACTCCCGCTCGTCGTCTGTCAGACTTTTAGTGACGAAGATTGGCTTTAGAGAGGATTCATCACCGAGGTTGACTTGTATAACCTCATCTTCAGTAGGAGGATCATGAAGTTCAAAGCGTTTCTTCCATTGTACATCTAGTTGCTGGACCCACGACTCCAACTCAAGTGGTTCAAGTAGGTCTTCGTCTTCTTCTTCGATATCAGTGGATGTCATATTGGCAGATAATGTCTGCCTGAATATATCTCCAATACTATTATCGGAGTCGTAAATGGGTGACTCGGACGAATAGGAGGGCCACTCGCAATCTTCGTCAGAACTTTTGGGCATTGTCAGTGGAGTAACATACCCGAGCCCGCGTCTGGATTTATGATAATGATACTGAGGCTTCCCTACTGGTGTTGGCGGCTATAGAGGCAATCGTCGACCACTGCCATAATTTAGACCCGGGGTAGCCTCCATGTCATACTCCTGCTTATGTGTGAAGTACTTGGCTTGAGGACTATACAAGTAGAACGGTAATCTTCCAGCGTCGGGTCCGAGGCCGAACTTTTATGGCGTAAAAGATTGACGACCTTCTTTTCGGCCAAAGATGATTGTGTGATCCCACCCTCTTCTGTCTGGGACCAGGAAGTAAGCGCCTTTTATGGGAGCAAGTCGATTTGGGGTATGGACGGTTGTCACCTGTGTGTGCAGGCTAACATCTATACAGTCCCATGCAGCATACGTTATGTCACGCCCCAATTCATAGAGTCATTTATTCATATATTTCATCTTCTGGAATCGATCGTCCACGCTTGGGCGTGATGCCGTACAAGTCTGGTATTGTACTTGTACAAGGCAAAGATGGTACATAATCGATTATCATCAAATAGGGACACATCGTAGCGGCAGAAGCAGACAAATTGAAGTTTATAAGGATAATCTCTCTCATTGGATAGAAATACATCACTTCTTTATAGCAGCAAAGACAAAAGAATAACTTGAAGTCACACAAAGATATATAGAACTATATTATCTTTATTGATAATTGAAGAAGAGTACAAGACTTGTATTGAAGTACAATGTTTACAGCACATCTTACTTTATATTGAAAGCCAACTGAACAATGCTATACAGCTTACATTTGATATTTGGATACATTGTATTACAACTTGATATACCGACTTGGCTTACAATCTCACTGGTACAACTGATTATAATATTTCATACATTATTCCCTTTATAAACAGAAGACATCATCTTGTGCAACGAGAGCTTTTGTATGCCCAAAAATCTTCGATGCCGCGGGACCAATCAAGCCAATCTTCGTGTGTAGAACATTCCAAGCACGAGCACCTACCCACAAAATGTGGGTCAGCACATCATCTATGTACTGGCGAGCAGAATCCAACCCACTCGTCTAAACCAACACTAACTGGTCAATTTTATAAGCATTTAATAGAATGATCTTTCTATTTGGGGCCTAGCATCAGTTTACAGTTCATGAACAATAATCAGGGTAAAGCATGTAAACATATTCTTAGCAATATTCATGTGGACATATCATTATAGCATTCTTGGTGTTAACATGCAAAGGCGTCATTGAGGCGTCGTTAACATTAGCATCTTAAACATGTTATGACAATTCTCACTTCAAGCATCACTTAGCATGGATGTTATGTTTGAGCACTATTTATAGTAAGGCATCTTTCTAGCATACTGAATGGAACATGTTAAGCAGGCAAGTTAAACCAATTTATACAATATCATAATTATGTAATTTCTTACCGATAGCCGACTTCTCGTACCTGCATCAAATACAGATTATCCGATATACTTACTCTGCCTGCACAAAATATTCATTAGCATGCATCCCGACTACATGGTCACTGGTGTTGTTAAACCATATAGAGTCTTTTTATTTTATTTTATTTCAAGATAATGCGGTCAGCATAGTAGGTGGCGAGCCTCTATGCCACCCTGCCTTATCCGTGCTCCCATAGCACTCATCAAGATTTCCTTATAGGCCGAATCGGTCCCCAGGGCCCTAGGAACCGTTCGAGGAAATTATAACTCAAACCTTGTATACAAGTTGTCCATGACCATGCGAATGCGTGTCCGACTCGATTGTGAACAAAATCGCATGGTAAAATATATTAAGGAAAGTAAAGGCAACAGTGCATCATTAGTCATATTCAATGACTTATTCATTTCATCATTACCATCATTTCATTTGGTGATGTCAACGATCCCAGCTTTATCATTTCTCATTTATTGCTTTATTGCAACGTATCTTATATCATTCCTTTCTTAAGAGGATCGTAACATTCATTCATTTTATAGGACATTTATTCATTCATTCATTTCTTATAAGGGACAGGCAATATTTCATATTCTTGCAACAGATATACAGAGAGTACATGATTCTAGTGTTTCATTCAGTTCATTGGTTCGATAGCATAGCCAGTTCATTTCTTATTCTATCATTTATAAGGCATCTCATTGTTCATGTGTCTACTTGTTCCAGCAGCGTTAAGCATAAGGGGTAATGTTATCAATTTATTCTCAGGCCTCAAATCATATTAGCAGTTCAATGTGTTGTACATTTCAATAATTCTCAACATAGGCATCTCTTTTATCCAGCAACTAAAACATGGGACATATAGGAACAATTCATAGCATTTTAATACTTCATTTATTAAGCATGAAGGAGTAAGAAGGAGGAAGGACAGTTCCACTCACTTGCAATAAAGGGTCTTCCTGTTTCGATCACACACAATTCCACTATGCGTAGCTCCACCAGCGAGCCACGTTTCCAATACCCATTCCATCTAGCTAAGTGAGACTGCATCAGTCTCAATTCTCCCGATTCCCAACATAAGTCACGGTCCAATATTCTGATCCCATCCAATAAGTCAACCAAATGCCTCGTACGGAGCGGGGCATTACATAATATACCACTTAGAAAAAGTTTCGTCCTCGAAACTTAAGGAAACAACTCTTCTACTAGATTCACTTAGTCACAACGAGTTATTCATTCAGCTTTAGTTCAATATTCATTTCAGCACACTCGATCATCTCAAAATAGTTATCCAACTGTACCATTTAAATCCATCAACGATTCGATCTGTCTATTTCTTTTTTCAATTACTTCTCATTGATTCACCAACATTTTTCTTGTATTTCTATCTTGGTCGCAACATATCACTTCATTTGGATCCATATAAATATTTTAGGCGTCCCCAAAATATATGCATTTCAGCCAAAGTCCGCGCTAGTGCGATAAATTCTTCCCATAATTTTATCTCAGTCGCAACCTATCAATTCGGTTGGATCTATACACATATTTTAGGCGTCCCTAAAACATACGTACTTCAGCCAACTTCCATGATAGCGCGATTCGATCAGCCACGATACAACTCTCTTTCCCAGATCCAACATAGCATCCTTTCAATTGACTTATCACTTTATTCACTTTACCACAATCAGTATCTTCCAGGCCACAATACTTAGTATCAGGGACAACTTGGTTAAGCTCTATACCCAAGCATAACATTTCTAACATTCGATCAAGGGACTAACTTAGAGCCAATCATATCAAGAGTTCACAACATAGAATCATATTCCTTCCCAATTCGAACAATATTTCTCACCAAGGCAATTCATCTTTTCTATAAGACACAATCCGACGTCACCCACTATCGATTACCCGAGTCAGGGTATAATTCTATGCAACAGTCAAGATTAGCCCAGCTACCCGACTATAGATACCGATCCAACATTTCCGCTAAAGGCCGACACACAATCCTCAAGGGTCAAACATCTTTAAGGTTCATATTGAAGTATATACTTACAACTTATCAGTCTTAGGTCATACTCATCACCATCTCTCGTTCAATACCCAAAAGGTTATCCTTACTGTCGCCAATGGTCACGTTATTATTTGGTCAAGTCTCTATGGTTAGCTATACCAACAGCTAAACCTAATCATTCAGGTGACTCCCCTAGAGTGGACGGCTACTAGGGATCATGTTAGTTTCTTATTCTTAGGGCCAACAAGTAACCGACATTTCTAAAGAACTCTACCCAAACTTGTGGGCATCAACTTAGTCTGAATAACTAACCGCCATTGTCGACTATACCAACAACTGGTCAGTCATCAACTGGTCGCTAGGGTCAAGTCCATCTTATCCAGGGTCATCCTCAAGGAAATAATTCCCACAGAGGCTCATTCTAGACTTATCCAACGATCGACTAAGATTGACCTATTAACATTACAGTCAATCCCAATCTGACATACGATCTTCATCGTTCTAATAATCTATCAAGTAAAATATCCAATGAACCAATTTCTATTTCAACTTCCTTGGTACCCACACGAACCCATAAGCCAAGGCTAACTATTCAAGGGTCATCGATTCTGATAGTCTTAACATAACTATAGAATCGTACTATTCGGTCTGTATGACGAAGTCAAACCACTGGGTCATAAGCCAGCAATCTATATCCCAACCGACGGTCACATATACCGACATTATCCAACACATTACCATTTCTCGTTTCCATTCGTTTCTCAATCATTAAACTATCTTACGGGTATTCTTAAATCTCATGCAGCAATGGTCAAGTAGTTCATCCCTTTCAATCCTATAATTTATGTATCACTTAACCATCCTCTAGGTAAAACAAATAGTCAAGGTGGCTACTTGTTACTTTTCTAATCCTATTAAATTCCTCAGCATACATGCACATAGGCAACGACTATCCTTTGGTGATCAAGATGGATTAACATCTATTACACCTTAGGGTCAAAGAACAGATCTCTAATATTCCTTTGATTCACCGACGATATTTCCAAAACTTTCAGCTACGCAACCAACATTGTATTAGCCATATTTTATTTACATCCAACCAATCGAAGTCAACATTCAGATGTTCTAAGCCACAAGATTCTCTAACCAAATCTATTTACCCATAGCATACTAACTGTCTTACTAGTCTGAGTCATCACTCGACTAAACAATTTCTAACCAAGCCATCGATTATAATTTTTGACAATCTCGCTACCCCATATCATCACCGTTAGGGGACACCCGAGTCATCTAACAACAATATATGACTCCTAGCTAAGTCTCGGTACTACCTAGTACCTACAGATAGTCTCCTTGCTATCCTATGGAAAGAGTCAACATACATCTCGTTATGAGGTGGTAGAGGCAATATACCACTCAGAAACGAATCCATCCTTAAACAATACCAACTTAATCTATTTCAGACATTCGTGATCTATAATGATCACAATACTTAACCAACATCTCGGGGTCTCAATATCCCAAGCCAACATTCTTAGGGTCTCAAAAGTACCATCCATCACCCCTGAGTCGACTCACAGTTATGTCAAACTCATCCATCAATTATTTCATTCCCAATTCGTTTCCAACATCACATGCAATTCTCAACTTGTTGCAGCATACATAGCCATTTTTCTTTATTCCCACATTCCAAACAGTATTCACAATATAGCATACTATGGCATCGAGTCATTGTGGGGTTATTTGTGTCCAAACCAACAACAATCATTCATTCAGGGGCATCATAATTTTATAGACTTATTGTATGGAACATCCAGTGAGCAACCAAGAGGGTCAACGAACTTTCAAACACGAACCACATAAGGATGATTATAGAACAACAACAGCATAATCGCAGAAGCAATCTTTGATTTAATCGCGGAAGCAACGTTGAGTGATCGCGGAAGCAACTTTGGTTAATCGTCGATGCAACTTTGATTTGAAACGAATCAAAGAAGAGACCAAGGACGTAAAGCCGTGCTCTGATACCAATTTGTCACGCCCCGATTCATAAAGTTATTTATTCACATATTTTATCTTTTAGAATCGATCGTCCTCGCTTGGGCGTGTTGCCGTACAAGTCTGGTATTGCACTTGTACAGCAAAGATGGTACAAAATCTATTATCTTCAAACAGGGACACATCGCAGTGGCAGAAGCAGACAAATTAAAGTTAATAAGGATAATCTCTCTCATTAGATAGAAATACATCACTTCTTTATAGCAGCGGAGATAAAAGAATAACTTGAAGTCACACAGAGATATATAGAACTATATTCTCTTTATTGATAATTGAAGAAGAGTACAAGACTTATATTGAAGTACAATATTTACAGCACATTTCACTTTACATTAAAAGCCAACTGAACAATGCTATACAGCTTACATTTGATATTTGGATACATCGGATTACAACTCGATATACCGACTTGGCTTACAATCTCACTGGTACAACTGATTACAATGTTACATACATTATGCCCTTTATAAACAGAAGCCATCATCTTGTACAAGGAAAGCTTCTGTATGCCCAACAAATTTTCGATGCCGCGGGACCAATCAAGCTAATCTTCGTGTGTAGAACATTCCAAGCACGAGCACCTGCCCACAAAACGTGGGTCAGCACATCATCTATGTACTGGCCAGCAGAATCCAACCTACTCGCCTTAAACCAACACTAACTGGTTAATTTTAGCAAACATTTAATAGAATAATCTTTCTATTTGGGGCCTAGCATCAGTTTACAGTTCATGGGCAATAATTAGGGTAAAGCATGTAAACATATTCTTAGCAATATTCATGTGGATATATCATTATAGCATTTTTGGTGTTATCATGCAAAGGCGTCATTGAGGCGTCGTTAACATTAACATCTTAAACATGTTATGACAATTCTCACTTCAAGCATCACTTAGCATGGATGTTATGTTTGAGCACTATTTATAGTAAGGCATCTTTCTAGCATACTAAATGGAACATGTTAAGCAGGCAAGTTAAACCAACTTATACAACATCACAATTATGTGATTTCTTATCGATAGCCGACTTCCCGTGCCTGCATCAAATACAGGTTATCCGATATACTTACTCTGCCTGCACAAAACATTCATTAGCATGCATCCCGACTACATGGTCACTGTGTTGTTATACCATATGGACTCTTTTCATTTCATTTCATTTCAAAATAATGCGGTCAGCATAGTAGGTGGCGAGCCTCTATGCCACCCCGCCTTATCTGTGCTCCCATAGCACTCACCATTATTTCCTCCTAGGCTGAATCGGTCCCAAGGGCCCTAGGAACCGTTCAAGGAAATTATTACTCAAACCTTATATACAAGTTGTCCATGACCATGCGAATGCGTGTCCGACTCAATTATGAACAAAATCGCATGGTAAAATATATTAAGGAAATTAAAGCCAACAGTGCATCATTAGTCATATTCAATGACTTATTCATTTCATCATTACCATCATTTCATTTGGTGATATCAATGATCCCAGCTATATCATTTCTCATTCATTGCTTCATTGAAACGTATCTCATATTATTCCTTTCTTAAAAGGAACATAACATTCATTCATTTCATATTCATAGAGACATTTATTCATTCATTCATTTCTTATAAGGGACAGACAGTATTTTATATTCTTGCAACAGATATACAGAGAGTACATGATTATAGTATTTCATTCGGTTCATTGGTTCGATAGCATAGCCAGTTCATTTCTTATTCTATCATTCATAAGGCATCTCATTATTCAAGTGTCTACTTGTTCCAGCAGCGTTAAGCATAAGGGGCAATGTTATCAATTCTTTCTCAGGCCTCAAATCATATTAGCAGTTCAATGTGTTGTACATTTCAATAATTCTCAACATAGGTATCTCTTTTATCCAGCAACTAAAACATGGGACATATAGGGACAATTCATAGCATTTCAATACTTTATTTATTAAGCATGAAGGAGTAAGGAGGAGGAAGGAAAATTCCACTCACTTGTAATAAAGGGTCTTTCTGTTCCGATCACACACAATTCTACTATACGTAGCTCCACCAGCGAGCCACGTTCCAATACCCATTCCATCTAGCCAGCTAAGAGAAACGGCATCAGTCTCTATTCTCTCGATTCCCAATATAAGTCACGGTCCAATATTCTGATCCCATCCAATAAGTCAACCAAATGCCTTGTGCGGAGCGGGGCATTACACGTTAGATCAGGCTTATCATACTCAGAGTAGTCTAATGGCAGCCTCTTATTGATGAAATAAGGGATTTTATCGATAGGGATTACGTCATCAGGAGAGGGGCTATCCACCTGTGTAACCACGTATTTGGCGAGTTCTTCGTCCTCCTTGGCTACCCCCCTGCGAGCTTAGATATCGGAATGCTGTCTTGGACAGCTTGACCACCAGGGGTTCTGTTTGAGGAATTGATTTGCCTGAGAGTATTGGATCGACAATTGGCTGCTAACTCGTCCTGGGAAGTAGGATGACAATGGGCTCAGCAAGGGACTTTGTGTCTTCTGGTCGCATTGGAGTAGATTTTGGTAATCGGATTACCATCGGTGTTGCAGAGGGCCTTGTATCTACCTGTTGCCTTTGATTGGATGTCGACAGTCGGATCACCAAATGGCCCTACGATAAGTTTTGGCTCCTGACTGGATCTCGAAAGATAGATGACCATTGGTTCCAACTGCGTAGGTGAGGCAAGAGAACCGAGCACCTCTTTGTGCAAGGTTGCGACGAGGGGTGCGGCCTTGCCCTGTTTGCGAGCCTGGAGATAGATTTTCAAGGATTTTTATGGCCCTGTAATGGCTTCCAGCTCGTCCATTATATGTTTCCTGGATTTGTCATATAGACAATCCTCCGAAGAGTAATAAGATTCAACCCCTTTAAAGGGATTAATGTCCGCGAATTCGGTTTTCACAGAACCGTGCTTACTGACATATTTGAAGCACTGGTGAAGGGTGGATGGCATAATCATATAGTCATGTATCCACGGACGTCCCAGGAGGATGTTGTAGGAGGTGTCTACATCTATGACGTAGCAGGTAACTTCCGTCTTCAGGTCACCAATCTGGCACTTCAACCGGATCTTTCCTAGGGGATAACTTCTTTCTAAGTTAAAACCGTTAATGGCAGTGTTGGTTGCTACTAGCCGATGCATAGGGATACCAAGAAGTTGGAGTAGGCTTTTCGGGATGATGTTTATGGACGAGCCAGGGTCGATATGCATCTGACCCACCTTGATTTTTCCTATGTATCCAGTATAGTATAGGGGGCGATCATGCAAATTGGACTTGATCAACATGTCCTGAGGAGTAAATATGATGTTGGGTATTGCATCTATGCTATCGTTGCCCTGTAGATCTGCTGGCGGGTCTTTCCCTAGAGGCTTGAACTGAGCAAAGTAGACATCAGCATTCTGGAGTGCTTCGCTTAATGCTGCACGAAGAACCTTGGAGAGCCTTAGGAGCTCATACAGTGACAACTTTGCTGATGCATTAGCCAATTGTACTAATTTGTCAAAGTTGTAAGGTCTCTCCAATCCCTAAGGTAACTCATTGCGGAGTGGCCTATCGAAGCGGGTTTCCTTTGTCCTGGAATTGTCCGCCAGTGGAGGCTGAGATGGCCTTAGAATATAAGAGGGAGGCAACGTTGCCGACTGAGGATCTTCGGCTGGACTATCCCGTGCGGGCTAGACTTGTGCTCCAGACTGGATAACAACATCTGCAGCTTCTTTAGCTTCGGCTGAAATTGTGTGGCAGGCTCTAGACTTTCTGCCCTTCTTTTTGTTGGTATGGGATGACGCCCCCTGGGTAACTTCGGGCACCAAGTCTGGATGCACCCACATGATCTCTCCTCGCGATGTGTGAGAGGTACCAATCCAGATGTTTGGCTCCAGACGTGTGGAAGATCAATAACCTCTATGGTTGCCCGAGGGACAGGTATGACCCCGTCTGGAGTGCTCGTCGGAGGGAAGTTATCGAACTGAATAGATACCATATTCGCCGCCATGGTAACCTCTTCAATGTCTATCGATAAAGCTTTGGAGTCGATAAGACTCTGAATGTACCGCTTCAATTGGAAGCAATCATGAGTGGCATGATGGACATAGCGGTAGAAGTGAAAATACTTTGGGTCCTCCATTTCTGCCGCTCGGGGATCGCGTCTTGGTGGAGGGAGCTGGATCCTACCCCCTTGCAAGAGCATATCGAAGATAGGTTTGACATGACTATCTTTAAATGAGTAATTGATCTTGGGCCACGGACCTTCTGCCTGTTTTTGTTTGAGCTTCTGAGTTGCATCAGTGACCAAGGTCTGTTTACCCTTGTTGTCCCGGTTAGTGGTGGCACCACTGTTGCTATTACTTGAGGTGGACCCAGGACGTCTGCCCTTATCTTCTACATCTGGGATGTGTAATCCCAACTGTCGAGCCTTCTTCAATTTTGCCTCTGCGTTGGTGGCACTTATGATGAAGGTTGTCCAATCCCTGAACTGATCGTCGCCCATCTAGAGGCTAATTGTGGGGAGCAACTTCTTTTGGCAGATTTCAATCAATGAGCTCTCGGGATTGCCTTGGGGCAATCTCAATGCGATTTGGCAAAACCGCTCGATGTAGTTCCTCGTTAGCTCCCTCTCTTCCTGAACGACGTCCATGAGAGACGATATCGTTATGTCATTCCCCACCTCATAAAATCTTTCCAGGAATATGTGTTTGAAGCCGTCAAAAGAGTGAATGCAGTTGTTGGAAAGGTTGCGGTGCCAGTCGAACGTGATCCCCTCCAATGCTTCGATGAATAGTCGCGTGAGGATGGCATCACTATGCGGCAAATGGTCGGTTGTAACTTTAAAGTAAGTCATGTACCGACTAACTGAGGTCTTTCCATCATAATAATCGATATGGAATGGCTTGTACCATAGTGGAAAAGGTACATCTCTCCATGCAACGGGATATGGCTACCGTATTCTAAGATCCCGAGAGGAGTCTCGGGCATTGAACATTGCCCGAAGCTCCTGGAATTCCCTCCTTGCCTCCTTGGCTTCATCTGCAGCTGAAGGAATGAATGGTGCTACGGGATCATCACCCAAATGAGGGTCGGTCATGTTGGAGTCTATGTTGACTGTGGGTCCCAAGCTTGTTTGCCCGGACGTCCTTGCTGGTTGAGCTGGCATGGCGGCTATGATCTCGTCCACGAACTTGACCAAGGACAAGAGCATGGCTTCCAGCACTTATAGCCGTTGTTGGTCAGAAGGTGCTTCATGATCATCGTCAGCCATAAAAACTGTCCTGACATGGGTAGAGCTGTAAGGGATTATGGCAGAGGTACTCTCGGTGTTGTATCCTTGTATAGAGAAATTGTCAGGAAATGTCGAAATATCATCTTCATTTGACTCGGAAGGGGTGATACCCCATGTGCAGGAAGCCATATCGTCTTGGTGAGGGTGGTGGCCCTCAGAGAAATCCGATTATGTTGTAGAGTACTGGGGGATCTCTTCCCCCTGTGTGTGCACTTGGTACACTGGGTTGTCGCATACTTTGAGGGGGCTGCTACCCCCAGCTTCATCTATTCTCAAGGAGGCCAAAGGTTCACCCCCGGGTGCCGAAAGCTTTTTTTTGGATCGAGTGCCTAAATAGACACCCCCTGTGGTTGATGGGAACCCCCAGATGAGGGTCTCCTTGTAATACTGGCCGAGATGGCCGGGCTGGAAGAGCTTGTCTTATTTCCTCCCTTGCCAGGAGAAACTTTTTGAGTTGAATTACAGGAGACGAAAGGAAACTCCTCATCCCCTAGAATTTGGACAGGTGCTGGCTGATGCAGTCGCTAGAAAACTGACCATCGATCTTCAGGTGCTGCTGATTTATCGCAGCAGCAGTTGATGATATGACTTGGGCACAACGATGGCCCGAGAGGGTCTCATCGCATACTGACGCTGTCGTCTTGCATTTGTGAGTAATCACGTCACGTAAGTCGGTAGGAAGGATCTCTACCTTTGTACCAAACTTGTGAACTCGGGAATCTCGAGCGCATGGTTGCTTATGCATCATATCTGTTCCCTCATTCGTGGCTAGTAAAAGTACTTGCTCTGGATCATCAGAGTGAGACTTTAAAATCTACCCTGTCTAATAGCCCTGGAGGACTATACGCGGGTGGTTCTGTATAACTTTTCGTCAAGAGCCCTTGGAACAGTAAACCGGGCCCGCTGATAGTCAGCAACTTGGACAGTTGACTGGATTGGTTGGGCCCGTACTGCCCTAGACTTTTTTGACTTAGTATCCAAAGGTGCGTAGTAAAAGGAGTCCAGATTGATACATCCTGTATCTTTAGTGAGCCGCATGACACCGGGCCCACATGAAAGGCAGTCGAACACAGAGCTTCTGACAGGGCCGCATGAGACGTCCTATTTAAGGCCATGATTGGTCGTCGCATGGACCATCTTCTTGCGGCTAGCGTTGGCTGCCGCATGGATCATTTTTCTGCGGCCAGAGTTGGCTGCCGTATGAGTCGTCTTCCTGCGGCCAGATTTGGTTGCCGCATGGACAAACTATTGATCTCCTTTATGCGGCCTCTTCTTCGTCCGTATGGAGTTCCCTTGTGCCCCCAAAAACTTAGCATCGTACTATTTTCCTCTACTCGTTTTGGGTACATTGGGGCCCTCTGCGGTTGAAAGCAAAGTCACAGGAGAGTTTAGGTTACTGTCTTGGGCTGCAGAAGGAGCTTCTTCGAGAACTTGGTCGGGGGTAACAGTTTTGCGCACCGACGCCTTGTGAGTCCTCTTTTGGTTAGTTCGCTTCTGAGACGGGCTGGCACTCCCTTCGGAAAGAAATTCTTCGAAGGCTTGTTGGTCGAAGCGAACCACAAGCATCTGCTATATAGAGCCGAGCTTGGACACGTCAGATTGCGTCACCAACTTTTCATCATAAGAGAAGGATGTCCCCAGCAGAGTCACCATTATTTTTGCCATAAAAATTAAAGACAGGTATTATAAAACACTGAAATTGATTGCAAACTCGCTTATACAAAGGAAAGCCTAGAAAGAAATCCTAAGAAATAATTTAAGTACAATTGTCTAGTTTTGATTTTGGGGGATGACAGTGGAGGCCCGAAAAAGTGCTATCAACTCTGTCTTACTCCGTGGACTATCTGATGCAGTCTCTAGCTCGTGAAGAAATTGCTTTTCTCTTGAAGGTTGCCAGCCTTTTACAGGGGTGTGGCACCCTGCTATTTATAATAGGATATATTTTAAGCCGCATAAATGGCTTGCGACCACGTGGCTGATTAGCACACGAAGACCCGCTCTTTGGCTGCCATCTGTCGATTTGTTGGGATTTTCTTGCAGCAAATCTGGATAGTTAAGGACTTGGTCAAATTGCCACGTGTCCTGTTGCGTATAGTTTTCTCAGTCTTCAATCATGTGGGGTCGCATGAGACTCATGCGGTTTGGATCATAGTTGCTCTTGGCGGCATGAAGTTTGGAGACTTTTGGGGCCGTATAAGTCTGAGCCGCATAAGGTTCATGCGGCTTAGATGACACTCTTCTGGCCGCATGGAGGCGTACGAACCCTGCTTTTGGGTGACGTCTTACGTCTTATCTTTCTTGTCGAAGTGTCAGAACTGTCATGTTTTGCCAGGACTTGTCAGCTTTATCAGTCGAACTGCTCCTCTTTGCCGCATATTTTTCTTCTACAGGTGTTTGTCGACGGGCCGGATGTCTTTTGAACAGTCATACGGCTTTCATTCATACGGACCTATGTGGCCCAAAGTACCTATACGGCAATTTGTAATCCCCATAAGCCCTATATTTTTTATGCTTCTACAATCACATGAGCCCACGGATAAACTTTTGTATATGTCAACCTTGTGTATTGATTGGGGAGAGTGAGTAGAAAATGGTTATGTGATCAAATCCCCTATTGTATAAAATAATGTATATGTCCATTGTGACCTTACGTATAATGGAGTCCCATTTTATTGTATAACCTAACCTGTTACATAACCATATTGTGCTCTAAATCACTAGTCACTTACAGTTCATACTTATCATGTATATATTTTCAGTTTACAAATATCTCTCGTTTTTATGTACATATCCTTACAGTTCATGTATCTTACTCTTTTGTATGCTTTATATTTCCTGCCATGATATGAACTGCGTGAGATGTATTGTGCTCGCTCCTGCCCTGACTGGACCTGTTGAAAATATTACAGATGATACTGAGGACTTCTACCCAACCTATTATGGAGCCCATCTAGACGACACCTGTGAGTTAGACCCATAGGAGGATCCAGCTCTAGCTAAGGATTATAGGAACGAAGTCATAAAACAGAATACTCTAGAGGGGGGTGAAATGAGTAGGCAGTAGAATATTATTAATTAAAAAAACTTGTTAGTAGTAATATCACAGAATTAAATCAGTAATCACAAAACAATAACTCGAAAAGCAATGAGATCAGAAGGCAAACGCAAACACAGCGATGTATACTGGTTTCCCTCTTGTGCGGACTAGTCCAGTCAGAAGAACTCTAGCTTCCAGTTGAATCCACTATGCAAAATCACCATAAGTTTTTATCTGAAGTTCTTGCAACTTCTACAATGCGAGCTTTGATCCGAAGTACTCGACTAACTTCAGTTGTGAAGTGTCATTCTTCAATCAAGCCTCTGATTACAATCACTCTAAAACTTCAGACCGTACCGCACTGGCAAATCGACTAGAAGATTGTAAATGGCTTGGGATTTGAAAATGAATAGCTAGAAATACTTTGGAAGAAGTAGTAGGCTTATTAAGAAGAGATATGAAAGTGAATTGCTGATTTTAAATGATCAGAATTCTTCTCTATTTATAGTTTTGCCAAAGGCAGAAATCTGGCAGAATTCGGACAGAACTCTATGAAAAAATCTCGGCAAGATCCGTAACTGCAGGAGGACCAAGTTCAAAAAGCAACGTTCACTAACCGAACTCTAGCCAAATTCGGGCCGAATTTTGTTGGAGTTCTGTCAGAGTTTTGGTAAATTAGTTTTGGGCTTTTTGAAAAGATCAAGCGGTTAGAAAGTAGTTTGGGCTTTTGTAAGTAGGCTTATTTTCAAAATGAAAGGATAGTTTGAAAACGTTTCTTGGGTAGCCTATTTGCTAGTACGATGCAGTTTATATCGTATTCCTAGACTCAATAAATATGGAAAATACATTGATCAAATAGGAAAACCAATAGCCCTTTAATGACGCATTTCTTCTGATATTTGAGCAAACATAAAGACGCCTTTTTCCTTGACGACAATCGTACAAAGATTAACAGATCTGGAAATCTGAACCCCCGATGCGAGGCCCCGAATAGGTCGTTAGGCGGTTCATAGAAATCTTCTTGTATAGCGCCGTCTTTGGCCCATTAATTATTCTCCATTGCATATGTCCTAGTTTAATCATGATTGATCATGCTTACTGCATGTCTGCAAATCAATGTTAGGCAAATAAAACAGTATGATGTATTATGATACAAACATAGAAATATGATATAGAACATTGGAACAATGCTAAGTTTAAGTAGCAATATGATAGTGATTACATGAATATTGGTGATGTCATTATGGTAAAATGAATTGGTTAGCCAAATTCAAAAACATGATATAATTAATGGGCTAATAAGGACGTCATCCCTACTGCTTAGACTAGACTAGCTAGGCTTTATCTTATTTTTATTATGTTATTTGTATTGACTTTAGAGTTGTATTATTTCTGGATGTTTGTGACATTGTGTCGTTTAGACACTTAGACTTTCCTTCTATTTGTATGTTCTCTTTTGAGATTTCATATCTATCATATCGTGTTATTTCCATATCTAGATTTGTGATTGAGTTGTACCTTATATAAGTTGTCCTCCGTTTGGAGAGTATTTCATATTGTATTTAGTTTGTGATAGTGAACTAGAACAACTTTCTACTGTCGACACTATGATGTAGGCTGGGCGTACCTTCTTTTCGTGCCCCTACACTGGGTGCGGGTCGTGACATCTAAGGCAGCTATAACCATGAGCACGATGGCAGAAACTACGTCTCAGGACTCCCTCAATGTCAAGGCCACAAAGAAGATCCCGGCTGCTATAGCCTTATCCCCTCGCCCGATTCCCATCCTGGAAAAACACGACGAGGAAGATGGTGGTTCCATGGTTGATCTGACGAAGGAACGATGCCAAAGGAAGCGCACACCGGTCCAACCCCTCACGATAGAAGTATTGCCGGTAAGGAGATTTGTCTTCGACATAATCGTTTTTCCTTCAGGTAAACCTTCGGTGGACTCTGAATACTACTCGCCCACTGGGGTAGTAGGAAGAGACCCCAGGTGGCTCATGCTTCCTACAACAAGCGTGCGACACCAACGACCAACAAGAGGCCCGTGTTGACAGTTACACGTGCAGCCGATGGAAAGTTATACAAGACTTGGTCTCGCACTGCGATGCCTCAACCAGTCGAATCTCCCTTCCATTGGGGTACTCCTGTACGTAAGCTAATCCAGGGGGTATGCCCCAAGGAGAGGGAGCTACGCGAGCAGTGTTCCCGCAAGAGCGATAGGAGGCTTCCTCGCTAGACCCGCTCTGACCGTACTTACATGTAGCTTCCCTGCATGTACAATAGGAGTTCTACGACAGAAGATCAAACCCTCTCCCAAGCAAAAGAAGAATATGTGGTGCAGGAGTGCCTAAATAAAGGCACTCTTGTACCCAGATTACCATCAACTGCTTGTTATTAGACGGCTGCGCCATCATCGAGCAGGCGTTCCGTCTTCCAGAGACTCTACTCCATGCCGACCCCACGCTAGAGGCTTAAGAGGGGGTTGGTGAGCCATAGAGAATACGAACCCCGCATCGCCACATGCTACGCGGCACAGGGTTTCAGAGCTTTCAAGAAGCCCTCCCAAAATCCTTTTATATCGGTTGCTAAAACGAAGAGGAGGTTAGAAAGCAGTAAAGCTAAGGTATCCGATGCAGCTGTATTCCAAGGCACTCGTTCCAGATCTATATTGGGTACCTTATCAAAAACTGAGGGTAGCCAGCCTCCTACCATGCATGACAACCCTGTGTTCCAATCTGACGAGGCACAATATGACATGGATGTCTCCATTGCGCATCCAGTTACCATGCAGACTGGGGTAGCAACCATACTGAGTCCGAAGAAGATTACAATCTTACGGTATATCCTCAGGACAGCGAGGCTCGGGCATCTGAGCCAGAAAGTGAAGGATCTACAGCTTCCTCGAGTCACCCTCACACTCGGTCTGTTTTCATGGTCGATGGCAATGAGGAAGATAACAACAAAGCTCTCAAACATATCGATGTCCTCGAGACGAAGTTAGATACGCTGACTGACACCATGAAGACCCTATCCTCGGTCATAATCGGCCTCAAGAGTAGCATGGCCCCCACTGCCTCTACACCTGCACGTGATCCTCCAAACAGTTGGCGAATCCAACTGGCTGCCTACTGCTAATCAGGCATGACCATCCTTATCTACTCCATCAGCTACAGGCTCCGCAATACCGGCTGAAATACAGCAGGCCTTCAAAGAGTTGTATGCTTGTCATGATGCCAAGGAGAAGCAAGCAACGCTCCAGAAGATAGGGATCCTGCAGCCATACCCTGTCGAGTGGGACAACGTCGTCTATCCTCCAAAATACAATCCATAGACGCTTACACTTATGAAGGAAAGGGGTCTCCCTGACAATACTTGAGGTACTTTGTCTTTGTAACGGGGCACCTGCCAAAGGAGGACGCCCTCCTATCTAACATATTCATAGGAGCCCTGCAGGGGGTAGCCTATGAGTGGTTCTGCAGTCTTCCGAATGATTGTATTTCAACATTTGAAGACATGAAGACTCGATTCGTGGACCGATTCTACGAAGGAAGCATGGATATAACCATGTCGACCCTCATGGAAATTGTCCAGAGGGAGAAAGAGCCTATCCGCGCATGCATCGAGCGCTTCCATCAGGCAGTCCTCAGATTACCACCTGGCATGCCCGAGCCCATGCTTATGGACTCTTGCCGCAAGAATATAATACCCGCTATAAAATTGTGGCACAGTGCTCCCTGCACGGAGTGGACGCCTTTCATTACAGTGGCGGATGCCGCACAAAGGAAAGCCCAAGATACACAGCTACTGGGGCTACACTTTCTTGCGCACAAAGACAAGGGAGACGCTCGTCCAGCAACAACCCTAAAGACGAAAAAGGCAAGCAAGTCATGACCGACAACATCTCCAAAGGTTCAGCCGTTGTGAACCCCAAGTCCACGGAAGCGCAGAGGCCAAGGGAGACTTACTCCTTCAATGACGAGGATACGCTGGAACTCTTCGAGATGCTTATGAAGAGTGGCAAACTGTCCATCCTGGCGCACAGGCATCCTGATGAGGTAGAAAAGGTAGACCATCCCAAGTACTGCCATTATCACCAGTACGTCCATCACTCAACACAAGACTGCTATGTGTTGAAGAGACAAATTCAACGCCTCATTAACGCCAACATCATATCATTGGATTACGAAAAAAAGGCTGTCACGACCAACATGGTTACTCTCCTGTCTGAGAGTAGTCCAGCCGTAGAGGTACAGTATGATGTCATTCATGTCCCCAAGGTGACAGTAGAAGTGGTCAACCTTCCACCAGCACCGGACTACGAGCAAGAGTGCATCCTGTATTCTGATGTCAGTGTCGTTCGAGACTTCGAGAAAATGCTATCTGCCAACATAGTCTTTCTAGACCCTCTAGTCAAGGACGAAGACCAAACATTCGAGTACTCCAAAGAAAACCTTGGGCGCAACGCTTAGATCCCAGTAGGAGTAGCATTCCGAGCAGCGTAAACCCCCTACAGAAGATGAAGTCGTCCAGGTTGAATTAGGAGATGAGGCCTCACCTAAGCCCATCTTCATTAGTAAAACTCTAATAGAAGATGACAGGCAGTCCCTAATATAGCTCATCTGCGAGTATATCAACGTCTTCGCCTGGAGCTACGAAGATATGCCAGGGCTAAACCCGCAAGTAGCGATACATCGCCTCAATATCTTACCCCATGTTAAACCGGTCATGCAGCAACAATGTCGATTCTGCCCCAACATTATGGATGTTATTGAGGAGGAGGTCGACAAACTCATCGAGAGCAGCTTCATTCGCGAAGACAAGCACCCAGATTGGGTGCCAAATGTAGTCCCGATCACTAAGAAGAACGGAAAGATACAAATTTGCATAGACTTCAGAGACATCAATTCAGCCTGTCCTAAAGACGAGTTCCCTCTTCCGATCACTAACATGATAATTGACAACACCTGTGGCTTCGAGCGTATGTCCTTCATAGATGGGTTCTCTGGCTGCAACCAGATCAAGATGCTCCCCGAAGACGAAACATTTACGGCGTTCTGGACTCCGAAGGGGGTGTATTGCTACATAGTAATGCCTTTCAGATTAAAGAACACGGGAGATACCTATCAAAGGGCTATGAGTAAATATTTTGCAAGTATCTCCGGAAGACGGTAGAGTGTTATGTTGACGACATCGTCGTCAAAATCAAGTACATATCCAACCACTTAGACGATCTACGGACGGTGTTCGATCTAATATAGACACATCAGCAAAAGATGAATCCAACCAGGTCCTTCCGAGGCATTTCCAGCAGCAAGTTCTTAGGCTTCATCATCACAACAAAAGGAATTCATATCAACCCGGAGAAGGCCAAAGCAATTCTGGATAGGGCACCTCCAAAGAACCTCCGAGAGCTTCGAGGTTTGTAGAGGTGACTGGCATATATAAGGAGGTTCATAGCAAATCTCTCTGGCAAATGTCAACCCTTCACCAGACTAATGAAGAAAGGGGTCACTTTTGTATAGACCGAAGATTGCCAACGTGCGTTCGACGACATCAAGAAGTACCTCACCAGCCCTCCTATGCTGGTAGCCCCAGTTGTGGAGTAGCCTTTCTTGTTGTACGTCCGAGCCATGGATCATTCTCTTGGTGCCTTATTATCCCAAAAGAATAAAGGAGGCCACGAACAGGCGATATATTATCTCAGCAGGACCATGGTTGGAGCCGAGAACCGGTATAATCCTATTGAGAAGGAATGTCACGTCCTTCTCTTTGCCATCCAGAAGACACGACATTATGTAACCGGACAAACGATCTATATGGTATCCAGGATCAACCCTCTCAGAGTCCTTATGACCAAGCCAGGGGCACTGAATTCACGATTAGACACATGGGCAATCCTTTTGACTCCTTACGATATGGTATTCGTCCCACAGAAGGTAGTCAAAGGCTAAGCATTGGCAGATTTCCTGGCGGCTCATCCTGTGCCAGAAACTTCAAAACTCTACGAAAAAATCCCCGATAAAGTACTGGAGTCCAACACAGTTTTGGACAACTCAGTATGGCGTATGTTCTTTGTCGGAGCCTTAAGAGCGGGTCCAAAGGGTGAAATCATAGCAGGGGTCGGGATCGTCCTTGTTACTCCGAATGGCGTAGTTATCAATCGTACATATTCTCTTACGGAGTCATGCACCAACAATGCTGCAGAGTATAATGCCCTCATCATCAGACTCCAACTCGCCAAACAGCAGAGAGTTGACTACATCGAGGCCTATAGAGACTCGAAATTGATCATCAGTCAGATTCGAGGTCAGTACGAGGTTCGACATGAGGACTTGATCCCTCACCACCAGGCAGCAATTGAAATTATCTCCACCTTCATAGGATTCTTTATAGAACATGTACCACGGTTGACTAGCCGGTCTCGCCACCTCTTTGGCCGCCCTAGTTGGATCTCATCATACGGTTTCAATAACGGGCCGAGAGTTAGCCTGTCCAAAGAATGTCCGACGCGTATGTCAGGACTACTCGTTACAAGTAGGTACAGTTGAAGGCACTAGGGATTGGCGGTTCCTATTTATAGACTATGCAGTTTATGGGGTTCGGCCGGAAGACCCAAAAGAAGAAGCTTCTATCAGGAGGCACTCACTCTGTTTCTTCTACGATTCGGCCACCAAAATGCTATATCATCGCTTATACAACGAACTTCTCTTATGTTGTTTTTCTCATACAGAGGCACAAGAAGCACTCAGAGAAGCGCATAATGGAACCGGCGGAGCCCACCAGTCGGGCCCCAAGCTACAAGATCGGCTGTGCAATATGGGCTATTACTAGCCCACTATGATGGCAGATGCCGTTGAGTATGCAAGAAAATGTCGGGCGTACCAATTACATACGATTTTATTCATCAACCTTCAGAATATTTACACCTACGGTGGCCTCGTGGCCATTCGAAGCCTGGAGAATGGATATTATAGGGCCAGTCAGCCCACCCTCCTCCAAAGGACACCAGTTCATCCTCGCCATTACAAATTATTTCTCCAAATGGGTAGAAACAGTACCAATGGTAGAGGTGAAGACTTCCAACGTGATCAGTTTTATCAAACATTACGTCATTTATAGCTTCGGAGTTCCCAGAAGGATCATTCACGATAACGTTCCTAATTTTGTAAGCTAAGCATTCCATCGGTTCTGTGACAAAAGCAGAATTCAGAATATGGCGTCAACAGCTTACAACCCGGCAAATAATGGATTGAACGAGGCATTCAACAAAACCATTGTCAAACTTCTCAAAAAGGTTGTCTCCTCTAACAAACGTGACTGGAATGAGAGTTAGGCGAATGTCTATGGGTCTACCGTACGACTGTTCGTACACCTACAGGCAGTACACCATTCTCCTTGGTCTATGGGAGTGAGGTTGTCCTCTCCTTGGAGATTCAAATCTCGTCCTTACAGATAGCCATTACTAATCAGTTAACCGTCGAAGACAATCAGTGTAGGTGGTTACAAGAGTTAGAAGCGCTGGATGAAAAGTGCTTGCTCGTGCAGCAAAGGATTGAGCTTTACCAACTATCAGAAATTCCTTATACTGGCATTTGTTTCACATGGGTTGATAGACAATATGGGACTTCTAAACTGGGATCGCGTTTAGATAGGGTCCTTTTGGACTCTAAGTGGTTAGAGTGGGCTCCACTTTCTTCTGTATCACATCTTAACAGATCAGAATCTGATCATGCTCCTATTCTTCTTTCTCTCTAAAGAGAAGCCAGATTCTCCTAGGCCTTTTCGCTTTCTAAACTTCTAGAAGGATCATGAATATTTTCTTCAAATTATGGAGTCTGCGTGGGGTTCTATTGATCATGTTAATAGCTTGGTGAGAGTTGGCCTAAAGCTCATTGCCACGGGAAGAGCTCTGTCTAACTGGAGTCGAGCAACGTATGGGGATATATTTCAAGAAGTTAAAGTGGCTGAAGATCGTGTTACGGCAATGGAGGAAGCATACGAAGCTAATCCTTCTCTAAGACCGCAGTGGCTTCAAGCTAGGGCTCATCTTAAACAAAGGCTTCAGATAGAGGATGCATATTGGAAGCAGAAGGCCAGGGTTAAATGGCACATTGAAGGAGATAGAAACACTAAATTCTGTCACTCTTGTGTCTCTTCAAAATGTCATAGACTTCACATTCATTCTATTACTACTGCGGAAGGCAATACTCTATTGTAGCTCAAGCATATCCAACTGGAAGCAAATGACTTCTATAGCAAGGTATTTTATCTTTCGTATATTGCTATCAATGATGATTACTTGTCTCAAATCCCTAGTATCATCACGCATGAAGATAATTGTGCTCTTATTGCTAAACCTACTATGGAGGAACTATTCGATACTGTCAAATACATGGACCCCAAAAGTGCTTCGGGGCCAGATGGCTTCACAGGCTCTTTCTTCCTCTCCGCTTGGCCTATTATTGGAAACAATATCCTAGATGTTGTATTCTTATTCATGGATGGGTTTGCATTGCCTAAGGCCATAACTAGCACTTTCTTGCTCCCAATTCCCAAACACAAAAACCTAAAGACGCTTAATGATTATAGGCCAATAAGTATATGTAATTTTGTGAATAAGATTTTCTCGAAGCTTCTGGCTATGAGGCTGGTAGATATTCTTTTTCGTATTATATCAAAGGAGCAAAGTGGCTTTGTTAAAGGCCGTGAAATAGTTGACAACATTATATTAGCACAAGAGATGCTTTTTGTGTTGGATCACAAGTACTGGGGTGGTAATTCTACTGTCAAGTTGGATATGAGCAAGGCTTAAGACCGCGTGAACTGGGCTTTCCTTCTTCGAGTGTTGAAACATTTTGCCTTCTGCGATGAATGGAGAACTATGATATTATACTTGGTTGATAATGTGTGGTTCTCCACGCGTATCTACGGAAGATCTTCGGGCTCCTTCCATGATACTGCGGCCTTCGTCAGGGTGATCCAATCTCGCATGCTTTCTTTATTATTGCTGCAGCGGCTTCGAGAATAAGTCTTATTCAACTCAACTCGACTTCAGGCTACTCCGGCTATCACACTCCTTATGGATGCCCCCGCGTCTCTCATCTTGCTTATTCAGATGATGTCATCATATTTTCAGGGGCGGAGCGTCGCTCTGTTGGTAAGCTTATAGTGGTCATTCGATCTTATGAATCTAACTTGGGACAGAAGGTTAATGTATCCAAGTCGGTTATATTATTATCGGAGAATGTCTCACCAGCTCACGCTACTGCTATCCAAGCAATCACTGGGTTTCATCTCCAGCAGGCTTCTTTCGTCTACTTGGGATGCCCTCTTTCAATTGGCAGGAGAAATACAGGTATGTATGATGAGTTAATTGAGAAAATTAGATCTCGGATTTCTAGATGGAATAACAGGATCCTATCCTATGGTTGTCATCTTGTCCTTATCAAATCTGTACTTTCTTCTATACCTGTTCACTACCTTTCTGCATGTAGCCCTCATAAAACTGTGCTTAATCGCATTGAGAGTATGCTGGACAGTTTTCTATGGGGTTCCAAAAATGGAATTCATAAATGATCCTGGTTGAGCTGGGGACGTGTGGCTAGGCTTATCACAGAGGGTGGTCTTGGTGTTTAAAGAATGACGGATGTTATGGATGCTATGACTACGAAATTATGGTGGAAGCTTCGCTCGACAAACTCTTTATGGTCTTCCTTCATGAAGGCCAAATATTGTGCTAATTCGCATCTATCTCAAGTAGAGTGTACATCAGCCGCTTCCCATGTTTGGAAATGCCTTATCAGAGGGAGACAACTTGGGGAAGAGTTTATTCAAATAAATGATAGAGGAGACTTTATTTGGATGTTGAATCCTACAGATAAATTTTCTATTCAGTCGGCATAGAATCAGATACGAGTACATTTTCCTGGATACCCACCTTTCAAACAAATATGGGGTAAATGTATTCCAACTAAATGGTCTATACTTCTATGGAGGATCATTATGAATAAATTGCCGACAGATGACAATATCATGAAGCTAGGATATTCCATGGATTCGGCTTGCCGTTGCTGTTCTAATAGAGCTAATGAGTCCACGCAACATGCCTTTGCTGATGGAGAGATAGTTAAAGCTGTTTGGCTACATTTCTAGCTTTCAATTGGGGTCTATGCGCAAAGTTCTGATCTAGTGTAGCAATTCAAAGAATGGTGGAGAAAGAGTCTGAAGCTCGTACTATAGATGTTTCTTTTGTTTTTTTGGAGTTTTTTGTAATCTCGTTTGATTTATGAATAAATGAGGAGTTCTGTTCTAAAAAATAATAATAATAAAATATAAAAATATAAGAATATAAACATATAAAAAAAGAAAAAAAAGAATATATATATATATATACACCAGGCCTAGGCACCTTCTACTTCAGTGCCCCACCACGGCACGTACCCCCCCCCCCCCCCGAACTGTCATCCTGGCACAAACTACCCCAGCGCCTATGGTGCTCCCCCTCTGGCGCACACTCTGCTCAGACTGGATCCCTGACCCCCAGTGGGTTTATCCACCACTGCTTGATGAACGCACCACCGGAAGACCGGCCTTCTCCTGCCCCTCAATAGCCCCGCGTCCAGTCTTATGCCGACAAGCTCAGACCTGATCGCTTGACCAGGACCCCACAGATTTTTTTTGACATTGACCTCCCCGAAGTTGACTATGCGACGAACCCGTACGAGATTATGGTGACATTCTCTGACTCAGAATGGGCATCGTTGTCTACCTCCTTCCCACACACCTTCGTCTTTAAATTTTCCACCGGCTGCCCGAAACTTTAGAGGGTCCAGGAAGTGATTGCCAGCTGGGGACTCACTTTGGCATATAGAGTGGCCCCCTGGATCCCAAGCATATTCTACTACACCTATCTTCTGAATCTGACCACCAGAACGAGTGGATTCGAGGCACAGGCAAGACAGATTCCTTCACTATGAAAATTGTCAGATGGTTCCAGGACTTCAACACCAAGGTTGACTCCACGACCGTCTCGGCTTGGGTGACCCTACCCAATCTTCCCCTTATCTGCTTTGTCCCCGCGGCCCTCAGGCGCATTGCTAACTCCCTTGGCACGTTTGTAGCTACGACGAAAGAAACTAGAAACCTATCCAAAGCTAACGATGCGAAAATTTACGTAGAGCTCGACCTATCGAAGGATCTTACCAAGCATATTCAAATCTCCCTCGGCTACAGGTTGCACACCAGGCAAATTATTTACGATAACAACATTATCTTCTGCAGACACTGCCATATGAGCGACCACTCCATTGAGCATTATTATTTTGCTCACCCAGAACTGAAGAAGAAAGAGACACGTAAGAGTGTCCCACCCCATAAGACCAGGATTAACAACCAACCTCCCAAATCCCCCATCTTCTTCTTACCGAACACCCATACTCGGTATCAAGCCAGTGTTGAAAATTTCGACACTCAAGAACCAGCCTCCTCGAACAGAGTTATCATGCCCGTTATAGCTCCCTGCCTCAATTCTAACAACAAATTTGTATCCCCCACCACAGAACTAGTAGACCCCCCACAGGAGCACAGGAGCAACGCCATTGATAATCCCCTCAATAGCAAATATTTCTAGTCGGACATGCTTACGAACACCGGGCAAATATTTATGGAAAGGATCTTCCAGACAGAAGGAACCACATCATCTCTCACAGTTCTGAAGAAGAATTCCAACGCTCACATCGTATCCACTCCACTCAACCTCGCCAACAAATTCGACATCCTCGATAAGGATCAACCAGAGGAACATGTGGTGCACATCCCCGCAGATACCAGTCAAGCACCAGGGGATATCGAGGTTAGAGAAGACACAAAAATAGCCACAGAGGACACCGACGATACGGATGCCACCGGTTGCGTTCGATCACCCGAGGTGACCCATATTGCGGATGGTCTTATTGCGATTAGGGACTCTCTGTCCTTTCAACGAGATTACTTTGAGCGGATTGTTGAGGTTAGCACACAAGTGGAGGCAGTCAAGGAATATGCCGTCATCCGCGCCATGGTAGACCACATGGAACAAGTCCCCTCGATTCCAACCAGAATGCTGGAGGTCGAATGGACCTTCGACGAGGTTCTTGGCATTCAGAACAGCGCTCATTCCAATACTGAGGCATACCTAGCCTCCAAAAGCAAGAAAAGTTCGATGTCTGCGGCGCCACGATACCTTTGCTCTAACAGCGATCGGTGTAAGACGTTACCGACCAACCCTCGGAGTGCACCACAGTCTGGGTTCCGTGGAGAGGGTCTGGTTTCTCAAGGTCCTCACCTCGCCCGAGCGCTTGTTCCGGGGCTTGCCCACCCATTTTCTCCCCTTTCTTTTGTGTCACCCGGGTTAGCCCGGTATGGCTTTGTGTTGTTGAGTCCGGTTTCTCCTGGCTCCAGCTGTGTCTTCTTTCATTGTCCTTTCTATCCTTCCGTCGTTGGAGATGTTGTAGGTGCACGGGCTTTCTCCCAGCACCCCCTTTCGCCTATTAATAAAATCACTGGTTGTATATATATATATATATATATATATATATATATATATATATATATATATGTTTCCAAAATATATATTTATGCATATATACTTATATATATACACACTCTAAATAGTAATAAATATATACTCTAAATAATAATATATATTCATACTCTAAATAGTAGTATATATACCCCCTATATATATACACCCTAAATATGTATATGCATATGTATATACCCTTTATAATTCATTTATCCATCTGCACTGGTGACAAGGAAATGTAGACTAGGTCTTATACTTGTAGGTAGTTGGACCCCAAACTAAATTAATAATTTATAAAATTATGAATACCAGCATAATAATACTAAATAGAAAAATGAGGGGGTTTACAACTAGGTGTTTGGTGTTTGAAGGGAGGGAAATTGGTGTGTGGTGTTTGGGTGTATCATGAGAGTGGTCACATGAATTTTGAGTTGGGTGTTCTGGTTTGATTGGGCTAGGTTTGGGCTTGGTACGATAATGACTACAATTTAAGTCATTTCTGATCATTAATAAAATAATAGCATGTCGTAGCTCAATTGGATGGCACACAAGTGACATGCTTGTAGTAGGTTCAAAATAGGTCAAAACCATATATTGTGTTGGTTAGGTTGGATAGATGTCGAGCCCCAAAATTAAATTGGAAGTTCGGTCAAGTTTTACTATAGGTGGTCAAATGGCCTAAATTGGCCAAAACATTGCGTGATGTAAATAGAATGCAAGGGGATAAGTTTGATTGGGACATGATATATCAAAATAAAGATAATCTTGCCAACTACAAAACTCATAACGAATGTTTCGAGAGATTGACTCCCTTGCACTCCAAAAATCAAAGTCATGGAAAGGTACATTTAATGACCAAAACTAATTAAAATAAAATATTTATTGAAAATAATTCATTTAAAATTTTAAAAGAAACCATAAAATCTTGGGGCTTTACATCCTACATACCTTACAAGAATTTTGTCCTCGAAATTTAAAATCATCCAATAGGTTAAGCTATAGTATATAGTTGCTAAGGCGATCATACTCAATCTGCTACCATTGTGATCACCTCTTCTGTTTAGGTTACAACAAAGGTCCTTCTATCATAAACTATGTCATTTTATCATTTTGAATCTTTCATACTGATATGGAACTTTTATGTATGCCCAATATAGGTCATCCTCGATATATGTATATAGGTCAACAACGTTTGGTTATCAGCCATATTTCCAACCTCAATTGTAAATAGTTTGTTTCCTTATTCTATCCCAAGTACCCTTATATTATCAACCACAAGCTCCCTTTATTAATTGTCTTCAATCCTTCTCTAAAGTTTTTTCTTAAAATTATACGTTCAACATCTATCTTTAGGGTCTAATCAGCCTAGTCGCCAAATCTTACATATGCCAAATCCTCATGATTGCGAATGTACTATTCCAATTCATTTGCATCTAAAACAGTCATCGTCTCATTATTTGATCATAATCAATATTATCCACAACATATTCCTCCAATTTGTTTTTTGTAGTCACTCTCGATACTCCATCCCATATCGCGAGTCACCAATGCCTACCCTAGAAACTTAACCCAATTAACTATAAGGAAATTTATCCGCTCTGGACTACCCAAATATCCCAGTCACATAAAAAACATAAACTAGTTACATTATATAATATAACTATGAGGTTTGTCTATTTTAGTTGTCTATTAAATATAAGGTAACAAGGGCCTAAGACTGGGTCGAGCAATCCACATCAATATTCAAACAAGTTAAGGGTCAAGCAAGACGAAAAAGATTATCAAAAAATCTCCAAGGACAGTATGACGCCAAATAAGATGCATAGGATGTAATCTAGGTAAAACTCGAGAACCATATACCTCAGTGATTATATCACGTAAAGTTATTGCCAAGCCAGTGTGCATCTGGCTGCAATAACTCCCTTGTTCCATAATACGACAGATGGCTGCAATGCACAGCTGCCACACCAGATAATACAGGTTCTTGAACTTATCTTGGCTAAATCTATAAAATATTTTCAAACTAACTTTTTTGTGAAGTACAAGAGAAAAGGTCAATCAAAATGCTTCATGTAGAATTAGAGAAACATATGTAATCAAGATGCTGTCATCGAACATCCTGCCTCACAAGTATTTTTTGGCTGCGAAGACCCTCGATTCCGTAATACAAGGATAAACATACTTTTTTGAAGTTTTTCTGGACCCATCCATGAGGCATTTTCAATAATTTACCGAAAATGAATGAGAAGAATTACTCAAGAGGTCAACGGGGAAGAGTTTAGTCAATCATAGTAAAGATATAACACGAAAGCACTCATGTCGAGAAATAAGATAACATGAGAGCAATCATGTTGAAGAGTCCTAGAAAACCTATAATCCTAGTTATGGATGTATCATCAAATATTATTTCTCAATCGGTCATAGGCTCATAGTAGTACACATATCCTAAGTACTACTACAATTTCGTACATTTTACGAAGACAAGACCTGCATGGGCTACCACAAAACCCATATAATGCCTCATTCCCAAAATATACTGGACCAGGCTACGTAGCAATGTCCAGCTACGCATTAAAGAGGATCCAATCTAACTTGAATGCATATAAGCTGTCAAGTGTTAAGGTACCATAGTATACATCCACAATTCTACTAAACTAGTAAAAAAACTAGATATGAAATACTACAGAAGGATGATAAGAAGGTATCAACTAACGATACCTGAAAGAGAAATCCGAAGAAGTAACCCTCGATATCCTATGTCAGATCTCAGCATATACCAGAAAGAAAACCAGGTCCTTAGTGGGATGTAGCAAGATACATAATATACATGCCAAAATAAAGTATAGTAAATAGAATGTGAAGGAAGCAACATGTGAACAAGGTAATAAACAGGGATCAAGGTAGTAATCATGTAATCTAGCAATACTATAACTAGGCAGACCATCTAGTATGTGTAAAATGTATTTGAGGACAACGTTCGACGTAGGGGCTATCTATGGGATCATATATATATAGGGTACTCGTGCAGTGGCGCTCCCTTCGGGCCTCCATCATATAGCAACAACATCGTAGCCCCTAATACCTAGTGACTGCCCTCCCACCCAATGATACTATATGTGTCGCATCTACGACACGTCCAGCCTAACTCTAACAAATAATAAGTCTATGAATCCAGTCAAACATGTACACAAAAAAATAATCATCAAATAAATGTCCAGGGATCATCAACGAGTCACCTTTATGCCATGTATCGTGAGTCCATGTATCAAGCCTAAGTGTCAGCAGGTATAGTCATGATAGCATACTGATAATAAACAGGTAAAGCATGTAAAGTATATCCAGTGTGATCGACTGATAAAGAATATAAATATAAAAATATTGTAAATCAAGTAGACAATGTATACTTGCCTGGAGCTGTCCAAACTATGCTGAGACTGCGGTACCAAAATCTATCGCACTATCCATGAGAACCATACTCCATGCAAATATCTATCAACCCAAATCACAAACAAATATATATCACACACTAAAGTACACATATGACTAATAACTCCCACCTAGGGAGCTTCGGTCATTCTAGTTACCTATTATCTTTTGTTATCTAAGACACTTGTAATTATATTGTATAGAACTAGGTCACACTATTTGCTATAATCATTATTTGCTAATAATATGAATTGCAAGTTGTAGGTTCAAAATATCAAGTTTGTAACTCGTCATTCTTACATCAAAATCTATGACACATAAATTGAGACAAGCTGATCAACCACAAGATTAACAATCTTATCTTGGCGATCCACATGGCCACCTAGTCAATTTCAGCGATGTGGGATCACTGGAATCGATCGATCTCAGTTTCGACGCACGAATTCTGAAATACGAACATAAATAGGAATTAATTACGATTAACGGTGATTACATAAAGAAAATCTAACAGACGTCGCCAGATAATGAAACAAACATCACCAACGTGTCCAGAATGGTCAAATTAGCTAAAGTAGCCTACCATAAATCTAATTTGGTCACAGGGGCAAAACAGTAATTTTTCGGTCAAAACTATGTCCGTCAATGGACCCACTTTGTACCAAAAAATTTGCTAGTATACAAGTCCACTAAACCTAGAAAATTATATATCTACGAGTCCAGAATGATGATACGAACCCAAAGGTATATCCGAAATTGGATTCCGATGAGCCGATCTCAAAGTAACCCGTTGACCGGACATTGGAATCCGATTTACACGAAAATACATGCCGGAGCCAAAGTCCTCTAAATAAATAAATGTCAAGGAGTCCAGAATGATGATACGAAACCAACGATATATCCGAAATTGGATTTCGATGAGCCGATCTCAAAATGACCCGTTGATCCGGACATTGGTACCTGGTTTGCACAAAAATACGTGTTGGAGCCATGGTCCTCCAAACTCAATAAATTATATATGAATTTTAGGTAGCACGATGACACGAGTCTACTGGTGGCATCAAAATTGGAATCCATAGTCCCAAGTTCAAAATTAGAATTTTATAAGTTGGAAATTACGGTTTCGAAAGGCCAATTTTGGCATCGATTTTAACCAACCAAACGACATCCTATGAAGCTAAAATGTCTATGGCCCGAAGGTGGTTATACCTGCTGCACTGCAGGGTTGGTGGTTCATTAATCGAATCTTGATGAGAGAAATTAATCCGCGAAGTTGGCTCCACAAAACTATCTAATATAAATATGATTTAAACGGTTAACTTGGTGGCCAGTTTTGATTTATCAAACGATCGAATTAATGGAGCAATTTTAGGTAAACGAAGTGATATATACTGAGTTTGAGATGGAAGAATTGGATCAATAATCCAACAATCGGATTGTCCATAAAATATGCCCAAAATTATTGTCCCGAAACGTAATTCTGGATTCAATTTCATGCACGTCACGATGGAATTTCGTGCGAAACGTACGAATCACCTAAGTAATACATCAGAGACGTCAAAGATGTGACTGGAAGGTCCACCGGGTGTTCGCCAGGGCTGGGGAGGTGGTCACAACGGCACGCATCGTTGTGTTTTGCTTGTGCTCTACTGCCGTGGTCACGCGTACTGCTGCTGGTGTCACCGGTGCATGCGACAGTGATGGCCGGGTGGCGCCATTAGCCTCTGATGGTCATGCATTCGTGGACAAGGCGGCACCCCCGCCACTGTAGTTGTTACTGCTACAGCAGCTGCAGTCGTGCCTTGTACGCGCATGTGGCATCGCACCAACGAGGGAATAATGAAGAAGGTGAAGAAGATGATGGAGGAGCCGGCTAAGGTTTTAGAATGTAAGGTATGAAGAGGTGACTATTTACTAAAGGAGGGGAGATAAGAGTCGTTCGCTCTGTGCTGCTCGCATGCCTCTGTATTCTCTATACGTGCACAGAGGTTTGGTAATGGTGAATGCACAGTATGTATTATGGGTGCAACGGGTTTGGGTCTTGGTGAGTTTGGGTATGTGGGTTTG
This sequence comes from Iris pallida, assembly GCA_029216955.1. Lineage (NCBI taxonomy): Eukaryota > Viridiplantae > Streptophyta > Magnoliopsida > Asparagales > Iridaceae > Iris > Iris pallida. The sequence continues at coordinate 7,927,515 of JANAVB010019600.1, forward strand.
GAGTCGTTCGATATGGATCCGCTAAGGAGTGTGGGCTAGGATGAGCTTGGGCCTAGGGTTGATAAATATTTAGAAATATAGGAAAAATATGCATATGCATATATACAATCCAAAATGTATATATGTGTTGTATATACACAGAAAGAAATTTACTTATATGTATATACTCTAATTTTTATGTATATGTATATATATGTATTTCTAAAATATATATTTATGCATATATATTTATATATATACACACTCTAAATAGTAATAAATATATGCTCTAAATAATATATATATATATATATAAAATATATATATATATATATATATATATATATATATAAATAATATATATATATATATATATATATATATATATATATATATATATATATATATATATATATATATATACACCCTAAGTAAAAAAATAATATATATATATATATATATATATATATATATATATATATATACCCTAAGTAATAATAAATATACCCTAAATATGTATATGCATATGTATATTACCTATATAATTCATTTATCTATCTGCACTGGTGATAAGGCAATATAGGCTAGGTCTTATATATGTAGTTATTTAGACCCCAAACTAAATACCAGCATAATAATACTAAAGAGAAAAAGGGAGGGGGTTTACAGCTAGGTGTTTGGTGTTTTGTAGAGAGAAAAATTGGTATGTGGTGCTTGGGTGTATCATGAGAGTGGTCACATGAATTTTGAGTTGGGTATTTGGGTTTGATTGGGCTAGGTTTGTGCTTGGTGCGATCATGACTACAATTTTAGTCATTTATGATCATTGATAAAATAATAGCATACGCGAGCAAAATTGGATGGCACACAAGTGACATGCGTACAGTAGGATCAAAATAGGTCAATATATGAACGATGTTTAGGATTTTATCAACAGTTGTCTACAATTAAGATAATGATTGATGATGAGCTTCAGGCCCTACTGCTTTTGAGTTCTCTGTCGGAAAGCTGGAAGATGTTGGTGGTGTTGGGGTGTTGGTGAGAAACTCCATGTCCGATGGAGTTGTCATGATGGAGACTGTTAAAAGTAGCTTGTTGAATGAGGAGGTCTGACGTAATCAGATGAATTATCGCAGGAGTCTGCTCTGATAGCTTCCTACGCTAAGGGAAGACTCAAGTCACATGCAAGGACACGAAGGAGTTCTGGGAATCCTATGAGTGTGGACCGTAGGGAGGGCTGTTATCACTGAAGCAAACATGGTCAGTTTAAGAGGAATTGTTAGAAGCTTAAAGATGAGAAGGCTAAATGCAAGGATGGTCATAAGATTTTACGGCTATAAGAGAACTCATTATTGCATAAAAAGATACAGAGGAACCTTGGGGCAGGATTGGGACATGACATGGTTTTTGTGGTAGCCCATGCAGGTCGAGTTAGACGTTTCGGTTACGTTACTATACCAAGCGGGCCTGCGATAGGATAATATATAGGGATCTCAATCCACTACTGTTATTAGAAATTTCATTGACTTTTACTACCGCCCTTGGAACTCGTATTTGTACTCAATCATATCATTCTTGACTCCCTATTTTTGAATTCTCGTCTTTTCCTCTCTCGGAAGGACGAACACCTATGTTTTACAACCATTTCGGTACTTTCTTATAATAGGCCATGACTAAACAAATAGATTATATTTTAGGTGATTATTTTGGGTATATAGGGGTTTGGACAGATGTCACAACTAGACGGACCGATAGGTAATGTATGGCATTTTTATAAAGATTTAACTACTTAGGAAAATCCCCTGATTGAAGAAGAGACCCATTGACTAGACATATGGAATTAAATTAGAGGTTTACATATTTATAGATATGTTGGAAGAAATTCTAGTAATTATTGAGATGACTACAGATATGATAAAAAAATTGCATAGATTGACTTGGGACTAGGCAAAGATCATAATAGTGCTATCTCTACAATGAAATTACCCAATGCTATAACTTGAGGAAAGGTAATTCGACGAGTCATAAATTAGTGATTTGATTTCAACCTATAGATTATCTAGAAGGTTTTACTTGAAGGGTATAGTAACCCATGCTTGGCAGGACTAGGTGATTAGCTAAGGTGGGTAGGCTTCTATAGACACTCCAGCAAGATAGTTGTGGAATAGAGTATAGTACAAGGCTTAGCCCTAACAGGAGGCATGAGGGTCATTAGACTAAATCATGCTACCATTGACTAAGTTAGACCGAGTTTGAAGAATATAATATTTCTTGATCAAAAGGGGTGAGACGAGTAAGAATACACCTTGAAGGAAGACACAGTTGGTTTCTAGATTAAAGAGTGCCAACCTGAAGGAGAGTAGCAAATAGGACCCAAGGACTTTGTCGGGATACAAAATTATGAAGCGTGATGGTCATGACTATATATAAAATTTGGAGTTATATTACACTAAAATTTTGAGGAACTTTCACGTGGAGGATATAGAAATCAGGAATATGAAAGGAAATTTTCTTGGATAATAAGGACTAGTCCTAAAAAGATTAGGTACCAGAGAGAAATATGATCTAGGGGAAGGTAAGTCTTAGATAGACTAGTAAACCATCTCCATATTAGTTGAGTCGAACCTTGAATGACCTGTTAAAAATTGGACAAAAATATTAAACAATAAGGTTAGACTACGATAGAGGTGTCGGAAATAAGTATTTATGGTTAGGCATGCTTGTAAGGAATGAGTAGATTGCTTATGGTTAGAAGGGGTAGAACATTGGTTATGTTGTTAGGATATTTGATCTAAGGGTTGTAAGGATATGGTATAGAACTTGAGGGATTGAAAGAGTAGAGGATTAAATATACCTTTATATCTTCGATGGTTAGTCATAGCCAAGGGTCTAGAAAAAGAGTTAGAAAAGTCATAACTCAAAGGATAGACTAGTAAACCCTTCGTCAAATACAAAATAGTTAGGAAATCCTGGAAGAATTATAAGTAGAACAAATTGTGTTTGGTGTATATAGTGGATAAATAAAGAGATAAAGGATTTATATGAGAAAAATTAAGTTTAGGTCAAAATATTTGAAGAGGAACAAGGTTGGAATTGTAGGAAGGTTTGTAAAGAAATTAAGAAAAATCGAGAATTACGACAACGGTTATCCATGATGACTTAACAAAGATTACAGAGAGGATACATCATAAGCAAGTCGTGTAGTCGTAACAAAAAAATTCAACCTAAGAGTTGAGATTTAAATTAAGAAAGGGGAGGTTATCTCGAAGATATAGATGATACAAATTTGTGATAAGATAAAAGTGTGGTTAGAAAAGGACAATGATGGAAAAGTAGAGTATCCTAAAATATATTGATAAATAGAATCTAGAGTTGAGTTGCACATAGTAGATAGTAATTTTTGGAAGATGAAGATGTTTCATAGATGTAGGGAAACGGTTGAGAGTTAAAGGCTATGCTAATTTTTTAAAAATCTAGGACATTTGAAGACCTTGACAGATTACATTATGAGCAGCTTGATATTGTGCTAATGAAAGTTACAATTGAAAAGACTAGGCCAAGGAGTGTAACAACGGAAAGAGAGATAAGAAAGAAGGCCTCCAAATACTGTTAGTTGGATTCTGGATTTAGATTAAGCTAGCCGTGTTTAAGGAATCATGTGTTATCCTAGAAGCCTGATAGATAGGCTAAGCCATGGTATGAACTAGTTGTTTGCCATAAAATATAAAAGAACAGAACAATTATCGGAGGACTGGACTTTTACTTCACAATACAAACTTGCTTGTACAAAGAAAGCCTAGAGACGAAAACCTAGGTACAGCAATCTAAGTACAATTGTTTATTTTAGATTCTGAGGGGTGACGGTAGAGGCTTGGGAAAGCTACGGCAGCTCTGCCTTACTCCTTGGAAGATCGGGTACAGCTTTGGCTCTGTAGAAGAACTGCTGGGCGTTGATGATGAAATGTTCTCTCTTCAGGCTCTCTGGCTCCCTGTGTCTCTCTCTACCTCTGTGTATCTCTATCTCTCTCTCCGTATATACCTCTGTGTGTCTCTGTCTATTTTTGTAAGGGAATGGCACCCTGCTATTTATAAGAGTAGGTGGCTTTACTAGGGTTTACAATGATTGCCCATTCTTGAAAATCGGCGACTAAGGATCACTGGATCTGGGCCGTTCATCGAGATTTGAGCAATAAATATGATTGTATCAAATCTTTTGTGGGTAATTAATGCTGATTGACATAAACTCGCCTGATTTGTCATGCCAACCTCGAATTTTTTGACACGTGTCTTTAATTTGCTTATTTACAAATGATCTGATTTGATCCCAATATTTTATTAGGATTTGTTGAGAGATTTTGATCAATCAGATGCCACGTGCCGTACTATCATGCCACGTGTCGAGCCATTACAGGAATCTGAGCCATAGGAAGGTTGCTCCTTATTGAGCCGCATAAGGCTGGCCACGTGTCCAGGCTGCTTGAGAGTGCCCCCTGAACATTTGAACCGCATAGTAATGATTTGAGCCGCATGAGTGTGGATGACCGCATAAGTGTGGATGACCGCATGAGTGAATCGCATAGAGATAGTCCTCATGAGCCGCATGGGGATGGTCTTCGTGAGCCGCATGGTGCTAATCTTCGTGAGCTGCATGGGGCTGATCTTCGTGAACCGCATGGGGGTAGTCTTCGTGAGCCGCATGGGAGAGCCACCGCTTGGGTCGCATGGGGAAGTCTCCGCTTGGGCCGCATACGACTGTCCATGTGTCAAGGCCGCATGACAGTTTCTGACTCTCGCGGGATCCTGTCAGAGATTTTCTTCGCTTCCCAAGGAGTCCGTCATTATGAGGGAGTCATAATGATATCTTTGTGTCAGAACTGTCACCTTGTTAGAGCTGTCAGCCGTCAAGGCATTTAATGCAGTAATGGACAAGGAGAAGAGTTGTTTGCTGCCCACGTGGCTCCTCTTTGAGCCGCATAGAGCTTGTTTGAGCCGCATAGACGCTCGAGCCGCATGAATACTTGAGCCGCATGAACTCTCTAAGCCGCATAGGGCTCTCTGGCCGTATGGTTCTTTCTTTATTCTTTTTCATGCTTCTACAAGACCCCCTTCAAAGTTTTCAATTTAGAAAATTAAAATACTTTGAATAAGAAGCATGGCCATGTATTATTCTGGCCGCATATGATGTCTCAGCCGCATGGATGTCTCGGCCGTATGGATGACTCGGCCGCATGGATGTCTCGGCCACATGGATGACTCGGCTGTATGGTTGTTTCAGCCGTATTGGGTCAATCAGCCGCAGGAATTTTCTGGCCGCATAGCTCCTTGCCACGTGTGCGCATCATTAATTGCCTCAAATTCGGTTTAGTGTCGCCTTTAGGGGAGATCCCAAGGGTCGGCTCATTAAATCTTTAGATTTTATGTCCTGGATGAATCTCCTTTATGAGAGAGGGGACGAAATCCGAGAAGTCAGTTTCGTCTTTTTCGAGGCGGTTATCAATCTACGTGTTCTTCCCCTCTCTTGTCCTCCTATAAATAAGAGGGGTTTGAGAGAGAAAACTCTTTTATTTCTCCTCCACTTCAAATTTTCCTTACTCTATTGTCATCTTCTTCTTTAATTGCCAATGGCTCCCAAGAAGACCGTTGCGGCGAAGGGCAACAAGGCGGCGTCTTCGTCGAAGAAAACTGACTCTACTTCAATCGCGGCTGTTCCTCCGCCGGCCATCGTTCCCGCAGCTCACCCTGACGTCTATCCTCCTATTGCTGGTAAGGACTTTATGTGGTTTTAAAGAACCCTAACTGCTATGGCTACGTCGCATGCTTTATGCACGAGCCTTTATCTTCATGTGAGTTGCATGTTCGTCCTACGGTCGAGCCGCGAGCCGCATAAGAATAGCCACTGTGGCCGCATACACGCTTCTACAACGAAGCCACATAAGCTACACTAAGCCGCATAAATTTCGCACATATTTGTCTGTCACGTGGTCCGTACGAACTCATCCGATCCCTGTGGGCCCTATGAAAGCACTACCGTATGACCCTTCACTAAGTGGAGTCGCATGAAAGTTCTTCTGAGCTTGAGCCGCATGAGGCTTCCGTAAGTTGGAGCCGCATAAGTGTTCTCCAGAGCCGTATGAGGCTTCAATAAGTTGGAGCCGCATAAGTGTTCTCCTGAGCCGCATGAGGTTTTGTTAAGTTGGAGCCACATAAGCTCGAAAGCAATCATTAGTTCCTTTTTGTCCATCTTTCTAACTTATCTTTTTCTGTCTTCTTCTCAGTGAATTTGCCGGTTAATGCTGCTGGAGAGCTCCTGGTAGGCAGTGCCCAAGCTGCTCTGGGCTATAGGTACTACCATATAGTCCAGCATATAGCGGACCAGTTTCTGAGTGACGAACCTCCGACGAGATCGAATGCCCTCAAGAATCAGCCTTTCTATTTTCTAAATGCTATGATGACCTCGGGGAAATTAGAAGGGAAATACTTGAAGCCCGCATTCTTCTTTGGAGACGCCTTGACTGTGAAGAACAGTCAGATTCTGGAGGTGTCAGAGAACTGGAGTTTTGTTTCTAATGGGATGGCGATCCGCATCCCCCAGATGGAGCATCACTTCCCTTTATCCTGGTTCAATATGCTCCCACTGGACCGAAAGATGGAAGATTCTTTAACTCCTTCCCGAAGTGGGATATTTGTGGGAGACATCCATTATAACAACAGCCTGAAGTTAGTATGTGCGGGCAAGGTGCACACCAGCCGTTCTGTAATGGGATTGGCCCCGGGTATGTTCTTGAATGTGCCGGGTCCCAATTCCACATTTTCTGCAGCCGACACTTTTATGAACCAACTTGCTCAGAAGGGATCCTATCCTATTGGTCGGTTGATGCTTCCCAGCTGGATACATCCGATTCACTCGTGGACCAATCTGTCTACGTGGATTTTGCAAAAGTATGAGGCCTTTCTGTGCGAGATTGGTCTTTACCATGCTATTCTGGGCACCATCCATGGCTTGCCTATAAACAAGAGATTGTTTATATCTTTGCTGGAGATGTATAATCGCCGTACGGGGACCTTCTATACGCCCGTAGGGGAAATGGGGCTTGCGCTCCACGAAATGCATGCAATCTCCAAGCTTTCTTAGGGGGACGAAGCTTTTGAGGCGTATACTCCCACGAACGAGGAGTTCGAAGAGTTGGAAAGGCGGTATCCAGGTTTCGTGGCTCTTTATCACGAGATATTGTGCCATTATAGAACATGTCATCAAATAGCCAAAAAGGAGAACAGCTCGGAAGGGAATGCTCCTCATACCAAGGACAGGGTGCGCTATCTCTTCACGACGGATGCCTCAGGTCAAGTTACTCCCCGCCGTTCCCAGTCCCGGGAGGCGAAAAAAGCCTTAGTGTCGTCAGCTAAGAGGGTGACCACCTATAGTGACAGGTTCGGGAGTCAGACCGACTCTTTCGGTTATTTTTATCAGGACACCCACGAGTTGTCGGAGAAGGCGCTCCTAGCGGGATTCTTAATGATATGGCTGCAAAACTGTGTAGTCTCGGACGGAGCAGGTTCCATCGAGAGGATCAGTCGTAATTTTATCCTTCCGGCTGTGAAGTTAGTTTTGTGAGTCCGGCTAGCTCTCCTCACGGCCAAGGTGTGCAGCATACACCGTGGCCTTCATACTTTCACATCCAAGGTTATTGGTCACGATGTGATGAAAGATTTTGAACGGACTGAGCTGTCCTATCATTATTTGATGGGGTGGCTGTTGATGCATTATCCGTCCTTGATGAGACCGGGCTCTGAAGACGGCATAACTGATGACGACGATTTTATCTTTCGCTATCATAATGAGTCTTCGGAATTCGAGACCATGCGTGCTTGCCGAATGGCACTGGCAAGGGCAGATATGTGCAATATTTTCGTATCTGTCTCTCGTTTTACTGATGAGGAAATAACGGCTGTCCATCTAGACGGTATTGGGCCCCCTCAACTTCTGGACGGCCAGATGCTTCTGTGGCTGCGAAATATCTGCGCCGCTCATCTGGTGTATCGCAACCATAATACTATCTTTCTGGAGCCCTATCTGCCTAGCAGGTTCGCCCGGTAATTTGGATATAGTCAGCTTTTTCTAGACAGCCCCAGCTCTTGTTTGGGCTTTGAAGGTAGCCTTCTAGACGGCATCCGGGCCTGGCATTACTATGACACATTCCATACCCGTACCGTTTTCTCAATTTCCGCTATCAAAACGCCAGTAGATATCTTGTATATGGCGGCTCTGTACCACGTCATGGCGAACAAGCTCCCTGTCGGTTTTATCCTAGGTACCAGTTTCATCGTTGGTACCGGCCTGGACGAGGGTTCCTAGGGGGCCAAGACAAGGAAGAGTAAGAACAGAGTCGAGGTGCCGGATTCGGACTCCGATGCTGCAGATGACGAAGGCGACGAGACTGATGGAGATGACCCTTACTTTCCGGCGGCAGATGTAGGGGCGGATCAGCCACCTATTTTGCCAGATGAAATGATGGTTGATCGGCCATCCGTTGCACCCGGCCATGCACGAAAGCGTAGCAGGCAACTTTCTCCTGTCGGCGGCATTCCTCGCTCTCGGAAGCTGGCCGCGACCAGACACCGCGGGTGAAATATAAAAGAAAAAAGGCGAAGAAAATGACCCCGCATTAGAGGTAAATAAGTTACTACCGGTCCTTCCTTTCTTCTAGCTTTGATTTTAATCATCTTCTTTCCCTCTTGTAGGCGTCAGAAGAAGAGGACTCTCGAGTAGTCGAGATCGTGACTCGGGATGATGGGGGCTCCGGTGAGCCTGCCCCTGAAATTGCTAAATTCCGTCCAGATGATGCTGATCAGGTTGCCTCTCTCTCTGAGGTGGCTGGGTCAGAGGAGCTGGCCAAATTTAATTTGGAGATCGCGGGTGAGGAGACCCTGCCAGCTGCGAATGAGCTGCAACCTCGATGCTCCTCTTCCGGTAAGATAAGCCGAATCTTAACTTGCGAGGAGGCCTATCTGCTCTGTGATCACATCCTTCGGGTCACGTCGATTGATCATTGTCACGGACATGCAGGCCCTGCCTCTCCCGTGCCGAGGATGGACCTTGTTGAACCAGACTCTGTCGAAGGGGCACTGGCGGAGAGGGGCGTACCTCCTTCCCCTCCGGCTCGTCTTGATGGTCCTCTTGCGGGCTCGAGTTCGGTAAGTCCGGTGATGGAACAATCGGGACAGGAGACGATGGTCCTCGTGTCTTCCTCTGCTCGGGCGGCCCAGAGAGTCGACCTCTCCGCCCTGCCAAGCGTCCAGGCACTTCGGTTAGCAGAGGAAGAGCTAGCCGCTATCCGTGTATCATTCTGTTCGGAAGTCGCCCCCTGGTGGCAAGTTCTAGCACCATTCCTTCGATGCTTCCGGCCACGCTTCCTCTGACGCCGTCCTCTACAGAGGTCCTGGACGAATCATTACAGGACGTGGTCGACAGTTTTTATCGTTACTTGAAAAGGGGATAGAAGCTACTGTGGACAGAGGGACCACTTTCATTTTGGCCTGGCAATGAGCCCAGGGTTAAATCGATATCCTTAAGGCCCTTCCTGGTGGGACAGGGGTGGCTGCACTTCTGGAATCGAAATTGCTAGAGACTGATCAACTGGTGGCCCAGCTTCAGATATTGTGGCAGGTTGATCTGTCTGCTGCTATTGATCAGGAGCGCGGCTCCCTCACAGCTGCTATAGAAAAGGCGAAGGTAGCTCAAAATAAAACTAGGCCAGCCATACTGAAGGATCCCCGCACTTTGTCTGATCGATATGTTCAATTGAGCCATGAGAGTGAAGACATTACGGCTCGGGAAGCAACTGCCTCTCGCAGGATTGCTGATACGCGGGAGCAGATCCTTGCGCTTCAGAGGAAGTTAACTTTCTTTGAGTCTGAGCTCGAGGCTGCCCGGATCGATAGAGGGCTAATTATCCAGGAAGCTGACAAAGTCAATCAAGCTTCGGCTGACTTGGAAGTGGCTCTGAAGAAGTTGGATGGCGACTGTCGGGTGCTCATGGACCTAGATAATAGGGAGCGGTTGTCCATGAGGCCGAGCGCCGAGCTAGACAAAGGCTTGAGGGGGGTACTGCCTTGTTGAGAAACCTCCTCTTGGAGTTGTGTAATGCCGAACTATAGTCGACCTTTTCTTCTTTCGTTTCTATTTTCCTTTTTCTTTTCTTCTTTGAGAGGGATGTGGTCCCAAAACATATAATGCTTTCTCATCTTTCAAATAAAGAGTACTTTCCATTTGACCCTTCATTTGTATTGTTTGTTGTGCCTGTGGTATTGTGGTGATGTTTGCCCCATATGGGGGACTTGTTTGTGGACCTGTTACCCCTGGCATACCTTCGTTTTAGGTATGGATAACAAGTTTGATTGGGGTTACCTAGAACAGTTCCACGACAAGGTGGTCATGGGTGTTCGAGGTATCGGGATATAGAATGCCATGGAGCAGCTGGGCTCCCGGGGCATGATGAGGAATGGTAGCCCTATACTAAGATATTTAGCAAAAGACATTTGTGGGCCTATTATCCATGGTGTACCCGGACATAGGATACGGATAATAGGATAAAGGGGAACCAACATACTTACTCAGAGGTGATGAGGACATGGCAAGTATGAGGGTTTTACCGTGGAGTCTTCCTACTCAGAGGTAATGAGGACATGGCAGGAGTGGACTCAACGGAGGATATTTGTAGTCAACAGAGGATATTTGTTGGCCTATTACCCTTGGCGTACCCTGGTTCAGGGTACGGATAATAAGACGAGAGAGGACCAACGTACTTACTCAGAGGTAATGTGGACATGGTAAGTACGGAGGTTTTACCGTAGAGTCTTCCTACTCAGAGGTAATGAGGACATGGCAGGAGTGGACTCAGCAGAGAATATTTATGGACCTATTATCCTTGGCATACTCCGGTTGTGGGTACAGATAATAAGTCGAAAGGGGACCATCATACTTACTCAGAGGTAATGAGGACATAGTAACCATAAAGGTTTCTTCGACGGAGCCTTCCCACTCAGAGGTAATGAGGACATGGCAGCAGTGGGCTCAATGAAGGAGGGTACATAGAACGACTCAGAGGTAATAAGGATATGGAAGTTCTATGTAAAGGTGTGATTTATTTTTGGCAGAATTGAAACGACTCAGAGGTAATGAGGACATGGCCGTTTTGGAAATTTGTGGATCTGTTACCCTTTTTGTGCACTAGGAGTGCGGATAGTGGATCATGAGGGAGGATCTCTTCCAGGAAGAAAGTTCAGAGGTATAGTCATACATGACTTACTATCTGGAAGAGTGACCGAAATGTGAGTTCAGAGGCACCAGCGGGTACATGACTCGATAATCTTGAAAATTATGAATGTGAGTTCAACGGCACCAGCAGGTACATGACTCAATAATCTGGAATGTTGTGGATGTGAGTTCAGCGGCACCAGCGGGTACATGACTTATTAATCTGGAATGTTGTGGTTATGAGTGCAGCGGCACCAGCGGGTACATGACTCGATAATCTGGAATGTTGTGGTTGTGAGTGCAGTGGCACCAGCGGGTACATGACTCGATAATCTGGGATGTATCATTTAGACATAATATTTCTTCAGGAACTTGCCATTGACGGGCAACATGAGCAAGTCTCCATTTTGTTTTGCGAGACGGTAAGCACCGTTGGAGAATACAGCCTCGATGATAAATGGACCTTCCCATTTTGGCTGGAATTTGCCGGCGGTCTTGTGAGTCATGACCATCGGCCTCCGAACTGCCAGAACGAGATTGCTCACTTGGAATGTTTTGATTTTAACCTTCTTGTTGAAGGCTCCAGAGATGCGTGCTTGGTATTGCTCGATCCTTTGCTGAGCCAGGAGGCGCTTTTCATCTAAGGCCTCTAACTCTTGTAGTCGGCGATGGAAGTTATCGTCCGTCGTTAATTAATAAGTGAGGGCGACACGGAGTGAAGGTATTTGAGTCTCTAATGGGAGAACTGCCTTACTCCCATACACCAGGGAGAATGGTGTGTTCCCTGTGGCCGTTCGGACTATGGTACGGTATGCCCATAAGCATTCACCAAGCTTCTCGTTCCAGTCGCATTTGTTGGACGATACGAACTTCTTGAGTAACTTGATAATGGTTTGGTTGAATGCTTCTGCCAACCCATTTGCTGCTGGATTGTATGATGTCAAAGAAATATTCTGGATGCTGTGCTTGTCCCAGAACCGATAGAACGCGTGGCTTGCAAACTGTGGACCATTATCGTGGATGATCCTTCGGGGCAGTCCAAAGCGATAGATGACATGGTGCTTAAGGAAGCTGATCACGTTTGAAGTCTTTACTTCTGCCAGCGAGACAGCTTCCGTCCATTTGGAGAAGAAATCTGTGATAGCGAGTATTAAGCGATGTCCTCGGGAGGAAGGTAGAGTGATTGGACCAATGATATCCATCCCTCATGCTTCGAATGGCCAGGACGCTACTGTCGGATGTAGAAATTCGGATGGTTGGTGGATGAAGTCCGTGTAGACTTGGTAAGCTTTGTACTTTCTTGCATAATCTATCACATCTGCTACCATCGTGGGCCAGTAGTAGCCCATTCGGCGAAGACGGTCTTGCAATTTAGGGCCAGGCTGATGGGCCCCACAAACACCGTCATGAGCTTCGCGTACGGCTTCTTTGGCTTCTGCGTTTGACAGACACCGAAGCAATAACCCATCGTAGGATCGCCGATACAGCATTTTCGTCTCTGTATCATAGAAGAATCTGAGAGAACACCTTCTGATGGAAGTGGCTTCCTTTGGGTTCTCGGATATGATATCATAGACGACAAAGTCAATGAATGGTTGTCTCCAATCTGGGACATCATCGATCGTCTGGGCGGAGTAACTTGCCACGAATTGAACGTTGTTCTTAGAGCATACCAGTTCGTGGCCCATCATATCTACTGATTGATAAGTATAATTTGGCACTGCTAGGGAAGCGGCCAGCCCTGCTAAGGCATCGGCTTCGATATTTCGAAATTTGGGAACGTGCTCGATGAAGAACCCCTCGAACGACGAGATGATGTCGATCACTATCTGGTGATAGGGGATCATGTCTTCGTGGCAAACTTCGTATGAGCCTCGGATCTGATTGTCAATTAACTGAGAATCGCCGTATGCTTCAAGATATTCTACCTCCAACTCTCTTATAAGTTAGAGGCCAATGACCAAAGCATTCTACTCGACCACATTGTTAGAGCAGGGTTCTGTGAGAGAGTAAGCGCGATTGATCACCAATCAGGAAGGAGAAACCAGCACCACCCCGACTCCGACGACGATGTTGCCCTTGAGTCCAGTTCTTGAAGCACCGTCGAAGAACATTCGCCATATATCATCTTGAGAGGTTGCATGGGAGTCGGCGACCTCATCTGGGATTTCTTCATATATTCTGGACGACTTCGAGCCCGGGTGGGCTGCCAAAAAGTCTGCCAGGGCTTGACCTTTAACAGCTTTTTGTGGGACGAAGATCATATGATAAGGGGACATCAATATTGCCCATGTAGCGAGGCGAGAGCTGAGTGCCCCTGGTTTAGTCATGAGGACCCTGAGAGGGTTGACTCGTGAGATCACATGTATGGTTTGTCCAGTGACATAGTACCGCATCTTCTAAATGGCGAACACCAGGGCGAGGCATTCCTTCTCCACAGCGGTGTATCGGTGCTCTGGCCCAATCATCATTTGACTGAGGTAATATATGGCTTGTTCATAGCCTACATCATTATTTTGTGCCAGCAGAGCCCCGAAAGAATATTCTATTGCTCGTACGAAGAGCAGGAATGGTTTTCTAGCAACCGGGGCCACCAGGACTGGAGGGTTCGACAAATATTCTTTGATGCTATCGAAGGCCGCTGACATTCTTCGTCCCATACGAATGAGACGCCTTTCTTCATGAGATGGGTGAATGGTCGACATCGTCCGGAGAGGTTAGAAATGAACCTCCTGATGTAAGCTAGCCTCCCTTGAAGGCCTCTGAGTTCGCAGAGATTTCTCGGGGGACCCATCTCCATAACTGCCTTTGTCTTCTCAGGGTCTACATGGATACCCTGGGCGGTGATGATGAAACCCAAGAACTTTCCGCTGGATACGCCTAGGAAGGATTTTGTGGGATTCATCTTCAGATTGTGTGCTCGCATCAGGTCGAATTCCGTCCTCAGATCCTGCAGATGGTCTCCCTTACAGCGACTTTTGACGGCGATGTCATCAACATAGCACTCTACCGTCTTGCGTAAGTGGTCTTTGAAGATGATACTCATAGCTCTTTGATTTATGGCGCCGACTTTCTTTAAACCGGAAGACATTACTGTGTAGCAGTATATGCCAATTGGTGTTCGGAATGATGTATGCTTTTCGTCGTCAGGAGACATCTTGATTTGGTTGTACCCCGAGAAGCCATCCACAAATGACATACGTTCGAAGTCGCATGTGTTGTCGATCATGATGTCTGTGATAGGGAGGAGGAATTCATCTTTGGGGCATGCCTCGTTCAGATTACGAAAGTCGATGCAGATTTGAATCTTCCTATTCTTCTTGAGGACGGGTACTATGTTGGCAACCCAGTCAGAATGTTGCTCTTCACGTATGAAGCCGCTGGCTATCAGTTTGTTGACTTCGGTCTCGATCGCATCCATGATGCCCGGGCGGAAGCGTCATTGTTGTTGCTTCACTGGCTTTGCATCCGGACGAATGTTGAGTTTGTGAAGAGCAACCTCAGGATTTATTCCTGGCATGTCTTCATAGCTCCAGGCGAACACATCAATATATTCTTTAACAAGTTCCAATAGCAATTGTTGCTCTTCGTCTGTTAGGCTTTTACTGACGAAGATTGGTTTTGGAGTAGATTCGTTGCCGAGGTCGACCTGCATAACCTCATCTTCAGTAGGAGGTTCTCTCTGTTCGAACAGCTTTTCCTATTATGCATCCAACTGTTAGCCCACGGCTCTAACTCGAGGATCTCCGGAATGTCTTCATCTTTTTCGTAAGCGTCGGCGAATGCTATGTTGACTGACAGGATTTGTCTGAATACGTCTCCAATACTGGTATCCGAGCTAGAAGTTGGTGACCCGGATGAATGTGAATGCCAGTCACATTCCTCATCTGAACTCTCAGGGGTCGTCGTGTGTGTTATATACCCTAATCCACATCGAGTTTTGCTATAGTTGTCCCATGGTTTGCCAGCCGGGACCGGTGGCTTCAAAGGTAATCGTCGTCTGGTACCGTAATTCAAGCCTGGCGTAGTCTCCAGATCATACCCTTGTTTTTGTATAGGGTATTTGGATTGGGGGCTATAAATATACAGAGGCAGTCTCCCGGCATCTGATTCAAGGTTGACTTCTTCTACGGTAAAGGGCTGCGGATCGTCCTTCCGACCGAAGATGATTGGATGATCCCCTCCCTTGATTATGTGGTAAGCGTCTTCCACTGGAGTAAGCTGGATCACGGTGTACACATTTGTCACCTGTGTGTGTAGGTGAGTGCCTATACCGTGTTCCATAGCATACATTGTACACAGCTTATTGAGCTCGAGGTAGTTCAAAGATAGCCCTTTATTGATGAAGTAAGGTATCTTTTCTAGGGGGATTATATCATCTGCGGAGGGAACGTCAGTGTGGGCAGCCACATACTTGGCTAGCTTCGGTTCCTCTTCGGTTACCCCCTGTATAAATGAAGACTGAGAGGACGACCTGGGCAGCTTGATCGTCAGATATTCAGCTGGTGGAGCAGAGCATGGAGTTGTTGGTAGACTATCGACCCCCAGCTTGGTACTCGATGCTGGGCGGGGAGTGGTTGGTTCGCTAGAAGTCCCAGACCTTGCATCGGGGTGACGACTCTTTTTGGGAAGGTGTATCGTCATTGGCTTACCGGAGGGATTGAGCTTCTCTGTTTGCGGCTGGCCGACTCTCGGCAGCCTGATTGTCAGTGGCTCCGTTGTGGGTCTTGGCACTTGGCCAGACCTTGGCAGCCGGATTATCATCTGTTCTTCTTGCGCCGAGAGGCTGATTGCGTCCTTACGCAGAGTGGCGGTAAGGGGTGCAGACTTGCCAGGTTTGCGAGCTTGGAGGTGGATCGTCAGAGGTTCTTCTGATCCTGTGGCTGTCTCGGTACAAGCTTGCACATTTCCTTCACCAAGGTGCTTCTTCGACTTTTCGTACAGGCAGGAGTCTGAGTAGTAGGATTCGACCCCTTTGAAGGGATCGATATCAGCAAATTCTGTCCTCACGAAGCCGTGTTTATCGACATATTTAAGTACTGGTGCAGCGTGGAAGGCACGATCATATAATCGTGTATCCAAGGGCACCCCAAGAGGATGTTGTAAGAAGTGTCTACATCTATGACGTAGCAGGTGACTTCTGATTGGAGATCGCCAATCTGACACTTCAGACGAATCTTTCCAATTGGGTAGCTCCTGTCCGAATTGAAATCGCTGATGGCGGTACTTGTAGGCATCAGGCGATGCATTGGGATGCAGAGATGATGTAACAGACCCTTCGAAATAATGCTTATAGAAGAGCCAGGATCAATGTGCATCCGATCCACCTTTACGTCGTCGATGTATCCACTGTAGTATAAAGGGCGATCGTGCAGGTTGGTTTTGATGAGCATATCCTGCGGAGTGAAGACAATGTTGGGCATTGCTCCCCTGTAAGTGCTGTCTTGGAGATCTGCAGGCGGGTTCTCCCCCGTGAGGTTGACCTGAGCCAGGTACTCGTCGGCATTTTGGAGTGCATCGCTCAAACCCGCACGAACATCCTTTGAGAATCTCAGAAGCTCGTATAATGACAACTTGGCCGGTGTGTTGGCCAATTGTGCCAAGATGTCAAAGTTGTAGGGCTTCTCCAGCCCCTGCGGTGCCTCTTTTCGGAGGGATTTGTCAAAGCGAGTCTCCTTCGGCCTAGGCTTGTCGGTCGTCGGAGGCTGAGCTGGTCCCGAAGCGTCAGTTGCAGTGGGCTGATGATCTTCAGCTGAGTTACCAGTCACGGGTTGGGATTGTGCCCAGACCGCGTGACGACGGCTGTAGCTTCTTCGATATCTGTCGAGATTGTGCGGTAGGACCTGACTTTCCCACTCTTCTTCTTGTAGATGGAAGATGATGTGGGCTGAGTCACTTCTGATACTAAGTTTGGATGGACCCATATGACCTCCCCTCGTGATGTGGTGATGGGTACTAGACCAGCAGCCTGATCTTGGGGAGGTGGAAGATTAACAATCTCCATTATCTCCAGAAGGATAGAGACCACACCATCTTGAGTTTCTGTTGGAGGGAAACTGCCAAATTATACTGATACCATATTGGCTGCCATAGTTACCTCTTCGAAGTCGATGGCCAGTGCGTTCGAATCGATGAGATTTTGGATGTACCGTTTTAGTTGGTAGCAGTCGTGTGTGGCATGGTGGACGTAGCGGTGGTAATGGCTGTACTTTGGGTTCTCCATGTCTGCCGGCCGAGGTTCACGTCTTGGTGGAGGAAGCTGAATTCTGTCTCCTTGTATGAGCATGTCCAAGATGGGCTTGACGTGACCGTCTTCGAAGGAGTATGTGATTTGCGGCCATTGTTTGTCTGCCGGTTTTGACTCGAGTTTCTGGGCTGTATCAGCCACCATAGCCTGTTTATCCCTACTGTCCCGATTGTTGGAGGGGCTACCCCCATTGTCGTTGTTGGTGTTAGGACGCTTGCCCTTGTTTTGTCCGTCCGAGATGTGCAATCCTAATTGGCGAGCCTTCTTCAATCGTTCTTCGGCACTTGTAGAACTGATGATAAATGTCTTCCAGTCCTTGAATTGACTTTCGCCCATCCAGAGACTGATTGTTGGGAGCAATCTCTTTTGTCAAATTTCAATCAGGAAGGAATCCAGATTTCCAGACGGCAGCTTCATTACGGTTTGGCGAAACCGCTCGATGTAGTTCCTTGTCGGCTCTTTCTTCCCTTGGACGACATCCATGAGGGTGGACATTATGATGTCCTGCCCTACTTCATAGAATCTCTCCAAGAACATGCGCTTGAAGCCGGCG
Organism: Iris pallida; assembly: GCA_029216955.1. Classification (NCBI taxonomy): domain Eukaryota; kingdom Viridiplantae; phylum Streptophyta; class Magnoliopsida; order Asparagales; family Iridaceae; genus Iris; species Iris pallida. The sequence goes on from JANAVB010019600.1 coordinate 7,945,548, forward strand.
AAGGAGTGGATGCAGTTGTCCGGCAGGTTGCGATACCAGTCGAAGGCGACTCCTTCCAATGCCCCGATGAATAATCGTGTGAGGATGGCATCATCATAGGGCAGATGGTCGGTGGTGACCTCGAAGTAAGTGATGTACCGACTTGCGAAGGTCTTGCCATCATAAGGGATGATATTGAACGGCTATAACTTGGCAGGAAGGGGACATCCCTCCATGCAGCAGGGTACGGTTGTCGTATTCTGAGGTCTTGAGAATTTTTTCGAGCGTGAAACATGGCTCGAAGCTCATGGTCCTCTCTTCTCGCGTCGCGAGCCTCATCTACGGCTGTGGGGCCGTTACTTCAGGAGGATTGTTGCCCGGGTTCGGTGCCGCTGAATTCTAGTTCGTATTGACCGCGGGACCCATGCTTGTTTGGCCAGGCGTCCCTCCTTGCAGAGTTGGAAGGGTCGCTTTGATCTCGTCCACAGACTTGACCAAGGCAAGCAGTACGGCCTCTAGAGTGTCGATACGTTGGCGATCACTGGAACCACCTTGGCTGCTGTCTGTCATGAATACCGTCTTTACATGAGGAGAGATGGACGGAGCGGTAGAGGAAGCGCCCTCCGAATCATACCCCTGTAGTAAGAAGTCATCGGGGTATGTGGGAATGTTCTCTTCTGGTTCAGACTCAGAAGGAACAGTACCCCTAGTCTCCGAGTTCGCCTCGTCTTGGGAGTTGTGGACGTCCTCTGGGACGTCAGGGTCTGCTGCATCTGAGGGAAGAGTTGTTTCTTCCGGCTCGTCTTCTTGGAACATCAGATTGTCGTGGAGGTTTGGAGGAGTGCTACCCCCAGTCCCAGCAACCTATAGTGGTGTGGACGACGAATCTTCTACTGTAGCAGATTTCGTCTTAGAACGGGTACCGTGGAAAACTCTGGTGGTGGGCACCCGCTTAGACGACAGTCTCTTAGTCATAGTGGTTGAAATCTTTGGGCTGGAAACATTTGTCTTCTTTTCTCTTCCATCGGTACGGACTTTCTGAGCAGAGTTGCAGGAGACGACGGGAAGTGCCTCATCTTCTGAAGACGGCTGTTACAGTCTTTAAAAGATGGACTGCGGGTCTTCTCGTATCGTCGCATTATTGCAGCAGCAGTTGAGGATGACTTGGGTGCAGTAACGTCCGTGGAAGGACTCTTTGCACCCCGATGCATCTTCTCTTTTCTTGCGTTTGTGGAGGATGGCCTCACGCAAGTCAGATGGGTCTGGATCGACCATGTTCGCTCCCTGGATTTTGGAAGACTTTTGCGAACCTTTCTATCCGCGTGCCGCCGGGGGCTGGACTTGAGTGGTTCTATACAACTTCCCATCTGAGGCCCGCATAACAGTATATGGGATTTTCGGATGGTCAGAGACTGGATCAGCGGACCAAACTTGCCAAGCTCGCGCTGCCCTAGACTTCTTCGCTCTAGTGCATAAGGGCACATAGTAGGAAGAGTCTAGGTGATGCTGGAGAGAGTCAGACATATCTTCTTGAGAGCACAAGAGATCAGGACTATAGGAGAGGCGGTCGAAGATAGAGCCACGTGGGGTAGACATTATGCTGCTATCATCAATAACCTTCATGCGGCTGGCAGGCATAGCCGCATAGGCTTTCTTCATGCGGCTGGATGTCTCGACCGCATGAGTTTTCTTCTTGCGGCTGGATGATCTGGCCGTATGGACCTCTTTCATGCGGCTGGTCGATTCAACCGCATGAGCATCCCGCGTGCGGTTGGCAGACTTGGCCATATGAGCGTTCGGCTTCTTTTTGGGGCGCGTAGAATCATTCTTTGTCCCTGTAAGTCCAGCATCATAGTACTTTCCTCTGCCAGACTTAGGGACAGCATAGTTCTCTACGGCTCAAAGTGGAGCCGTATGAGAGTCGCCTTCACTGTCTTGGGTAGCAGAGAGCACCCCGTCCAGAGCTTATGGAGAAGCAAATGATTTTGGCCTCCACTCGCAGCGAGCTTTCTTTGTGCGGGTTTGCTTCTGGACAGGGCCAGCACTTCCTTCAGAGAGCATTTCTTCAAATGCCTGTTAGTCGAAGCGGACGACCATCTTCTGTTGCGTGGAGCCAAGTTTGGCTGCATCCGATTGCGTCACCAACTCCTCAGCCGTGGAGAAGTTTGTCCCCAGCAGAGTCGTCATCGTGTTTATCATAAAATATAAAAGAATAGAACAATTATCAGAGGACTGAACTTTTACTTCACAATACAAACTCGCTTGTACAAAGAAAGCATAGGAACGAAAACTTAGGTACAGCAATCTAAGTACAATTGTTTATTTTAGATTCTGGGGGGTGACGGTAGAGGCTCGGGAAAGCTACGACAGCTCTGCCTTACTCTTTGGACGATCGGGTGCAGCTTTGGCTCTGTAGAAGAACTGCTGGGCGTTGATGAAGAAATGCTCTCTCTTCAGGCTCTCTGGCTCTCTGTGTCTCTCTCTGCCTCTGTGTATGTCTCTATCTCTCTCTCTCCGTATATATCTTTGTGTGTCTCTGTCTATTTTTACAAGGGAATGGCACCTTGCTATTTATAAGAGTGGGGGGCTTCACTATGGTTTACAATGATTGCCCATTCTTGAAAATCGGCGGCTAAGGATCACTGGATCTGGGCCGTTCATCGAGATTTGAGCAATAAATGTAATTGTATCAAATCTTTTGTGGGTAATTAATGTTGATTGACATAAAACCTCCTGATTTGTCATGCCAACCTCGGATTTCTCGACACGTGTCTTTAATTTGCTTATTTGCAAATGATCTGATTTGATCATAATATTTTATTGGGATTTGTTGAGAGATTTCGATCAATCTGATGCCACGTGCCGCGCTATCATGCCACGTATCGAGCCATTGCAAGAATCTGAGTCGCAGGAAGGTTGCTCCTCATTGAGTCGCATAAGGCTGGCCACGTGTCCACGCTGCTTGAGAGTGGCCCCCTGAATATTTGAACAGCATAGTAATAATTTGAGCCGCATGAGTGTGGATGATCGCATGAGTGAACCGCATGGAGATAGTCCTCGTGAGCTGCATGGGGATGGTCTTTGTGAGCCGCATGGAGCTAATCTTCGTGAGCCGTATGGGGCTGATCTTCGTGAGCCGCATGGGGGTAGTCTTCGTGAGCCGCATGGGGGAGCCTCCGCTTGGACCGCATGGGGAAGTCTCCGCTTGGGCCGCATACGACTGTCCACGTGTCAAGGCCACATGACAGTTTTTGACTCTCGGGGGATCGTGTCAGAGATTTTTTTCGTTTTCCAAGGAGTCCGTGATTATGAGAGAATCATAATGATATCTTTGTGTCAGAACTGTCACCTTGTTAGAGCTGTCAGCCGTCAAGGCATTTAATGCAGTAATGGACAAGGAGAAGAGCTGTTTGCAGGCCACGTGGCTCCTCTTTGAGCCGCATAGACGCTCGAGCCGCATGAATACTTGAGCCGCATGAACTCTTTGAGCAACATGGGGCTCTCTGGCCGTATGGATCTTTCTTTATTCTTTTCCATGCTTCTACACTAGTGTATAATCTTTTCAGCTTGTTTGATTATCAGATTATTCTGAGTAACCTGGAGTTGTAGCTTTAGACCGCATCATTATCTCTTGATTCCTTGATCACATATCATATGTTCGCAAACACAACTTCGTGATCATTCCAACTATGAGATCGAGAATAATCTAATAATCGTGCCCTAAATCATATCCTGGATTTTTATACCTCCTTGTGCCTAATATTCGTATTACAATAGTCGTCGTTTCTTCCAAATTTTATGACCAAGTGCCTACATGGTCGTGCCTTATTCTCGTGGAAATTACTCCATGAACTAATCAAAATTTCTTTACTGTAACTTCTCTCTTTGCGATTCTCTCAAAACTTATCTCCTTATTATGAAATTATAAACTCCTCTATGCTACATCCGTCCAGTTACATCCGAGTGAGCCAAATTCTTATAAACCTGATGATACCTTGACCCATATAGGAGTAGCACTGAATTGATAGTAATTTCCTTATAGAGTTATAGGCCGATAGTTTTGTGAAAGTACCCAGGTTTCCTCAGATTATTGCAGTTTGCAATACTTACATTCGAGTATTTCTTCTTAGAAATATGCTAACCAATAAACCTTACTAGTAGAATCACGACCAAAGTTTGTTGTTACTTTTATAGTTGAGAGTTTAGTATACCCTAGCACTTAGATACTAGTACATCAACGTCTCAAATGAACCAAGTACGACTAGTCGTACTTGACTGCTTTGAGATATTAAACTTCTATCCTTTTATACTATGCCTTGGTTAATTTCGATGACGAAATTTTCTAAGGTGGGTAGGATGTAAGCCCCCTGGATTTTGGACTTCTTTTGAGATTTTTTTTAATGAACAATTTTCAATAAATATTTTATCATAATTTATTTTTGATCATTAAATGTACCTTTCTGTGATTTGAATTTTGGAGCGCCAGAGATGTCAATCTCTCATAACTTCCTTCATAAGTTTTGCATTAGCCAAGGTTATCTTCATTTTGATACATCATGTCCCACTCAAACTTGTTCTCTTGTATTCTATTTACATCGCACAACTTTCTGGTCAATTTATGCCATTTGACCATCTATCGTAAAACTTATCCTAACTTTCAATTAAATTTCGGGACTCGACATGGATCCAACCTAGTCGACCAAATATATGATTTTGACCTATTTTGATCCTACTATACACATGCCACTTATGTGTCATCCAATTGAGCTCCCGTATGCTAGTATTTCATCAATGATCATAGTTGAACTAAGTCGTAGTCATGATCGCACCAAGCCTCTCCGTGTTCCATCGAAGCATAACTCACCGGGCATGTCCATTTGGGAGCACGAGGACTCTATTCGGGAGCATTTCCCTCACTTGTTCGAGGATCGAGGTACGGATTTACGTACTGCTTTTCAATAACCGTAAAAAAAAATTAGAACTCGCTTTCCTAATCGTGCCATCCTTTTAAATTTTGGGGACACAATTTTCTAGAGGGGAGGATATGAGCCCCCCATTTTCAAGTTATTATATATTTTTATATAAAAAATTTACTAAATATTTTGTTGACCAATTTAATTGATTTCAAATAAATTCCCATTTGTATGTTATAATTATAGATGGTTAATCTTTTTACTGGATTATTGTTATTAGGCAAAATCTTTTTTTATTAACTTGATTGTAGGTTAATACATGAATATAGTTAATATTAACAATTTTACTAATATGATTAGCATACATTTTCTAGTCTTATTAAATCTGATTATATGGGATAGATTTATTTTAGCAATTAAATTAGGTTAGAATTTTCCTTTAGAGGGGAAATAGGAATTTTATTATTCCACTTATTGTTTAAGGCTTAGGAATATTGTAAAATGGTTTTTATTATTGTTTGATCAATTACCTTTATATTAACAAGCTAGGCTTCATGAATAGCCTAGGCCCTAAAATATTAATGACCCTTCTTCCCTATTAGCTAATACCCAAGGTCGATATATATATATTTTTTTGGTCAACCCATCCTAAAAATCCTAGGTTTTTCTTCTCTCTTTACTCCTTAATGTGGCCCAAGACCCAACCCTGCGCTATAAGAACAACAACTCTTTAAATGAAATTCTCATTTGGGTACGGGTTGGCACACAAAACCCATTAGCAAATCCCTTAAACCTGAAACCCTTTTCTTACTGTTCTATAGATGGACTAACGGGCGACCAACCCAAAAACCCATACTCGACCCAAAACCCTATATTTCAAAAACTTACTGTTAGCACAGTACCTCTTCCCCGTTGGGTCATACGTTGATGTCGCACTCTGCAACAGCAGGCCATGCCGTGCGTACGAACGCCTCCAGCTGGCGAACGCCTACTCTCCTCCTCCCCTTTATATTTTGTAACACATTTTTTACAACTAGTAACGGTATTACCATGACAATGTTGTAACGGTAATAACCGTTACAATAATTCAAAACCGTTACTAAAATTCTAATTTTGTATTATTTGGTTTTTTAGTAAATATTGTAACACTTAAAACCGTTACAAAGATTGTTACATTGTAAAAAATGAGATGGTACATCACAAGAATTTGAACGGCACATTGCAAGTCAAAACGAGATGATAAGTTCTGCATAAATAGAACCTTAAAGCAGATTGAACATTCTATAATAAGATAATTGATTTTTTGTAAATGTTTGACAGACTCTTAATGACATGTCCGTTGGCAGCAAACCCTTTCTTGAACATGAGTTTTCATCTACCTCTTCTGAAACAAAGGTGTTATGCATATCTTGTTTCCTAAGGACATATTTTCTTTTGCTTGGTTACGAATCAAACCATTGCTTTTTATACTAAAGATTTTTTCTAATGCTCAGCCTTCCTGGAGTTTTTCCTTGATTTATAGTTTTTTTAACTATGGTGCATGAAAACTACATTATATATTCTTTTTAGATACAATGCAGGTGTTAAATGTACCATTTGATATTTTAGATGGAAGCTAAAGAGGATATTCCTGCAAAATCTGTAGAAGAGAAAATTCATGTGAACTTGATAAATGAGGAGCCTTCGAGTGAAAGGTCTTTGATGTACCAACCAATTCTTGATCGACAGCAAAAAGAAATTAAGGTAGAGTCCCTTTGCTGTTATGCTCCCTTGAAAGCCTGTTGTTATATATTTAGATTTACCAACTTTGTCATTGTCTATTTCACTCTTTAGGAACTTAAACATACACTTCATACTTCTAGAGCTCTCTCTAAGGAGGCAGGCCTGGAGCTAGCAGGGGGCCGTAGCCAATAGGGGCACATCAGCTGCGGACAATGGGCGGTCACGAGAGGGGGCGGGCTAAAAAATATTTTCGTAATAACTTACAAGAAAATGGTAAGATTACTGTGGTAGCAAGACTAGTAACAAAAATAAGCTACCGCACGCATTAGTGGAGATCCTCTTTTTTGCTAGTCATGCATGCAAAATTTCAATAAGATGATAGATCTATCTAGATCCTCAAACACCGGTAATATATAATAGGATACAATATAAAGTTGCCACTATTGAAATAGAAATAGAATAGTTTTATTTACCATCAATAATGTTCATAATGTTCTTTGCCAAGGAATATACATACACATAAATGCACAAAAAAATATGTTTCCTAATTCCTATGTTGTCAAATATCATGCATGATACACAGATATTGAGTGAGTTGAGTGGCTTCATATTCATGTGTGTGATATCTTCTGTTAAAAATATAATGATCATAACTTAAGGTTTAGACCAGAATGTTACTTAATTTCATGATCTTGAAAAATGATCAAAATTTGATTACAGAAAAAAAACACTTTGGAAGAAGAAGAAGAGCTCAACAGTAATATTACATTACTCTACACACAGTCTACACTACATCCCAAATTGTCCTAACAAAACAATTAATTATAAAAATAGGAATTGTAAAAATATTAGAGAGAGCTGGGTGGGTATGGAGTTCATGAAGAGTCAGTACTCTGAGGAATTCAACAATCATGGTAAGACTTATAATTTGATTAGTTTGGCCAACGTATTCAGGCCTGTTTGTTATATCATATTTCAGCATATACCTTTACTCACTTTTTCCTATCTATTTACAACAGGCAAGCATATACAAGTCCTTTTTAGTGCTGCTTCAGGGTACAATAAAGTTCTTGATGAAAACAGAAAGCTTTAAAATCAAGTTCAAGATCTTAAAGGTAACATTAAAATTTTTGAATGTTGTTATGTTCTCTTTTAACTTAAATTTTCTCTGATTTCGTTTCCCCTCTCACATGCCCATTCTCCTTCTCTTGAGAGTTTAAGGTTTGTTTGAAAGTTTAAGGTTTAACGTTTTTTAGTATATGTTCTTTTGGGTACCCGTTAAAAATGTACCTAAAGGTAGGTGAGTGTAATCCTTTGGCAGAAGTCACTACAAAGGTGGTGTAACATGAAAGGGAGCACAGTATGCGAAATATGCCTTCAGGTTAGGAATCGAGAAAAAAAATTCATGCTTTTTTTGGGTTTTATGTGAATTCTGCTGAGAATTTACAAGATCTTAAATATTATGGTTTCTTTGAAGATTGGAGATCTTAAAACTAGATCATATTGGAAGAAAATCATATAATTCTAATAAAAAGTAAAAACAAGTTTTTTGCTTACAAAGAAAGTTTGGAGGTCCTAGGCTAAATTATGAGTCTCAAAACCATGGCAGGCACGACAACAAATTAGATTAAGATTACGTTGAGTGCTCGCCCTCATCTGACAGCGACGTCACCCTCATCCGACAACGACAATAAAATCATATAATCCGACAGTAGCGTCACCATCGCCCGCTACAGCCACCCACACACCAAAATAAAATATTTATGTTACTTCTTGTCTTCTCCTTGAATACTGCACACCACGTGTTATTGAGTCTCTGAAGAAATATTCACTGAGCACCTGCAATGTTCATGTTGATGAAGGTAGGAAACACTCTATCTATTGTGTTAAAGAATTCTAATCTTGTTGAGTTTGGACTACAAATGATTCTATTTTACTTTTTTTTGGTATCAAGGACTACTAAATTACACACTGAACTAGAGGAGCTGATTGCCAGATTTGTGGGAAAGCCAGCTTCTACTCCTTTTGGCATGGGTTATGTGACAAACTCTGCCAGCATTCTTGTTCTCATTTGGAAGGTTTGTACAACTCTGTTAACATTAAACCTTGAGTTTCTTTCATATGACCAAACTTTTATACTGCAAATTTCTGAGCAAGGTGTTATATATTATTATGCATAGGGAGGGTTGATAATTAGTGATTCTTTGAATCATAACTCCATTGTTAAAGGTACTAGAGGATCAGGTGCCACAGTGCGGGTTTTTCAACATAATAGTAAGCTCTAAAACCATGGTGAAGATCAAAAAGCTAACTTATATTCTTCTACTTGCAACTTATGTCTCTTTTTTTGTTGGTACATGCAGCTCCCTCTCACTTGGAGGAGGAGCAGATTGTTGAGGGACAGCCTCAGACACATAGGCCCTGGAAGAAAATAATAGTTATTGTCGAGGGAATTTATAGCATGGAGGGAGAGCTTTGCAAACTACCAGAGATTATAGATGTCTGGAAGAAGTATAAGGTGAGACTACTGAGGATCTAACTTGTGCTAATTTCCTAAGCTTTTTTAAGTTCCCAAATATATGTTGTGATTCATTTAAAGAGTGTTAGCTTATTCTCCTTGTTCCTAAGTTTACCTCTTAGGTCAGATTGCTATAGTTTTTCGGAGAATTGGGTTGTATGCTTGATTTTATTGCATGCGCATAGGCATGTGTGTAGCTTATTCCCTCGGTTCGCAACTATGTGTAGTGATTCATTTATATTTATTTGTGGGCATGGCATGCACATTTGTGTATGTGTGTTTTCTTAGTTTATTCCCTTTGTTCCTTACTTTACCTCTTTAGGTCAGATTCCCTTACTTTTTGGAGGGTTGGGTTGCATGCCTGATTTCATGACTCTTTATTAACGTATAAGTACATTATTTTGTTTGTTCCTGAGCCTAAACTGGTGATTTCATATCTTTTTTGTAGCTTATCCAGTTGTGTTGAGTGTTAGATTGCATGACTTCTCCATTGGCGCATCAAACCATCAAATCTGATGATATTTAACCTATTGTTAGATGTAGTTCTTTTATGGAAAGTGGCAAGTTTAGTATTGTCTCCGTTATGGTCTCAATTTTTTTTATCAAATTAAGATGCAGTTGGTTCAGAACTTACATACAATAAATTTTAAGACTCACATTCGTAAGTTTACACTAGGAGCATGTCTAAGTTCATTCTTCAAAAGCATTATATAAGAAAGTTTTGGACATCTAAGCACTAACTACACCCTGCTATGCAACCAAATACAACTTTTCTACTTCGTCTGGGGCCTATTCTATCTAGATAATGCCTTCTTCAACTGTCTTGCAAAGTACACCAGCATTCAAATAGGATTACTATATTTTCTATGCAACAGGCGTATACATACTTGGATGAGGCCCATCACATTGGTGCAATTGGAAAATCAGGCCGAGGTGTTTGTGAGCTCCTAGGAGTGGATCCTGCTGATATAGATATAATGATGAGAACTTTTACAAAATTATTTGGATCCTGTGGAGGCTATATTGCAGCATCAAAGGTGTGCATCTTGTTAAGCTTTATGTAATAGTTATCTTGATTAACAAATAATTTACATATAAGAGCTACACCTGCTAAAAACTGTCGTTCTCAGGAAATTATTCAATATCTAAAGTACACTTATTTGTACTATTGTAACTTGTTTATATGTGTTCCTTATATGTGTAGTTGTTTGGTGGTATGATTTAAGAAAGCATAGAGGTACCATGTTTTTCAAATTACCCTTTTATGTTCTGATACATTGTTCTTTTAGAAAAATTAATACTCGAGTAGTTTTTCAGGAATGTTGGTCCTTAATATTCATGTGTTATGATCATTTTATAGTTTCATTTAGCACTGATCTTTGAATTAGCATGTAATTTGACTTAATACTTTCCATTCATGTTACAATGATGTTGGAGCTCGATCGATGTGGAAACTTCCAACCGTCCGTCGATACTTCCGTAGCTCGTTTACGTCAAGATGCTCCAAAAGCATTCAGGAAAATGAAACAAATAAAGGTTAAGTTTTCGCGTCAGTGTTATCCATAGCTTCTTTATGGTTCAAGGTTAATAGAGTCAGCCACTACTTCAAAAGAAACTAATGAAATGTATATTCAATTGTAGAGGAGAAAATTTTAATACTTATAATTTCCTAGTGTATTTCCTAGTGTAGGAATGTAATTTGTTGTTTCTCTAATATAATAAAAATGCACCAAGATTATTTGTTATTCTTTTCGAAAGTTTGATGTTTTTCATTAATGCTTGTATATTTTGAACATATTGCTTGGGCTTTTGACATAAAATGTTTAGCTTCCAATTTGTTTTTATGTGATTTTTCAAATATTTTGTTTGAGAATGGTCAAGGTACTTGGTCTTATAGTTGTTATTGTTTGGAAATGAGAGATTTGAACCTTGGAGATACTTACGGTGCAAGCGAGATTCTAGTGTGGTTCTAGTCCGGAGATATGAGGAGAGATGAAGGACAAATTGTTTTTTTGAGTTTTTATAACGGTTATTACCGTCACTAATAGCAATTGTCACGGTTATTACCGTTACAAAAACTACTTTTGTAACTGTTATTATTGTTACTAAAATAAATTACGTAATGGTTATTACCGTGACAATTTCGGTGACAAAAATAAGTCTCGATCAATCCGTCAGGCTTATTACCGTGATAAAAAAAATTCGTCACAGTAATAACCGTTGGCAATCGACTATTTTGGTATAGTGCCTAATCTCCATAATCTCTCCACCACAACTAGAACTCCACCAAAGCCTATTTCCCGTCGAGGCAGCTATTTTCAACCACCTCCTCGATGCGCGTCGAGCTCACCCCTCGACCATGATGTAGTCAATGAAGCCTCCAACCCGTCGTTCTTGCCGACGCAGCAGTCGCCAAAAATCCATCCTCCACCGCACTTCGATCTCGACCGGCATCTCGGGACAGTGAGGACAGCGCACGATCAATACTGTGCAAGCAGACCGCCCCACCGCGTCTGTCCCAGACCCGCTGACCCTTGTCTCTCCACCACCGTGAGAGCTCTGCGGCTATTGGCATTCATCAATCCAAGCGAGCGTCGTTCGCAATTCTGAGGTGACTCACATGCAGCTAGTTGAAGGCATTCTCCATCCCTTCGACAGATCGAACCGTGCCGCGGTCGAGACAACTCTCCGTCTTGCTCTCGGTTGCTGTCGAGTCCCCCTCGACATACCATACTCATCGAGCAGCAACCTCATTCCCTGGTAACACCTCCCCGACCCCTCCATTTCCAGTCAGTATAGTATAGAGTGTTTAAGTATGTGTGTGTGGTTTCCTTTACTTCTGGTAAAGTTAGATGTTAAGTGAAGTTGAGAGATTCACTTGCTGCCCCTCCACTATTTGAGCATGTGTGTGATATGGGAAGATTTAAATAGAAATATAGTAGTGAACCCTATGAATTGCTATGGTTACTATGGGTCCAGATATAGATATGGGTTTTGAACTGTTAAGATGAGTTAATGCACAGATGGAAGAGGAACAACATAGTGGCAGTATTAATGGGTTATAGTAATGGGAGTTAACAAGTTGTCCTTTGTGTACATGTGTGTGTGGATATTTATCCTATGTGTGTGTTTACACTTTTTTCATATATGAATGAGGTGGAGTTTGTATAGCGAGAAGAAAACTAGAAGAAGTTGTTGTGTTGGCATCATTTGAAGGTGTTGTGTATTTCCCTATAACATGAGTTGGAAGGAAAGGGAAAGGTAACCAGTGTTGTTCATTGAGAAGAGAAGAGAAAGAGAACATGAGGGCTATAGTTGGTTGACCTTGACAGTATTCTATATCTAGATGTGTTAACAGCAAAGGTTGGGTGTTGAGGGAAAGTATCTATATTCTCATGTGGTTGCTGTGATTTGATTATTAGATATTAAATATTGTATTTAGAAATTCATGTGAGGAGACATACTTGAGGAGAGGAGGGAGGCTAGAGTGGGATCCTGGTTGCAGCAGAGTAATAGGAATGCAGGTAGGATAGGAAATCGGCAACTATTAAGCATAGTTTTTATACAAATATTTTGCTTGGTATTAATCAGTAATTAGATATGGACATATATCTAATTTATCATATATATTTAGGTATAGCCTAATTCTAAGAAACAAACAACCTAAATAGTTAAATAAACTAATTAATATTCGTATTTATTATTTAGGTTCCTTGGTTCTTAGGACTCGTGACTCTGGACCTGCTTCTCGTCGTCAGTTTTTTGTTGTAGGCAAGTATACCTTGCCTTTTGATTTACAGTATTTACATGCTATAGTACCTTTTTATCAGTCATTCACTCAGGATATATCGATACATGCTTCACCTGCTCTTTATCTGTCTTACATGATTTTACCTGCTCCATGATCCATTATTACATGATTTTTCCTGCTGACACACTATACATGATACACGAATTCGTATTGCATGGCATATAGGTGACGCGTATATGATCATTGATATTACTTGTAGATAGTTTTACCTGTATACATGATAGACTGGAGTTACATGTTAGAGTCAAACTGGACGTGTCGTAGATGTGACACAGAAAATAGCATTTGATGGGAAGAACAGTTACTAGATGCTTGGCCTACTACACATACGCTATATATTCCTGATTCACCGGAAGACTCTATTCCCGGAGCTAGGGTCATGCATCCCAGGAGACTCTATACCGAAGCTAAGGATTTTATATTTGGAAAATCCACGTATCGAAAGTTGTCCTCATTTGTATATCACACCGACTATATGGTTACCTAGTAGTAGTGTCATTTAATCACCTATTTATTACCTTGATCACATGTCTATTACCTAGGTCACATGTTACTACCTACACATGATATTTACTATACTTCACATTGGTATGTATATTATGTATCTTGCTACATCCCGCTCAGGACCTGGTTTCCTTCCAGGATGGCTAAGTAGGTTTATAGAGCTCCTTGTTGGATTGTTGCTGATATTCATTTTATTTTATTTCAGGTATAAACGTTTCCGTAGTTTCATCTTCTGCTATTACATATCTGCTCGATCGTAGTATTTATAGACTCTTTTTCCCTCGAGTCTACTTGGGCAAGTATGATTATTGGACTGCAGACTAGTATTCATATTTTCCTTTCTTATGTTTATGCTGTATGGATTGAGATATATAGTTGAAATAGTGATAGTTTGTCACTTTCCGTTCCCGGAATATGTATTCTAAATGCATGTACTGCTGGAATATATTTATTTAATATTTATCATGTATTGTTCTGTATTTAAATTCTTTTAATTTCACGTTAATTATTTTTCTGTATTTTACTTTCTGTATTTTACCTTCTGCTTTGCTTATTGGGTTCGGCCCGAGTTGGTTTAATTTCCGGCCTTGATGGTTCAACATGAACCCAACTCCCCACCAACCACCACCCACATTTAAAACCCCAAAACCTTTCTCTCTCTTTATTATTTTCTCTCATTAATCTTCTTCTTCCTCATAACTCTTCCACCAACCTAGGAGAGCTAGGCAAGTGCCAACTTGCTTCTTGATGGATTTTTATTTTTGTTGTTCCATTGTCTTCCTCTCAAGATTCTTTGATACTTTAGTACTTAGCATTTTCAATTCCCATGGCTTATTTCATGTAGATCTAAGTTTAATTCATTTTTGGAATTTTTAGGTTTTGATCTAGTAACTTTATTATTTTTCAAGTTTTAATGGTTCCATGTTGTAGGAAATTTGATTCTATCCAATTTTGACTATTGGAAGTCCTGATTTTGACTTATTTTGAGTGATTTATGGTCTTTTTGGTTCATGAGTTTTCATGGCCATTAGAGGCTGATTGGAGAAGATGAGCAGTACATACAGTTTCTGGCGCATGCTGTTTCTAGCGTATGCAGTTTCTAACGCATGCTGTTTCTGGCGCATGTTGTTTCTGGCGCATGCAGTTTCTGGCGCATGTTATTTCTAGCGCATGCTGTTTCTGGCGCATGCTGTTTCTGGCGCATGCAGTTTCTGGCGCATGCTGTTTTTGGAGCATGCAGTTTCTGGTGCATGCTGTTTCTGGCGTATGCTGTTTCTGGCGCATGCAGTTTCTGGCGCATGCTGTTTCTGGCGCATGAAGTTTCTGGCGCATGCTGTTTCTAGCGCATGCATTTTCTGGCGCATGTTGTTTCTGGCGCATGCAGTTTCTGGCGCATGTTGTTTCTGGCACATGCTGTTTCTGGCGCATGTTGTTTCTGGCGCATGTTGTTTCCTAGCGCATGCTGTTTCCTGGCACATGCTGCATGAACTTCTATAATTTCTTGGGCCTTTGGACTAATGCTTGTCCCGAATTAACATTGGTTGATATTGATTGTGACCTTGACTAATAATTGATCATGCGTTCCTAGTTGGAACTAAGAGACTGGCTAGTCGTCTTATTAATTGAATGAATGAGACACGTTCATATTAATTATGAACTATTGTAATCGATTGGCCGATCCCGAATATTGGCATACAGGCATATGTAGGCTTCAATTTATTTATTTAAAGTAGCATGTGTACTTTATGGTCAAGGCATGATTATTCCGTGGCTAGTTTTGATTGTTGCATTACGCTATATAAGACCTACAACCTAGCCGCACGGGTATCGTTGTAGAGATGTGCATATCGTACCCTGTACGAAAGTACTCATTCTGAATGACCATGATCCACGGCATGGGATTTTACTCAACATAGAGGCTATTAAGTTAAATAAAATAATGATTGCATAGAGAGAACGGATTCCCGAGTTCTTACATGGCAGCCCTCTTTGGGACTATTAAGTGCCCGACATGCCGGCTGGTTCCAACAGATACTGTAAACCTGCCACACGGACAGGGAATGGTATCTGCTTATATTATTTATTTGTATATGGTATATTGATGACGGGCGTCCCGCTGGGACTCGTCTAATTCATGATTGGCGCAATTGATTGATTGGATAGACTAGCCTTGCTTGCATATAGTTAGAACTGAGGAATCATTTATCGCATAATTCCAAGATAACTTGGAACCCACAATAGCAAGCCGTAGTAGTTGCATGGCCGTTTAAATTGATTTGGTTGTGTATTGTACCTACTCTGTTGACTAACTGAGATGATCAGAGTGTCGAGACATGACGGGCCAACTTCTGTCCTTGTTTGGTTGGGAGGTTGGTTCGAAGTGTCGTGACGTTATATGAATCCCAGTAGCAAGCAGAGATCTATTATTATATTCTTTCATTTTACTGGTTTAATTCCTCATATCGTGCTTCCTTGCGGTACTTGTTATTAGAGGTCTAACCTCTCTGGTTTTGTATGGCCAGATTTAGAGCCGGTTCCCGAGGACTCAGCTTACTTCCACCTCCAAGATGGTCAATACTAGAGGGATGATTGCAGGAGGACTCGAGTGGGTTCCTTACTTCCCCGCTCGTTTTGTTACTTACTTTATATTTTGCCGTTTGGCACCGACATGTTAGTCGAATTGTCTTGTACTTAATTTTACATAATTGTAACTAAGTCAGGCTGCAGCTGATAACAATTGTGTATACCTTGCTTCGTCATTTGGCTATGTTTTATAAAACCAGATATCAAGAACATTTGGACTGAGCGTTTGGGACGCCTTACTGCTTTATCTTACATGTTCTCTATTTCGGTTTTATGTTTGAATGATTGAGACAATAGATGTGAAGTGACCAGAGTATGATTTTCATGTAGTATGCACCCCCTCGTCTTATTAGACAGCATTGATCGTATTATACGGTATTCCTCTACCCGTAATACGTAGCTGGCTGAGTTATTCCCACGCTCTCTAGTATTCTGGTTCTGGGGTGTGACAAGGTTTTAGTGGTGGCCCACGCAGGTCTGATTTCAGACTTGTAGGGTGTTTTGATTTATAGGATGCCTCAATCACACATGTTCCCCCTTGATCTTATGATTCGTTGTTTTCAACTCTAGCTTGACATTTTCGTATCCTTCGGCTTCATTGATCCTTCATGTCCGGTCGTTTGATTGCACTCTTGTCCCTTTCTTTAGGGGCACTTCGTCTGCATCTGTCAGAACTGGACAGCAACAAGGGCAACATGGACAACCTGACCAGGTTGGTCAGCAACAAGGGTCAGAACTACTTCAAGAGACTATCCAAGAAGAAGTGATAGTGGAAGCAGCAGCTGGATCGCAGTATCTGGAGGTTCCACCACCACCAACAGTTCCACCTACCCCAGTGGAAGTGGACACACCGGCCCTTCTGGAGATCATGAGAGGGATGATGGCTACTCAGCAACACCAGATGTTAGCCCAGCAGCGCATGTACGCTCAGTTGCAGGAGCAGAATGTACTACTCAACCAAGGGTTGTTGACAGCTTTGGAAAGAGGTACAAGGCCAGATTTAGGAGCATCAACCAGATTTTGTAAGTTCAACCCCCGCCGTTTCGAGGGCACAGAAGATGCCATCTCAGCAGATACGTGGCTTAAGGATATTGAGGCTATCTTGATAGCAACTAAGGTGCCGGCGAAAAAAACGTGTGGATCAAGTGAAGTTGTTGCTTCAGGATCTCGCACGTGATTGGTGGGAATCAGAGGAAGTGGGCATCAGACGTCCTGTTGCTTGGGACGACTTCACAGCAAGGTTCAAGACGAAGTACTATGGAGTTGTGGCGCAGTTTGAGCTACAACAGAAGTTTATCAACCTCAAGCAGGCCGGCAAGACGGTAGATGCCTATGCAGCGGAGTTCTGCAGATTGAGTAGGTTCGCCCCAGAGATGGTAGCAACGGAGAGCCAGAGGGCTATGAGGTTCCAGCAAGGGTTCCATCTTGAGCTCTTGTAATTGATAGAGGGGCATAATTATCAGACTTTTGACGAAGTATTGACGGCAACCCGAAGGCACGAGATCACCATTCAGAGGATCACGACAAGGACTGGAGGTCAGAAAAGATCCCGCAGTCAAATTAAAGGAGGAGGGGGAGCAGCGCCCCGAACAACAACACCATCCCTTGGCATTCGCATTCACGATGTGGCAATGCGAGGGCCAGCACCACCACCAAGGCAGCAGCAACATCAACAAAGAAAGAACCAGCAACCCCCAGCGGGCTGCACTTATTGTGGGATGTTGGGGCACACTAGAGATGTGTGTCGGACATTGAACGGGCAGTATTTGATATATGGAAATCTAGATCATCGGGTTACCACCTGTCCCATGAATTCGAGGTCATGAGGACCAGTGCAACAATTTCCTGCTCTGCCAGCACCAGGGGCAGGCCAGTATCGAGGGCCAGCGGTGGCAGTGAGACCGTTGGCACAGCGTCCGTTCATGACACAAGCTCTGATGTTTCGGCAGCAGGAACCGCCGATACAGCAACACCAGCATAGACCACCCCAGCATCATCAAGGCAGGGGCCAGCTGCAGCACCAGGCTAGGCCGCAACATGGAAACCAACAAGGAGGTCGAGGGCAGGCATTCACTCTGTCCTTGGAGGAGGCATTAGCATCGGGAGATGTTGTGGCTGGTAACATTCTCGTCACCTCATATCCCGAGTAGCATTGTTTGATTCGGGAGCATCACACTCATTTATATCTGCACAATTTGCAACACGGCTAGGAATGGAATTCGAGGCATTGCCAGGGAGGTTAAATATACTCACTAGTAATGGGCTCGTAGGAGTTAGTAGAGTTATTCTAGCATGTAGCGTTGTAGTTTGCGGGCATTCCTTACCTGCCCGGTTGATAGAATTTCCTGTTGGAAATTTCAACGTTATCTTAGGCATGGACTGGCAGAAAAATAGTCATGCGATAATAGATTGTCGTAGAGGGAGTGTATCTTTTGATATTCCAGGCATGAAGCGGTTCACCTTAGTCAGATCAGTGACAACTCAGCAAGAGCAGGGAGTAATAACGGCAATGGAAGAAGTTCAAGTTCCGAAGGTAGTTGAAGAGTTTCTAGACGTATTTCCCGAAGAACTTCCAGGTCTACCACCGGTTAGGGATATTGAGTTCAGCATAGAATTGGTACCTGGAACAAAACCGATATCAGATCGGGTTTACAGAATGGCGGATTCGGAGCAGGCCAAGGTATATCAGCACATAGAGGAACTGAAGGAGAAGAAGTTCATCCAAGCTAGTATATCACCATGGGCAGCACCAGTGGTACTTGTGGAGAAGAAGGATGGGTCATCTAGATTGTACATCGATTACAGGAAGCTTAACGCGGCAACAGTAAAGAACAAGTACCCACTACCCAGGATCGACGACTTGTTTGATCAGTTGAGCAAAGCTAGAGTTTTCTCCAAGATAGATCTTCGTTCAGGGTATCACCAAGTAATGGTTCGGAAGAAGGATATTCCCAAGACAGCATTCAGGTCGAAGTATGGGCATTATGAATTCTTGGTAATGCCGTTTGGTTTGACCAATGCTCCAGCAATATTTATGGATTTGATGAACCGCATCTTTATGCCATACTTAGATCAATTTGTCGTTGTGTTTCTTGACGACATTCTTGTCTACTCAGCTAGTGAAGAGGAGCATGAAGACCACCTCAGGAAAGTGTTACAGGTTCTGAGAGAGAACCAGTTGTATGCCAAGCTCAGCAAGTGTGAGTTTTGGTCAGACCATATTTCATTTTTGGGGCACATCGTATCAGGAACTGGAGTAGCAGTGGATCCCAAGAAGGTAGAAGCAGAAGAGAGTTGGCCAGTACCCAAGACCGTAGCTGATGAGCAGAGTTTCTTGGGATTGGCAGGATATTACAGAAGGTTCGTATCTGATTTTGCAAGACTTTCAGCACCCATGACCCGCTTGACACGAAAGGATGTACCATTCGTCTGGTCAACAGAATGCCAGGCATCATTTGAGAATCTGAAGCAGAAGTTGATATCAGCGTCTATTCTTACATTGCCAGTTGGACCCGGAGGTTTTACTGTATATTGTGATGCGTCAGGTAAAGGACTTGGATGTGTCCTCATGCAACATGGGAAGGTGATAGCATATGCATCTAGCCAACTTCGAGACCACGAGAAGAATTACCCAACTCATGACTTGGAGTTGGCAGCAGTAGTATTTGCTTTGAAGCTATGGAGGCATTACTTATATGGTGACCGAGTGGACATATAGACAGACCACAAAAGACTGAAGTACATCTTTACTCAGAAGGAGCTGAACATGAGGCAGAGAAGATGGTTAGAGCTGATCAAGGATTATGACGTGGAGCTTCAGTATCATCCAGGCAAGGCTAATGTGGTAGCAGACGCTCTTAGCAGGAGAGGCAGCGCATATATGTTGACAACACAGAGGCATATCTTAGAAGACCTTCAGGAGATGGGCATTGAAGTTATACTTCCTAGTGATGTAGGAGTTCTAACAAGTCTACAAGTTCAATCCGACTTGGTAGACAGGATCAAGGCAGCTCAGGCACAGGACCCAAGGATTCAGAAGCTTAGAGCAGAATGTGAGTCAGGACTCAGAAAAGAGATGCAAATTCATGAAGATGGTACCCTTAGGTTTGGATCGCGTCTATATGTGCCTAGTGGAGATATCAGACAGGAGATTATGGCAGAAGCTCACAGTTTCCAGTATTCTGTACACCCTGGAGGGACCAAGATGTACCAAGATATGAAGCAACACATCTGGTGGAACGGAATG
Source organism: Iris pallida (assembly GCA_029216955.1). Lineage (NCBI taxonomy): Eukaryota > Viridiplantae > Streptophyta > Magnoliopsida > Asparagales > Iridaceae > Iris > Iris pallida. The sequence continues at coordinate 7,965,824 of JANAVB010019600.1, forward strand.
AAGAGGGAGATAGCTAGATTTGTTTCCCGTTGCTTGGTATGTCAGCAAGTGAAGGCAGAGCAGCAAAGGCCAGCTGGGTTATTGCAATCGCTTCCTATTCCGGAATGAAAATGAGAACATATTACAATAGACTTTGTGACCGGTTTACCGAGGTCACCAAGTGGTAAAGATGTCATTTGGGTGATAGTAGATCGGCTTATGAAGGTGGCACACTTTCTTCCTTTCAGAGTAGGGCAATCTAAGTTGGCGGAGTTGTATATGCAACAGATAGTCAGGCAGCATGGAGTCCCGGAATACGTATTCTAAATGCATGTACTGCTGGAATATATTTATTTAATACTTATCATGTATTATTCTGTATTTAAATTCTTTTAATTTCATGTTAATTATTTTTCTGTATTTTACTTTCTGTATTTTACCTTCTGCTTTGCTTATTGTGTTCGGCCCGAGTTGGTTTAATTTTCGGCCTTGATGGTTCAACATGAACCCAACTCCCCACCAACCACCACCCCTATTTAAAACCCCAAAACCTTTCTCTCTCTTCATTATTTTCTCTCATTACTCTTCTTCTTCCTCATAACTCTCCCACCAACCTAGGAGAGCTAGGCAAGTGCTAACTTGCTTCTTGATGGATTTTTATTTTTGTTGTTCCATTGTCTTCCTCTCAAGATTCTTAGATACTTTAGTACTTAACATTTTCAATTCCCATGGCTTATTTCATATAGATGTAAGTTTAATTCATTTTTGGAATTTTTTAGGTTTTGATCTAGTAACTTTATTATTTTTCAAGTTTTAATGGTTCCATGTTGTAGGAAATTTGATTCTATCCAATTTTGACTATTGGAAGTCCTGATTTTGACTTATTTTGAGTGATTTATGGTCTTTTTGGTTCATGTGTTTTCATGGCCATTAGAGGCTGATTGGAGAGGATGGGCAGTACATGCAGTTTCTGGCGCATGCAGTTTCTGGCGCATGCAGTTTCTGGCTCATGCAGTTTCTGGTGCATGCTGTTTCTAGCGCATGCTGTTTCTGGCACATGCAGTTAGTTTCTGGCGCATGCTGTTTCTGGCGCATGCTGTTTCTGGTGCATGCAGTTTCTGGCGCATGCAGTTTCTGGCGCATGCTGTTGCTGGCGCATGATGTTTCTGGCGCATGATGTTTCTGGCGCATGCAGTTTCTGGAGCATGCTGTTTCTGGCACATGCTGTTTATGGCGCATGCTGTTTTCTTGGCGCATGCAGTTTCTGGCGTATGCTGTTTCTTGCGCATGTTGTTTCTGGCGCATGTTGTTTCCTGGCGCATGTTGTTTCCTGGCACATGCTGCATGAACTTCTATAATTTCTCGGGCCTTTGGACTAATTCTTGTCCCGAATTAACATTGGTTGATATTGATTGTGACCTTGACTAATAATTGATCATGCGTTCCTAGTTGGAACTAAGAGACTGGATAATCGTCTTATTAATTGAATGAATGAGACACGTTCATATTAATTATGAACTATTGTAATCGATTGGCCGATCCAGAATATTGGCATACAGGCATATGCAGGCTTCAATTTATTTATTAAAAGCAGCATGTGTACTTTATGGTCAATGCATGATTATTTCGTGGCTAGTTTTGATTGTTGTATTACGCTATGTAAGACCTACAACCTAACTACACGGGTATCGTTGTAGAGATGTGCATATCGTACCCCGTACGAAAGTACTCATTCGGAATAACCATGATCCACGGTATGGGATCACTCAACATAGAGGCTATTAAGTTAAATAAAATAATGATTGCATGGAGAGAACGGATTCCCGAGTTCTTACATGGCAGCCCTCTTTGGGACTATTAAGTGCCCGACAGGCCGGCTGGTTCCCACAGATACTGCAAACCTGCCACACGGGCAGGGAGTGGTATCTGCTTATATTATTTATTTGTATATGGTATATTGATGACGGGCGTCCCGCTGGAACTTGTCTAATTCATGATTGGCACAATTGATTGATTGGATAGACTAGCCTTGCTTGCACATAGTAAGAACTGAGGAATCATTTATCGCATAATTCCAAGGTAACTTGGAACCCACAATAGTAAGCCGTAGTAGTTGCATGGCCGTTTAAATTGATTTGGTTGTGTATTGTACCTACTCTGTTGACTAACTGAGATGATCAGAGTGTCGAGACATGACGGGCCAACTTCTGTCCTTGTTTGGTTGGGAGGATGGTTCGAAGTGTCGTGACGTTATGTAAATCCCAGTAGCAAGCAGAGATCTATTATTATATTCTTTTATTTTACTGGTTTAATTCCTCATATCGTGCTTCCTTGCGGTACTTGCTATTAGAGGTCTAACCTCTCTGGTTTTGCATGGCCAGATTGAGAGCTGGTTCCCGAGGACTCAGCTTACTTCCACCTCCAAGATGGTCAATACTAGAGGGATGATCGCAGGAGGACTCGAGTGGGTTCCTTACTTCCCCGCTCGTTTTGTTACTTACTTTATATTTTATCGTTTGGCACCGACATATTTGTCGGATTGTCTTGTACTTACTTTTACATAATTGTAACTAAGTCAGGCTGCAGCTGATAACAATTGTGTATACCTTGCTTCGTCATCTGGCTATGTTTTGTAAAACCAGATATCAAGAACATTTGGACTGAGCATTTGGGACGCCTTACTGCTTTATCTTACATGTTCTCTTTTTCTGTTTTTTGTTTGAATGATTGAGACAATAGATGTGAAGTGACCATAGTACGACTTTCATGTAGTATGCACCCCCTCGTCTTATTAGACAGCATTGATCATATTATACGGTATTCCTCTACCCGTAATACGTAGCTGGCTGAGTCATTCCCCCGCTCTCCAGTATTCTGGTTCTGGGGCGTGACATAGTTACACCATTTTCGAACAACTTATACGTATTCGAGTCGGACTAGAGTCTGGTTGAATACGTAGCTGGCCATGCCACGTGGCTTGGTCCCGCATATTTTAGGATTGGGATGTGACACCCAAACCCTAAAAAGTTCCTAACTTTTTTCTTCCAAATCTCTCACAATCCATGTTGATGCCTAAATTTCATCTTCTAGTAACTAAAATATGATTTAGTATTCATTATAGACGGATTTTTGAAGTTTTGAACCCATTTTAGGTTACGAACTTCAAAAATTCGTCCATAGTTATGACAAGGACAATTATGGACAGTCAAAAATGTTGACAGTCCTACCAATTGGAAAGACTGTCAATTTTTTTGGCAGTCCTACATAAAATATTGAACATTATATTTTATTTAGGACTGTCAAAAATTTTGGCAGTCCTTCTAATTGGTAGGACTATAAAATAAATTGGCAGTCCTACATAAAACATTGAACAACATACTTTTTAGGACTGTCAAAATTTTTGACAGTCCTGCCAATTGAAAGGACTGTGAAAAAAATTTGACAGTACTAAAGTTTTTAGTAACCGTGGAAGCATAAGTCATGCATTAGAAAGATTTTATATTTTTTATATAATTATTAAGTTACATTTATAAGTATTTTAAATCTATTTTAGAGAAAATAAACTATTTACTCGGTTTAAAAATAAATAAATTATCTACTCGGTTTAAAAAACTTAAAATTTTAAATGTATCTTAGAGATAAGTCTCTCAATTTGTCATTTCAAAATAAACCTTCATATATACGGTATATAAATTTATTTTAGAGATATGTCTCTCAATTTTAAATTATTTTAGAGATAAGTCTCACAACATCACATTAGATTGACAATAACACAAATAAAAATCTAATAACATCATCACAAAAAAAAATATACATGACTATAGAAAATTTCTAGTCCTTAGATTGTCATGACTGTAAAAAATTTCTACAATGTTGGAATGGACTGAAAATACATGCGACTGTAGAAAATCTTCAGTCTATTCTAGGACTGTAGAAAATTTATACAAGACTGGCAATATACAGGACTGGAAATTTTCTATAGTACTGGAATGGACTAAAAATACACAGGACCATAGAAATTTTCTACAGTCCTGACAACATATAGGACTGTGAATTTTTTTTTTTACAGTCCTGAGTCTTTCCAGTCACGACTGTTACGAAATTCCTTACTTTGAAATTTATGGGTTCGAAATTTCAAATTTCGTCCAAAATTTCCATCTCCCTCCTAAACATTTTTCCAAACCTCATTCCAATCATGTCCATGACATCAAAATTTTGGCAATGACCATTTTGATTTTTGTTTTATTTTTGGTGTTGTCGGTGCTAGGAAAAAAAGAAGTTTAGATCTTGAAGAGAAGAATTTTGGTGAAGATCGAGGTGGTGGAGAAAAATGAGTTTAGGTTTGAGAAGAAAGTAAAAGTTAGAAATGAATAAGTTTGAGAGGGTTATGGGAGGAGGGATTGAGGGTGGACAGTCCCTAGAAAAATGGGATGTCTTAAGTAAAAGTTTCTCTAAATTGGACTATTCCCAATCCTGGACTAGTCATGCGTAAGAAATAATAAATAATGTGCCCTTATAATTTTTCAATATTAAATATATAAAAATTAATACTAACCATATTATACTAAATTAGTACAAAAATGTCTTATTTAATTAACGTGCAACACGTATTAGCCTACAAGAAAGACCATGTGCACATGGTTGAAAAACATATATACGGACATGGACAACATCAAAGTTTTGGAAGACCAAAGTTCATTTTTTTTACTTTCAATAATTTTTTAATATACGTACTTCTTTATGGTGACCGAAAATGAGCCAAGAGCCGTATTTTGGTCTGAGATGAGAGAGAGAGTAGGCTCAATTAACCCAGCTAGGGACAAAACCAAGCCTTCGGTTGCAGGGCCGGCCCATGGGCAAGCCAAACAAGCCCGTTGGCTTGGGCAACCCCCCATTTTTTGTGCAACCCCCCCACAGGGCCGGCCTAGGAGCAGCCATCCTGCCATGGTCCGGAAAAAAAAACTAGAATATTAGCAACAGCCAACACATTAGCAACAAATAGCTTAGCCCATTAGATTTGGGAGCCACATGGCCCATTAGATATAGGCAGCCAACACATGAGGGGATTGGAATAAAAAAAATTGTAGGTTTCTCTCTCTCTTTGTTGTAGATCGTCCGCTCCTCTCATCTGCCGACTGCCGAAAAAGCCAGGTACTTTCTCTCTCTCTCTCTCTCTCTTCCCCCCTCTCTCTCTCTATCTCTCTATCTCTCCCCCCACCTATTTATCGATCTCTATTGAGGAATTTTTTCTCTCCTATTTTGTAAAAACATAACTAGGGTTCCAGTCTTCCAGATCTCTTAATATTTGAATTTTTTTTTTCAATCCTAGATTTTTTTTGGAATTGCAAATCTGCAGCACATGCTTGTCTTGCTTATTTAAGTTACTTGAAGTTCTCCGTCTACTTCTCTACTTTATTCAATGTAGCTGGTGCTAAATTGATGGCTTGTAATACTTTATGTAGGAAGCTACAAACTAATGAGACAAAAGAATATAGGAATTTGCTAAAGACTACGGAAGGTGCAAAGACCTGGAGTCAAAAACCCAAATTGCATTAGTGAAAGGAAGGAAGTTAAAGAGATGTATTACAGGTTGTTTAATGAGAACCACCTAAGAGAAAAATCCTAAGCAAATAAATTTAGCCCAACTTAGGATCTTTGCCCAAGTTAAAGAGTGTTTTACGGAAAAAGAGAGCAGAAACAACTGTAGAATCACTGATGTTCCTATTAAAGTTTGAAAGTGTGTAGAATACACTAGTACCTATTTATCAAAAAAATAAAGGAGACAGTAGAAATTGTAAGAATTATTGGAACTAGACTCATGAGCCAAATGATTGAGACTTATTCTAGGGTATTGTTACTAAGATTAGGTACCACTTGGTTTCTCTATCCTAGATTTTTTCTATCCTAGATCATCTAACTTTTATCATTGTTTAATTTTGTCATAGCTATTGTTTTCTGAGTAAGTTAGATAGGTACTTGATCTAAATTCATATTATACTTGATTTGTATAGGTACTATGACTAAAAATGAAAATGATAGGGATCGAGTGAGATTTCGACAATAAAATTCTGGAGCTTATAATAGAAGGGTCAAGCAACGTAAAGATGCAATGGCAAAATGTCACTACCACATTTCTAGTTTGAGGGTAAATTTTTCATTTTTGGGGTAAATAAAATTTATTAGTATTAATTAGAATTTATGGGAATTTTTTTAGAATTTATTTTGGATTTATTTGGACTAGTTTGATTTTTGGCCAATTTTGACTCATGTAGACCAACCTAGGAACTAACCATGGTTAGTTGAGCTTGGTTAGGTCAAGTGACCCTAGTCTAACCTAGAGAGACTCAAGTTAGTGGTTAGTGATTCATAGAACTTGAATTAGGAAGGTAGAAATCAATTGATTTGATAAATGGCTTGTGGTTTCACAAGTCATTTTGTGACTTAGCTAGATAGGTCTAACAAACCTAGCTCAACCCTAACCCAAAGCCAAGTGGTCAGCCATCCCTAGCTGAGCCTAGGGATTCCCCCCTATTTAATCCCTCCTAGTTTTTAGGGCTAGCCTCTTTTAGGGTTCTAGCAAATTTCTAAGGAAGGAGGTGAGTTCCATCTTTCAAAAATCATAAGAAATCCATTTCAAATCCTTTTTCCTTAAAATCAATTCCATTAGGACCTAAATTTCTTCTTCTTGCTGCTGGTATATTTTATTTGTAGGGAAATAACAATTTGTGGAGCTTGGAGGCTTGAGGAGTTTCTTCCATTTGAGGACTTTTCTATTCATTGTGCATCAATAGGTATAACCCTCATTACTCCATTAAACTCCTGTTAATCTTCATCAATAGGAACCCTAAGTGATCCCCCTAAGGTCAGGAATGGATTCGTGTCCAGTATCGAATGATTCGTGTCCATTCTGGACACGTATCAGTGTCCTGGACAGGGTGTTCGATCGAATGCCACAGAGGGCAGGTCGATCATGTTAACCCATTCTCTTTGAATAGGAAATAGGTTTTAGGTCCACCCTTTGGTTTCCTGTCCTTGTGTCCTAGTTTCCGTGTCGTCCTGTGTCGATTTCTTGCTGTGGACACGCGCGTGCACACGGTCGCGCGCTGCTACAGGGATCCCCTGCCTATCGGGCCCTGTAGCGGACACGACACAAACCCTCTGGACATGAAACTTTGTGGGAGCCACGGGGCACCCACTGACACTCCATGTGTCAAGTTTTATGGGCCCACGTGGCATTTCGAGCGAGAAATCCTCGACGCACGAGTCACTCCTTGTTCTGCACTGTCACTGTGTGTGTTATTTTGAGTTCTTGAATGTGGACACGCCGTGTCAGGCCTTGGGGTGACACGAAATATTGTGTGGGGTTGTACACGAGGGTTATATCCATTTTTCTAATCAGTTGATTCATGATTAATTAACTAGTTAATCGATTTCCTCATGGAACCAAATGTCTGATACAATCCATTAGTTTTCCTGTACATTTCCAGATTCTAAATTGATATTGTTCAGGGAGTTTAATCCGAATGTTGATGTTAAATTGCTAAGTTGAACTCTGATTATGTTTTCCCTATATGCATTAGCTCACCATGGCTAAGCTTGGTATTGAATTGATATATTGGTGGACTGTAAATGGGTTTTCTGGCAAGTTGGCAAGTCTGAAATGATATGTTGTATCAGTCATTGTTTCCAGATTTCACATTGGGTTTTTGATTGGTTATTTCACCTGCATTTATTGATAATTTTATGTTTTTATAGATCAAACATGTTCTCCTATATACTGCCTAACTATAGTTCAAGTTTTGGGATGTTTGGTGATTGTGTGGACCTTGATTTAGGTATGGGATATTGAATGGGTTAACTTGAGTGTTAACTGAGATTTAAATACATGAATAGATTTCCTTTTCTTTAATTATTACTGTCACAGGATGAAATGTTTGCTGCAAATAAAACTTGAGATAACCTGTGTTCACTGTCAAGTGATTCCTGAGTTTTGTTTAAAAAAAAAAACCTGAGAGTGGATACTTGGATATACCAGAGGGTTACACTCTTTTGCAAAACTGAGTTTGAAGAACAATGTTGTTTTCCCTTTCTTTTCTTCCTTACTATTTTCCTGGGTACTTTCCTTCACTGTTTCTATTTCCTGCATACTGTCACATTATTCCTGATGACATATTTTATTTTCCTGCACACTTTGACACTGATTCCTGGACACTACCCACATCCACACACAAGCCATTGTTCCTACACACTTATTGCCAATACACATCACACACACTTAATTCCTATTATACATTGACACACACACACACCACTAGCTCTCTCTCTATTTTCCTAATTGTTAAGTATTGTGGTAGGCTAGTTGTTAGAACACTACATGTATGTGTGAATTCTATAATGTGTGTGAGTGCATATATTGGTATAAACTTTCTTTGTAACTAGTGATGTAGGGTTACTTTAGTCTAGATTTTGGTAGTATATATTGTGATGCTCATGTGTGGTGGTTAGTGAGATAGTGATTGTTAAGAGTCTAAAAATTAGCTAGGCTATTTTATGATGTGACTAGTATAGGCTTGCTTAGCCTTGATAGGATTGGTGCTAGCTAGTATAGATGGAAATAGTCTAGTTTAGACTCCACTAGACTTGGTTGACCTAGTTTAACTTCTAGGGTTGACCAAAGTTGACCAAGAGTTGACTTTGGCCTAGATTGACTTAGAATCATATAGAATGCATAGTAGGACTCCATTTTGATATTCTGGACTTGTTGTGACTTGTGCTGTTCTGATTAGGAGCCAGACACCACTCCTTGGACAGTACGTTTCATACCGGACACTCAGTTACAGGCGAGTACATTCTCTGATAATTTCATATCCTGCTTAGAATTATTACCTGCAGTAGATTACTTTCCTTGTACTATCACGTTGGTCACACGGATTGGTACTATATGGATCTCTACATGCGATGTTATCCCCCTCGGAAGCATCGGGTACATTGTGCTTGTGCATTTCACTTACATCATGTACTCCTGTGCTTCTATTTTATATGTGCACTCCTGTGAATCTTGTACTCTCATGTTCACGAAGCCCCCATGTATACTATCATGTGCACCCTATATGGGCCCCCATGTGATATCTTGTGCAATAACATAACCTGTTTAGATCCTTGTGTATTGATTGGGGATACGGGGGAGTGCTAGTAGTTGTGTGAACAATTCCAAAGTAGTATAGATCTTGTGTACCTCGATCCTGTGCAAATCCGTCCTGTTCACATGTGCTATCTCGTACTCTGACTCACTAGCCACTGTTAGTTCTCTATGTATAGTAGATATTCTATTACAGCTCTTCCTGTTTTACATACTGCTTTTCTTTCAGTACCTGTATCTTACTTTACTGCATGTTCATATTTTTTAACCTGCTATAAATTGTTGAGATGTACAGTGCTCGCTCCTGTCCTGACTGGACCTGTTGAAATATTATAGAGGACGAGGAGGAGGCTTGCCTGGACACCTATTACGGGGTAGCCCTTGATGACACCTGTGAGCTGGACCCTCAGGAGGATCCAGCAGTAGCTGAGGACCTTCCCCCGACTGCCTAGACTAGATAGTTAGGTTCTTATTTATGTAGTGGATCATGTTCTAGTTAGACTCTTATTCTGGAGATCGGTTTGTATATATTCTTTTATCTGAGACTTGTACTGCTGGGATTATCTTAGACTATTGTTTTATCTATTTCATTTCCTTGAGTTCTATTCATATCGTGCTATATCTTCCTTAGTTGTGATTGAGTTTCTATTACTATGTCACCCCCATTCGGGGAGTATAAACTGTTTAGATAATTACATTGCTAGATGTTGTGCCCTAGGACAGCGTTCTACCGCCGACACTGCGGCGTAGGCTGGACGTATTCACGTCTCGTGCCCTTACTCTAGGGTGCAGGTCATGACACGTTTTTAGTGGTGGCCCATGCAGGTCGAGACTAGAAGTGTAGTGGTACTCGAACTAGAGTATCACTGCAGCCTGCTATAGGATATAGGATATTAATTTTAAGATACTCAATCACTTTAGAAAAAATTCCTTTTATCGCCATCTAATTTCTTTTGTCTGCTGATCCTTTGAATTATAATTGTCCGCATTTGTTATTTCGTTTCTTCTCAGAAATTGATACTCTTGTTTGTCTATCTTCAGGATGGTAGAGACTCGTTCACAGCGTGCCGTCCATGAGGATGCTATAGAGGGGACTGCTACCTCTCAGCCAGCACGGCGAGGCCAGGAGACTGCAGCTCTTGCCACCTCCGCTCGTGTTGAGACTTCGGCAGCCGCAGCAGGGGGTATGCATCCACCGACTGGGAGGCAGGACCCGGTCTATCCAGAGGATCCTTTCCAGCCACCACCGCCTCCAGGACATGTGGATGCAGCTCAGATGTTCGTATATTTTCAGCAGTTCATGGACCGACAGCTGGCTCGGCAGGATAGAGGCATGGAGTTGGCTGTCACGACAGCCGCAGCTCGACCCGTGGTATAGCAGCAGAGGACACCAGGGATCGAGCAGTTTCAGAAGATGAGCCCCAGGGATTTCATGGGGACAGAGGGGATCCTATATGCCGATGAGTGGATCGAGCATATGGAGGAGATCTTTCGCTTGGCCAGGATTCTGGCAGACCTTCAGATCGAGGCCGCAGTTAGCCGGATGCGAGATCTTGCTCGCACCTGGTATTAGTCGGACCCTAGGGTGGGGGTACCAGGGCAGACTTGGGAGCAGTTCCGGGGCTTCTTCAAGAAGAAGTTCTTCCCGGATTCGGCAGTCAGAGCCCTGGAGACGCAGTTTGAGAGCTTGGTCCAGGGGAGCCTCTCAGTTGAGGAGTATGCGGGAGAGTTTGGCCGTCTCGGCAGGTTCGTTGAGGGGTTGAGCGAGACGACGAAGGCCCAGAGGTTCCGGAAGGGTCTGGTCAAGGAGGTCAAGTCCCTGACCAAGGGGAACCGAGATGCTACGTTTGAGGAGATCTTGACGGGAGCCCTGCTAGCAGAGGATGATCTTGAGCTTAGGCTCAAGAGAGGGAGAGACCCAGTTGGGGGCAGTAGCAGCAGCGGAGGCCAGGCCAAGAGGCCTCATTTTCAGCAGCAGCAGCCCAGGCAGTTTCAGCCGCAGCCGATTCAGCAGAGGCCGGCTCAGCAGCAGCATCAGGCACCCAGGCAGACAGTCAGTTGCCCCTTCTGCAAGAAGCCAGGGTATGGATGGAATGACTGCAGGAAGAGGCTCTGCAAGAAGCCATCCGTCTAGGTTCCAGAAGTTGTTGCCCTTCACATATTTGGCATTCATCCATCTGCCCACAAGGAATCGCTTGAAATAAACCTCTATGTTAGCCTCATTACTGCAACGTTTCGTAGCGTACTCAAAGAGTAGAACCCCACTCCTTCTTATTTGGCCTGCACAATGAGTCCCATCCAATTGAGTGTAATCCTCCTCGCCAGACGAAGTCAGCGCATACCCCCTCAATCTTTTTGTTGGTAGTTCCATGGTAATATGATAGCCTGGAGCAAAAAAAATAGCATTCGCATTGATCACCGATCATACCATTTCTATTCGACCTTCAAAGGATAAACTTTGTGCATGCCATCCTTATGTGCGCCTTTGTGCATAATCGATCAAACCCTGGCAGTCGACGTCCTTGGGATTGTTAATAGACAATGGGATACGCAAATATTTTACTGGTAGTTCCTCACGCTTCATCCCTATGATCTGAGCTCTAACATCCTTGTTGGGACAATACAGGTTAAAATGGACCTTACCTTTAGCCTAATTGAGTTGCAAGCTAGTGTGTATGCCAATAATAGTCATAATGGATTCCAACTCAGTCATAACCTCCATCATTGGGTTCATGAACACCAACAAGTCATCCGCATGAATTTGATGCGACATGTACGACATAATATTCCTCTGGAATGGGATGATTGTCCTGTTGAATACTGTCTCCTCCATAAGACACAAAAAGTACTCCATCACCAGCGTAAACAAGTATGGTGACAGTGGGTCGCCCTATCGAAGTCCTCTATTACTCCTTATAAATCCATACAGAATTCCCTTTATAAGCACAGAAAATGTAGGCGTACTAAGACACTCACGGACCATATCAACCCATATTCGGTCAAATCCAAGAGCTAGCATAATATGGCAAACAAATTCACGGTTAACCGTGTCGTAGGCTTTCTGTAAATCCAATTTGATCCATGCACATTGTCCTCCTAGCCAGTTGAAGTCACGTACCAACTCATGTGCAAGCAAATTATTGTCTGTAATGGCTCTTCTCTTTATAAACGTCCTCTGGTAAGGAGATACCAGACTCTTCATAATTCCCTCCATTCGTCGGCACATTAGGTGCGCAATAATTTTATAAAAAAATTACAACAAGCGATAGGACGATATTCCGAGAGTAGCACCTTCCTTCTTTGTTATCAGCGTAAGGTAAGTATGATTTTTGTGCAGCAATCTCCCCTTTGCAAAGAAGTCTCGGACCATCTCCAGCACTTGGAACTTTATGTCAACCCAATGCAGCTTGTAGAACTTGTTACCAAAGTCGTCCAACCCAAGGGCTTCGTTGGGATTAGCATATTTTATTATCGTCTCCAGCTCTTCCATCTCCACCATAGCGTGTAACATATGATTGCCATGGGGTGTGACAATTTGTTTGCATATTATATCTAGAAATTAGTTATATAATCAGATTGATTAAATAACTCTGAGTAATACCTGATGGCCTCTGTCTGCAGATCACTCGCTATCATTGCCTCCTTCTCATCCGCCTAATCAACTTGCTAATATGGTTCCGGTGCAACCGTGTACGTACCACGTTGTAAAATAACTTTGAGCACTTGTCCACGTCGCACAACCAAGAACATTTTACACCATGAGCCAATTCAATTTCCTCATGCATGCGTAGTTGATGAGAACGTAAAATGTTATATTTTTATCCCTTAATGTTCATCATTTTATGCTCATTTTATGACTATAGGTACTCATTATATTTATATTTGCTGCAGGATGAATTTGGAGACACTATGTACAAAATGGAGCTAAAATGCAATTCTGGACAGTTTTGACACCTTTCACCATAATGGGCATAACTTTCTCATCCAAAAAGAAATGAAGGTGATTCAAAAAGTTTTGGAAAGCTAAGACACAGGGCTAAAACTTTTATATTTTGAGTTTTTCGCAAATCAAGCTGAATCATGGACGAAATCAGACTTGAATTTGGATCAAAAATGTTGTGAACAAAAATAGGAACCAAAACAACCATGTTCCTACTTGTTCTATGACTTATTCTATTTGGTTTGAGAAGTTGTAACTTTTAGAGGATATGTGGGGAGATATTATGGGCTTGACACAACTAATTTATGGTGCATAAAAGGGGGTAGAAATCATGAGAAGAAACACACAACACAACTCTTCTTCTTCTTCTTCTCCAACCTTTTTTTTGAAGTTTTGATGAACATGTGCGGCTAGAAGTCTTGTTGGTCGAAGTGTACGGAAGCCTTGGAATCAGTAAACTTGTGAGATCTAAATTGCTTTATATATTTGAGTTATACTTTGAATATTGAATGTTTTTCTATGCCAACTTTCATGATTGTTTTGTTTAATTACTAGGAGGCCTACTAGTTTATTATTCATTTCGATCTACCTCTAAATTAGATATCAAATCCGTAATTGTTTGATGTTTCTAATTTGTGAAGCAACCAAGCTTTAATAAACTGCTTCATTTTATTAGATCTTAGGAGAAAAACGTTTGACAAAATTAAATGCAACCGCTTGTGCTTGTATTATTTTGCTTTATCGATTTCTATGTTCGTTAAGAAACTGCTAGATTAAATCTATAGCGCTTGTCTTAGATTATTTAGTAGGTAAAGTTAATTAGGTCGCTTGTATCTGATTAACTAAGCCTAAGAGAGATAGGAAGATACTTCCAACGGTAAATGTTTAAAGTATGATTTAATGTATGCTTGAATCAATGATCAAATTTTATGATTTCCAATGGTGAATGTTCACTGAGACCAATATTTGTCCCTTGATTGATTTTAATACTTTAAGTGCTTTAGCTCTTCTTAAATTTTCTTTTCAAAACTCTCTCCCCCAATCCTTGTTCACATAGCACAAAATTTATACTAATTACTCTCCGTGGGATCGATCCTTACTCTCTCTACTACAGATAATTTTAAGAGTAAGGCTTTATTTTTGGGTGTCTGCGACAGCACACCAAAATTTGGCGCCGTTGCCTGGGAGTAATCTTAGTTAATTTTTGTGCTTTTTGTGATCTTTATTTTTTTTATAATTAATTATATTTTCATTCATTTAAAAAAATCATTAGTTATCATTCTCATTTTTTTGAATTGCTTTTCATATTGTTCTTTATTGTTTATGGTTGTGACTCGATCTTCTAATCAAGGTGATTTTCAGACCGATCCAGAAATAGAAAGAACTTTGCGCAGGTTAAGGAAGGAAACTCAAAGAGAATCTAACGAGAACAACCTCGCTCCAGATTTTGTATTCTTTTGCAATTCTAATCCTGAAGAAGGAGTCATGGCTGCAAATAGAACTTTGAACGAACTCGCTGCCCCAGATTTGAATCAACACCCTTTATGGATAACGTTTCCTACTTTAGATGCTACTACTACTTTTGAATTAAAATCTGGACTTATACATTTATTGCCAATTTTTCATGGTCTTGCAGGTGAAGACCCTCACAAGCATCTAAAGGAGCTTCATGTCGTATGCACAAGTATGAAGCCAACGGGGGTGACTGAAGAGCAAATCAAATTAAGAGCATTTCCATTTTTCTTAAAGGATTCGGCTAAGGATTGGCTCTACTACCTACCCTCCGGAAGTATTGTCACATGGAACGAGATGAAAAGATTATTCCTAGAAAAGTACTTTCCAGTTTCAAGGGCGGCCAATATCCGAAAAAAAATTGTGGGGTAAGGCAACACAATACAGAATCTCTCCACGAGTATTGGGAACGTTTCAAAAAATTATGTGCAAGCTGTCCCCATCATCAAATTAGTGAGCAACTACTTATTCAATACTTCTACGAAGGCTTTCTATCAAATGATAGAAACATGATAGATGCTGCTAGTGGAGGAGCTTTGGTAGATAAAACTCCTGAGGCCGCAAGAAATTTAATTGCAAATATGGCTGCAAATTCTCAACAATTTGGCACTAGGCTAGATCTTCCATCTACGCATGCCAACGAGGTAAATATTTCTTCCCTAGAACAACAAATTGCTAGTTTAACTTCTCTTTTTCGTCAAATGGCTGTAGGTAACATACAAACTGTGAAGGCTTGTGGGATTTGCTCAATAGCAGGGCATCCAACTGACATGTGCCCAACTCTTCAAGAGGAGCCCAATGAACAAGCGAACGTGGTAGGTGGTTTTCCTGGACAACCACAAAGGAAGTATGATCCCTACTCAAACACATACAATCCGGGATGGAGAGATCATCCCAATTTTAACTATGGGAATCCACAATCAAATCAGCCCATCAATCAAAATCGGCCAAGTTACCAACAGTACAAGCAGCCATATCCTCCTAAACAACAACTAAGCCAAACTTCTAATTCTGGTATGTCTTTAGAAGAAATTGTTAAGTCTCTTGCCACTAATACTTTACAATTTCAACAGGAGACAAGGGCTAGTATTCAAAGCTGGGACAATCAAATGAGCCAAATGGCTACAGCAATTAATAAGCTGGAGGCACAAAGTTCAGGGAAGCTACCATCTCAAACGATAGTAAATCCGAAAGAAATGCAAGTGCACACGTTTTAAGTAGTGGTAAAGAGGTTGACATTCAAGTAAAAGAAGCACCTACATCGTCAAAACAAGATGAAGAGAAAACAACCGTTGCAGACACGAACTTCCCCAACGATGATGAGGTAGCCAATTGTAAGTTTCCACCTCTATCTGATTATAAACCAGTACCTCATTTTCCTCAAGCTTTAGCAGAATCTAGAAAAATTGAACAAAATAATGAGTTATATGAGACTTTTCTTAAATGTGAGGTAAATATTCCACTTTCAGATGCTATCAAACAAGTACCTCGTTATGCAAAATTTTTAAAAGAATTGTGTACAATAAAAAGGAAACAAAAACTTAAAGGATATGAAAAAGTGAAAGTAGGAGAGAGTATTTCTGCAGTAATTCAAAGAAAACTCCCTACGAAATGCAAAGACCCAGGAATGTTTACTATCCCTTGTAAGATAGGTAACAATAAATATGAGAAAGCCATGTTAGATTTAGGAGCTTCTATCAATGTCATGCCATATTCTATATATGAATCTCTAAATCTTGGACCTCTAAATAAAACTGGTGTTGTAATTCAATTGGCTGATAGATCTAATGCCTATCCCAAGGGATTAATTGAGGATGTTCTCGTACAAATTGATAATTTGGTTTTTCCTGCTGATTTTTATGTACTTGATATGGAAAATGGTGATCAAACTGCTCCTATTTTGTTAGGAAGACCATTTTTAAAGACATCCAAGACTAAGATAGATGTGCATAGTGGCATACTTACTTTGGAATTTGATGGTGAAATTATTAAATTTAATATTTATGATGCCATAAAATATCCTAATAATGATAATACTGTTTATTCTATTGATGTGGTTGATTCTTTAGCACAGGATGTTTTTGAAATTGATGGCAAAGATGAATTAGAAGTTGCTATTAGTGAGCATCTCGAAAAAGAGCATAAGGGGATAGCTCTGAGTACTAATTTGCAGAAAAATATTGCATCATTGAATGATTGTCCAAAAGTACAACCGTCAGGTAACTTTCCCTCTATTTCCTTATCAAATTCTAAAAGAGGCCTTCACCCTCTATTTTGTAGGCCCCTGTTCCAGACTTGAAGCCTCTTCCTAGTCACCTCAAGTATGTTTTTCTTGGAGATGGAGGAACATTACTAGTGATCATCTCTAATAAACTTAGTACAACACAAGAAGAAAAGCTTGTACATGTCCTTGAGGAGCACAAGACGGCTATCGGTTGGACAATTGCTGATATAAAAGGAATTAGTCCGTCTACATGCATGCAGCGCATCTTACTTGAGGAAGGAGCAAAACCATCCCGACAACCGCAAAGAAGATTAAACCCACCCATGATAGAGGTAGTAAAAAAGGAGATCCTAAAACTTTTTGAAGTTGGAGTGATCTATCCTATTTCTGATAGCCAGTGGGTTAGTCCGGTGCAAGTGGTTCCTAAAAAGATCGAAATAACTGTCGTAAAGAATCAAAATGATGAGCTAGTTCCCACTCGTGTCCAGAATGGGTGGCGGGTTTGTATAGATTATAGAAAATTAAATGCTGAAACTCGCAAGGACCACTTTCCATTACCTTTTATTGATCAAATGCTTGAAAGGTTAGCTGGTCATACTTACTATTGTTTTCTTGATGGTTATTCAGGTTATTTTTAAATTCCAATTGCTCCGGAAGATCAAGAAAAGATAACTTTTACATGTCCGTTTGGAACTTTTGCATATCGTCGTATGCCATTTGATCTTTGCAATGCCCCGGCCACTTTCCAAAGGTGTATGGTTAGCATTTTTTCAGAATATGTTGAGCATATTATAGAAGTATTTATGGATGATTTCACAGTTTATGGAGACTCTTTTGATAAATGCTTACATAACCTTACACTTATTCTCCAAAGATGTGTAGAAACTAATCTTGTGTTAAACTCAGAAAAATGTCATTTTATGGTTGAACAAGGTATAGTTTTGGGTCATATTGTTTCATCTAAGGGAATTGAGGTAGATAAAGCCAAAATTTATATTATTCAATCTTTACCTTATCCTATTAGTGTGCGGGAAGTTCGTTCTTTTCTTGGACATGCAGGTTTTTATCGAAGATTCATCAAAGAATTCTCCAAAATAGCGTTACCCTTGTGCAAGTTGCTACAAAAGGATGTGGCATTTGAATTCGATGAGGCATGTAAAAAGGCATTTGATACACTAAAGAAACTATTGATTCTACCCCAGTTATCCAGCCCCCTAACTGGAACGTGCCTTTTGAGATAATGTGTGATGCAAGTGATTATGCAGTCGGCACTGTATTAGGTCAAAGGATGGGAGGAGCATCTCACGCAATTTATTATGCTTCAAGAACATTGAATGATGCTCAGAGAAATTACTCTACTACTGAAAAAAGAACTTTTAGCTATTATTTTTGCTTTAGAAAAATTTAGATCTTATTTGCTTGGTACTAAAATTATTGTCTATTCTGATCATGCAGCTCTTCGTTATTTGATGACGAAGAAAGAGACAAAACCAAGGTTAATCCGATGGATACTTCTCTTGAGTGAATTTGATTTGGAGATCAAAGATAAAAGAGGAAAAGAAAATTATGTTGCAGATTATTTAAGTCATTTAGTTCATGTGGAGGATGAACTTCGTCTGCAAGAAACGTTCCCCGATGAGCAATTGTTTGCTGCAATTGTGATGTTACCCTGGTATATAAATATTATATATTATTTGGTTACTAATATGTTTCCTCATGGTTTGTCAAAGGCTCAAAGAGATAAGCTTAAAAGTAATGCCAAATACTATGTATGGGATGACCCATACCTGTGGAAGCATTGTGCAGATCAAATAATAAGAAGGTGCGTACATGAAAATGAAATTATTTTAATTCTCACCTTTTGTCATTCTTATGCATGTGGAGGACATTTTGGAGCTAAGAGGACGACAAGAAAAGTATTAGAATGTGGTTTCTATTGACTGTCTTTATTTCGTGATTCATATTCTTTCTATAAAACATGTAATAATTGCCAAAAGACAGGTAATATATCTCAAAGGAATGAAATGCCACAACATCCTATATTATTTTGTGAAATTTTTGATGTTTGGGGCATCGATTTTATGGGACCATTCCTTGTATCTTTTGGTTATGTTTATATTTTTCTTGCTGTTGATTATGTATCAAAGTGGGTAGAAGCTAAAGCTACCAGGACTAATGATTCTAAAGTTGTTTCAGATTTTATAAAGTCCAACATATTCTCCAGGTTTGGGATTCCGAGAGCCTTAATAAGTGATCGAGGTACTCACTTTTGCAATCGAACCGTCGAGTCTTTGCTAAAAAAGTACCATGTGACCCACAAGGTGTCAACTGCCTACCATCCACAAACGAGTGGGCAAGCGGAGGTATCAAATAGAGAGATCAAGTCCATCATTGAGAAGACGGTAAATCCGAGTAGAAAAGATTGGAGTTTGCGCTTGGATGATGCTTTGTGGGTGTATAGAACTGCTTATAAGACACCTATCGGTATGTCACCATACCGGTTGGTGTTTGGGAAACCGTGCCATCTTCCTGTTGAGTTACAACACAAGGATTATTGGGCTATCAAGAGCCTCAATATAAAGGCTTATGAAAATGTAGAACATAGGAAGTTACAACTACAAGAGCTGGAGGAAATTCGCAATGATGCCTATGAGAATGCTCGAATTTACAAAGAGAAAACTAAAGCTTTTCATGACAAGATGATCTCTAGGAAAGAGTTTCAAGTTGGTCAAAAAGTCCTTCTATACCAGTCACGACTTCGTCTGTTTCCTGGTAAATTACGTTTTCGTTGGATTGGTCCTTTTGTTGTTACTAATGTTTTTAATCATGGTGCAGTTGAAATTCAAAGTTTAGCAACATCTAAAGTGTTCAAGGTAAATGGCCAAAGGCTCAAGCTTTTCTATGAAGGTTTCAAAGTGGAGAATGTCGATGAATTGAACCTTGAGGATCCAACTGATACCAATTGAAGGACGACACATCCACGACTATAAACTTAAGCAACCCAAGGGGAGTTTGTTCTTATTCTTACAATTTTTTGTTGTTGTTTATTTTTGTCTTTTCTTTGTATTTAGCCTTACATTGGGACAATGTCAGTTTAAATTTGGGGGAGGGGATTTAATTATTTTAAGCAGTTTCAGTTTTTTTTATGTTTCAAAAAAATAGTTTTTTTATTTATGTTTTTGTGGTTTTTAATGAAGTTTTATTTTATTTTATTTTCAAAAAAAAGGTTTTGTTTTTCAATAATTTTTGGTTGTGTATGTCATGAGGAAGATTTAACTAAGTTTAAAAAAATTCATAACATGATTGAATAAATACTCTTTTCAACTTAGAATTAATTAGTATAGTTATTTTCCTTGAGGATGGTTGTGACTAAATTTGGTAGACAAAAGCCGGTGAGATTTTGAGCCTTTAGACTGACACATCAGTCTTACTATTTTCTTTGATGAGAGTTATTCTTCCATGGACTTGTTTCTCTAGAACTTGCTTAGATTCTCTTCGAAGTCACATCGACACATGCATACATGAATATGATTAAGGCCATCTTTGTTGTACGCTACATAAGCCAAATAGCCTACCCTAAAATTAATTTTCCTTTGGTTGAACCCCTTTGAGCCATATTGCTTCTATTTTTGTGAACCCATATTACAAGCTTTAACCTGAAAAAAAATCCTTTCCCAGGCCAGAAAACTAGTGGAGCATTATGATATGTATGGGTAAAATAAGTGTGGGGGTATTTGAATTTCTAGTTTGGCTACATATTTTTATTCTCAAATTCTTGAGTTCCATCATGAAAAAAAATGAAAAAAAAAGAGAAAATGAAAAAAGATGATGAGAAAAAGAACGAAAGAAAGAAAGAAGTAATGAAAAAAAAGTGATGGAGGAATTTACTTTTGATATTCATTTACATAAATCTTCCTCCAATTCCAATAAAGGGGTATGTTGAATGCTTTAAGATCAATTTGAAGAAGCTAAATGGGGTGATTAGTTTTATATATTTTATATATGCGATCTTAAGTTAAATCATTTTTGCTCCACTAGTTTTGATGGCTTTTGAGCTACACTCCCAAAATATATCCTACCTTAATCCTAAGCCCCGCTACAACCCATAAAAAGTCCTTAAGATTTGTGTTATGCATGTAATCCAAGTGGTGGAGAATGAGAAGATATGCAAGCTTATGGTAGATCATTTCTATTGGAATAAATTTGAGTGAAACACATACCCTTCAAACCATGAGAGCTGAGTGTTTATTCCCGTGAGGGTCTACCAATTTAGTTTACTCTATCTTCAAATTAAATTACTTACTAAGTAATTAGAAGTTGTTTAAGAATATATTTTCATGATATATTATGAGTTTTGAAGAGCATGGTTATTCTTTATTTATGACATTACAACCTTGATTTTTCTTTTGAAAATAAATAAATAAGAGTTTTGTCCGAGGACGAACAAAAGTTAAGTGTGGGGGTATTTGATGAGAACGTAAAATATTATATTTTTATCCCTTCATATTCATCATTTTATGCTCATTTTATGACTATAGGTACTCATTATATTTATATTTTGCTGTAGGATGAATTTGGAGACACTATGTGCAAAATGGAGGTAAAATGCAATTCTGGACAGTTTTGACACATTTCACCAAAATGGGCATAACTTCCTCATCCGAAAAGCAATGGAGGTGATTCAAAAGTTGTTGAAAGCTAAGACACAGGGCTAAAACTTTTATATTTTGTGTTTTTCGCAAATCAAGCTGCATCATGGACGAAATCAGACTTGAAGTTGGGTCAAAGATGTTGTGAACAAAAAATAGAAACCAAAACAACCATGTTCCTACTTGTTCTATGACTTATTCTATTTGGTTTGAGAAGTTGTAACTTTTAGAGGATATGTGGGGAGATATTGTGGGCGTGACACAACTAAATTATGGTGTATAAAAGGGGGTAGAAATCATGAGAAGAAACACACAACACAACTCTTCTTCTTCTTCTCCAACTTTTCTTTTGAAGTTTTAATGAACATGTGCGGCTAGAAGTCTTGTTGGTCGAAGTGTACGAAAGCCTTGGAATCAGTAAACTTGTGAGATCTAAATTGCTTTATATATTTGAGTTATACTTTGAATATTGAATGTTTTTCTATGCCAACTTTCATGATTGTTTTGTTTAATTACTAGGAGGCCTACTAGTTTATTATTCATTTCGATCCATCGCTAAATTAGATATCAAATCCGTAATAGTTTGATGTTTCTAATTTGTGAAGCAACCAAGCTTTAATAAACTGCTTTGTTTTATTAGATCTTAGGAGAAAAATGTTTGACAAAATTAAATGCAACCGCTTGTGTTTGTATTATTTTGCTTTATCGATTTCTTTATTCTTTAAGAAACTGCTAGATTAAATCTATAGCGTTTGTCTTAGATTATTTAGTAAGTAAAGTTTATTAGGTCGCTTGTATCTGATTAACTAAGCCTAAGAGAGATAGTAAGATACTTCCAACGGTAAATGTTCAAAGTATGATTTAATGTATGCTTGCATCAATGATCAAATTTTATGATTTCCAATGGTGAATGTTCACTGAGACCAATATTTGTCCCTTGATTGATTTTAATACTTTAATTGCTTTAGCTCTTCTTAAATTTTCTTTTCGAAACTCTCTCCCCCAATCCTTGTTCACAAAGCATAAAATTTATACTAATTACTCTCCGTGGGATCGATCCTTACTCT
Organism: Iris pallida; assembly: GCA_029216955.1. Lineage (NCBI taxonomy): Eukaryota > Viridiplantae > Streptophyta > Magnoliopsida > Asparagales > Iridaceae > Iris > Iris pallida. The sequence goes on from JANAVB010019600.1 coordinate 7,988,334, forward strand.
CTCTACTACATATAATTTTAAGAGTATGGTTTTATTTTTGGGTGCCTGCGACAGCACCAGTAGTCGCCCCACTAATGAAGCCTAATGAAACTATTACACTAATGTTCACACGTTTCCTTGACATTTGTAATCCTTTATCTTCTCTTGGCAAGGAATACAATAATCATGAGAAGATACGCAAGGTGCTTCGGGGACTAACCAAGAATTGGAATCCCAAAGCAACAATGATTATTGAAGGAAACAACCTAACAACCATGATGCTTGAGACGTAAATTAGGAAGTTGATAACGCATGAACTAGATCTAAAAGAGCTAGAAGAATCAACGCCCAAAGGGAAGACCATTCCATTCAAAAAAAACATCACAAGGAGGTCTCAGATGACAAAACTGAAGATAAGGAATCAGGCGATGAGGTAATGGCCATAATGTCCATGAACTTCAAAAGGTTCTTAAAATTTGAAATATCAAATCGAAAGAAGAATGACAATAATGAATAATCTGCATACTACAACTGCATAAAGACATGCCACATAAAGAAGGACTATCCTACAACAAAGAAGGGAAATTCTATGAACATACTAGCAAGAAGTCTTCATCTTAAAAATATACAAACACAATATATAGCACGAAAGCGAGACAAGTGATTCTAAAAATGAAGAAAAAAATCCACGTAATACTACAAACCTATGTCTAATGGTATTTCCAAATGAGGTAATGACAAATCCTCTTTATGAAAAATTTTCTTTTGGTGAACTTTTCGTTACTTTACTGATCTCTTAGAAGACAGTAAGATAATTAGAGATAAATACAAGCATGCCAGTAAAGAGATTCAATCACTTACACATGAGAATGGGAGGCTCTCATCATTAATAAATGATATAGACTAGAAATTATCCACTAATGACACAATTGATATTTCTACTCTAAAGTTAAGTTTGCATGATGCTCTTGAAAGCATCAAAAAGAGTACACAAGAACATGCAAATCTTAATGAACCATATGAGCTTTAAAAGAAGAAATACAACATAGCTACCCAAAGAATAGACATACTTACTGCTCATGTGTTGATTTAAACGATTACTCTATAAAGTTACAAATTGGACTTGGAAAACATGTAATAGAACATATGATCTAGTCTAACACAAGACACGTACACAAAGTCAAACACAACAGATAATATACACATAAAGCTAGCAGAATAAAGGCTTCACATAATCATGCTTATTATTACAAATATCTACGAGAGTCATATCACACTAAAACACGCACTCAACAAAACTCTGCTGCACTCAACACATATGTCTATGACACCTGTTATTATTATGGACACAAAGGATACATATCATATCAATATAGAGTTAGAAAATTAGTTGATAAGAATATATTTATATGGGTTCCAAAGACTAACATATCAGGACTATCAAAAAATGGGTACCAGAGGCTACATCTTCAACTTGTGTTATAGGTGGACCAACCCTCTCATGCTAGAAGCAAATGGATCCTCGACAGCGGTTGCTCACGATATATGACTGGTGATGCTATCATATTTGCAATGCTATCAATGAAGAAAGAATGATATGTTTCCTTCGACAATTATTTAAAAGGGCATATTATTGGTACTGGTAACGTTGGTATTTCTTCTTATCTGGTTAAAGAATGTTTGTCTAGTAACAGACTTAAAACATAACCTGTTAAGCAATAGTCATTTGGCTGGCAATGGGTATGGTATTAACTTTGTAAAAGACAAATGTTCCATATATGATGGATCAAATAATAATGTTATTTATGAAGGTATTAGAGAAAATAATATTTATGTTTTCTATCTATCAGAAGATACTAACAATGCAGATAGATTCCTTTACACTAACAAAGATGAAAGCTGGCTATGACACATGCGTCTAAGATATGCTAACATGGATGCAATTGTAAGGTTAGATTCGAAGAAATTGGTAAGAGGCTTAGCTGATATATCATTTATGAAGTATATGATTTGTGTTAATTGTGAGAAGAACAAATTAATTAGATTCTCCTTTAAATTAATAAACGATGTAAGTACCTCTAGATCCCTTCAAGTATTACATATGGATTTATTTGATCTTAGTAGGATCGCTAGTCTCGATGGTAAATATCACGACTTTGAAATTGTTGATAATTTTTTCAGATACACTTGGTTTTTCTTTCTTTCAAGCAAAAATAAGGCATTTTCTGAGTTTGTAATATTTTTCAAAAAACGGTTCAAAATGAAAAAAGGTTTCATGATTACTCGTATCCAAATAACCACGACGGCCAATGAGAAAATGTTGATTTCAAAAAAATTGTGATTCTAATGGTTCTTTTATGAATTCTCTTGTCCTAGAACTCTTCAAAAAAATAGCGTTATGGAGCAGAAGAATATAATTCTTGGCGATATGGCTAGAGTCATGTTAAATTAGTTCAATCTTCCGAAATATTTTTGGACAAAACCTGTAAGTATAACATGCCATGTTTTGAATAAGGTTCTTATTCGACCTATATCGAAGAAGACTCCCTATAAGCTTTTGTTTGGTAGGACTCCTACTATCAGCTATTTTAAAGTTTTTGGTTGTCGATGTTTTGTTTTGAACACCAAACATAACTTAGAAATTTTTGATTCAAAAGCTGATGAGGGGATTTTTTTTGCATATGCTGCAAAAGAGTAAAGGATTTCGAGTTTTCAGTAAACGTTCCTTGATTGTTGAAGAATCTATTGATGTAAATTTTGATGATCAAAAAGTCAAATTCCATGTGATAGTGATGATGAATAAATTGGTTCAACATCCAACAAAAAGTTAGCTCCTGACAATACAACAACCGGGTCAAGTTATCTAGAGACTTCGCCTAAGAAGTTGCAATTCACTGTTGATCATCCAGAGGAACTAGTCACAGGTGATGTATCAAAGGGAGTAAGCACATATTCTAGTAATTAAAAAATTATTACAAATATGGCCTTTAGTTCACAAATAGAACCTAAGAATGCTAAAGAAGCATTTATTGATGAGTTTCGGATTTCGGCCATGCAAGAGGAATAAACCAATTCGAGAGAAATTAAGTTTGGGAACTTGTTCCTAAACCAAATGATTGTTCTATCATTGGTCCCAAATGAGTATTCCAAAATAAACACAATGAGAATAGTTTAGTCATGTGTAACAAAACACATCTCATAGCTCAAAATTATAACCAAGAGGAAGGTATTGACTACGATGAGACTTATGCTCTTGTTGCTAGACTAGAATCCATTTCAATGATTTGTGCATTTATAAGTTTTCATGATTTCAAACTATTTCAAACGGATTTTAAAACTGCATTTTAAAATGGTTTTATAAAAGAAAAAGGTTTTGTCCCTCAGCCACCCGATTTTGAAGATTTCAAATCCCAAATCACGTTTTCAAGTTAAAAAAGGTTCTTTATGGACTCAAACAAGTCCGGCGTGCTTGGTATGAGCGCTTAAGTCCACTTTATTTGAAAACAATTTTCAAAAGGAAAGGTTGACACTACTATGTTTGTAAAATCATTTGGTATAACTCTTATTTTATTTCAAATTTATGTTGATGATATAATCTTCGGTTCAACTGATAGTACTTTGTGAAGAATTTACTAAGTATATGCAGAAAGAGTTTGAGATGAGAGTGATAGGAGATCTTACTTTCTTCTTTGGACTTCAAATTAAGAAAAGTCATAGGAATATTCATCAATCAAGCCTAGTGCACAAAAGACTTGCTGAAATGCTTTGGCTTAGAAAATGTCAAACTATCGATACACCAATGGCTATGTCCACTAAAATTGATCAGATAAAAGCGGCAAATCAGTCAATATACGTAAGTATTTAGGCATGATTGGCAGATTGTTGTACTTAACTACTAGTCGTCCCGATATTACATTTTTCGTTTGCCTATGTACTAGATTTCAGGTTGATCCTAAATAAGAAACTTGAGAGCTATTAGGAAAAAAACAAGGAAAGAAAATAATTAAATAAGTTTATAATGTTCATAATAAATTACATGTATTTTTACCTCTTGACAATCTTGATGGTAGACTACTACACCTCTTCCCTCCTCCTTTATTCGGGCTTGGAACCGGCAATGTAATGCTAATGCACTTACATTGGCGGAGTTAAAAAAAGGGGTTCATCAGCGCTTGCAATCAATTTGTTCTTACAAATGCGTTAAAGTGTAAAATTATACAAAGTGCTAATTCCAGTCCCAATCACCTAAATATACATATATTCATTAATATTAAAATGTCACATACTTGATAACAAGTCTATGATTAACAAAATTATCAAAATACTTAATAAGAAATCTAAATTGTCAAAGTATTTGATAAAGAGCCTAAACCATGAAAGTCCAATCAAAAGCATTAAGGATCAAGTGAAATGTATTGCTTGTTCCATGCAACCAGAACCCTTAAAGCATGCTCAACAAATATCAAGTCTGATGTAGTCCCCCACAAATGAGCTTCAGGAACCAATCCAAATTCAGTCCAAACCTTCCAAGTATCTAGTCTAAGAGGTTTGTAGTGCACTAAGAAGGCGGGATCTGTAAATGCTATTGATCCTTTTACAACAATCTTTCCCCTTTTGTACCAGCTCATAATCTTGCATTTTGTCAAATGATCGGCTCATGGAGGTCATTGTTGGTGTTGCTAGCATGATATGACTGTTGTCAATGTAATGAATATATAGTTAATACATAATAAATAAGTTTTCTAAAATTCCACATATATATTTCTTTTATTAACATATTTACCTCTGGAATACTAACAACTTGTGGTGATTACACCCTCTCATGTCCACTTCTTTTCTTTCTTTGTTTTGAGAACCACAAATTAGAATGCAAGTTATAGGTTATTCCAATAATATAACTACTTACCTCGATTAATTTGCCCAACTTGTCCTCCAATCTATAGACCTTATCTTCTAGAGCATGTATAATCGTAGAAGAATGTGCTAGGGCATTCAACTTAGTAAGTGTAACTCCAAACCCAAGTCCAATTATTGTTCTTCCAGGTCGGTCTTCACCCAATACTTTTGAGAGAACATCATCTTTCAAGGTTGAAGATATTTGTGTACTAGATTGCGATTCTTCGATCTCTTGAATTATTTTCTAAAAATTTTAAAAATAAAGATATATATATATATATATATATATATATATATATATATATATATATATATTAAACAAACAATATAAGAACATATATAAAATATTCAAAACTTAATTGTACCTACCAGATATTCGATAACAGATGCATTTGTTTGTTTGGGTTTCTTTGATTTATGCCCTTTCGACCATAAATCAACTCTTGATATTTCTATATGTGTTGGACCCACTTTCTTTTATAGAAATAAATAAAACAATATAATATCACATTTTACTGAAAGAAAAAAATTGAGAAATCAACACATGCAATGATAATGCAAACATCATAAACTAGATAAACATAAGTAAACTAATTTTACCATCTTTTGCTATAATCGGGCATAACCCTGTCGACTCATCGTGTTGGGTAGCTAATGATGACTCCTTATAAACTTCATTAGATATGTTAAGTGTTGAGGTTTCAACTTGGCAAGATGTAGATATGCTTCTTCTACTTCCAATGCACAAGTTGCTCGCACCTTAGTGGAAATCCTGGACATATATTCTCTCTAAGAGTTTCCTATCTTTTGCAAGATATTTTTGTTGTGTGCTCATCTAGTTTGTACATTTGTTGTAATGTAAATCATGGGCTATAATAAAAATACATTATGAAATTATAAGTGGGCTTGAGATTTTGGAAGATGCCAATAGAGATCGGCTTCAAAAATCCTTAATATTCTTTGGAAGATAGAGTTTCCTTTTCCTTCTCCATCCTTCTTCTTCTGTCCTTCTCTTTACCATTTTTGTTATGGTTTCTTTGGTTTTGGATTTAGGAATATGGGGCCGAAAGTTTGATTTTATTTGTGTTCATTTATTTATTAATTAAAGGCATGCGCGAGAATTTTAGGATAGGTTAGAAACTGGCAGGATTTTATGGCACGGTAATTGATTTGTTAATTTAGAGGCAAAATTGGGACAAAAATTTTGGATCAAACTAAGCACACATGTCTGACTCCTATACTTATTTGACTTATTTATAAACCAAAATATTGTTAAATATGGAATTTATAGTATTTATCGTGAATCATTGTAGAAAGGAAAGAAGTTCACAACTTTTAAATATAAAACCATATTATTACCAACATTTTATAACGTCCTCAATAGAAAAGTTATAAAATATCTAGTTTTTTACAATATTTAAAAAAAATATTGTAAATGAATGTTGTAAAAATGATTTTTTTTCCTTGTAGTGTGTCAACATTCAACATTGTGAACCTCTACATGCATCATGTAGAGGACGAGGTACTTTATTCAAGAAATTGTAAGAAGGAACTCAGATCAAGTTCTCTACAAGTGGAGGGGTCTAATACGGATGCTGTAAAGGGCCTATACCCAATTTTAGGCATGTGACCGATATTCCTATATCAGCAGTATACCGGTCGAGGGATTAGAAAATAATGTGAACACCAAATTTTAGAGCTGGAAAAAATTGATATACGAGTTCAAGGTGACTGAGCTTATTTTGGGATGATTGTTGACGATTTTTTTGGCATATCTTGGTATTGCCTTTCGTAGTTTGTTTATCATTATTTCTTAGTTTTTAAATTATAGTATTCTTACAAATATAGTTCGTAGAAGAGTAAAGACAAGTTCAACTAGAGTATGAGAAATTTTGAGTTGCATACCACTATTTTTTAACCTAATTCAAGGTGGATTACACCCAATTACCATAACGAACGCCCCCTCCATTTTGACAAAAATAGTCTATGACTGATGGTTAAGTCCTTTGACAGAAAATTTATGACCAAAATACTCTTAATTTCTCATACCTCTTCTCTCTCCTCCCCCTCTTTCTCCGACATCCCTACCTTCCTATTTCTTCGACTCTAATAGTAGAAGGGGTGCACAAAAGCAGCGACGAACATCATCGACTAGCAGCGGTAGCGGTGGGGAACGTAAGGTGGGGAGGGGGCAGCAGGTGGAGCGCGGTGCAACGGTAAGGGTGCATGCGTGGGCAGCGAGGGCCGAGGTAGTGCGTGTGGCAATGCCATGGGGGCATGGCGGGGTACGCATGGTGCTGCAGTGGGGGGAAGTACTATGACATGACATTACGTATGGAAACGCGAATGGGGTGCACATGGCGGGGCAATGTGGCACACGGGAGTTGCACGCGGTGCTGCGGTAGGGCATGCAATGCAATTCTGCCGGGGGGTGTCACGTCCCGACTTGGGAAATCGTTCGTCCTCGCTTGATTTTACCGAATCGATTCATCCTCGCTGGGGTGTGACACCATACAAGTCTGGAGTTGCACTCGTACAAGACAAGATGACAAGTTCCCAAATGTTTATCTTTGATATTGATATTTAGCAGCAGAAGAAACAGAGTATACGAAACAATTCTCTTTATTGATAAATGAACTGAGGTTATAAAGGCATTTAATAGCCTAACTCAATTTGATGGATTGGCTTACACCATCAAGTTCTTCCTAGCCCACAAAGGATTTCACCATTCCATACATTATGTCTTCTATATCTCGACCGCATCATCTCGTTGCAAGTCCGAGCGTCAATGCGGTCGTACGCCTCAATACGCTACGGCATTCTATGCCTCAGCGCGTGCAAGCGAAGCTCCGCCACAAGCAATCCATTTTGTCACGACCTGCACCCTAGAGTAAGGGCACGAGATGTGGGTACGTCCAGCCTATGCCGCAGTGTCGGCGGTAGAATGCTGTCCTAGGTCACAACATCTAGCAATAATATACTAAGCAGTTTATGCTTCCCGAATGGGGGTGACATGACAGAAGTAAACTCAATCACAACTAAGGAAGAAGAAACACGATATGATATAGAACTCAAGAAAATACAGATGATAAAATAGTCTAAGATAACATCCCAGCAAATATCCAGAGTACAAATCTCAGCTACTGAATGTGAAAGAATATATACAACTCAGAATCTCTGAACAGAAATAAAGTCTAGCTAAAACAGTCTCAAGACAACATAAGTAAGATAAGCCTAACTAAGCTAGTCTAGGTAATGGAGGTAATGTCCGCAGCTAGAGCTGGGTCCTCCTGAGAGTCCAGCTTGCAAGTGTCGTCTAGGGCTGCCCCGTAGAAGGTATCCACACAGGCCTCCTCCTCGTCCACTGTAATATTTTTAACAGGTCCAGTCAGGACATGAGCGAGCATAATACATCTCAACAGTTCATAGCAGGTTAGAAAATATAATCATACAGTAAAGTAAGATACAGGTACTGAAAGAAATGCAGTATGTAAATAGAGAGAGAATTGTAATAGAAATATCTACTATAATAGAGAACTAACAGTGGCTAATGAGTCAGAGTACAATATAGACATGTAAATGGAATAGGATGATTCTGATGAGACACTATAGAATGATTCTGATGAGATACTACTTGGGTATTATTCACATGTCCACTTCTACTCCCCCGTACCCCCAATCAATACACAAGGATCCAACCAGGTTATGTTATAATTCCATGCAAAGGCCCCCAAAGGGTGGTACATGGAAGTCCCACAAATGGGGATTCTAGGAAACCCAATAAATGGGATAAGGATTCAAAGAAGACTCTGTGATCATAAGAGTATATGTCACAAGTGATCAATGAACCAATGAAGCATAGTGATACGCCATGTAAGTGAAACACACAGAACATGTAGTACCCGATGCTCCCTGAAGGGATAACATCTCAAGAAGGGATCCATAGTACCAATCTGTGTGACCAACGTGACAGTAACAAGTAAAGTAATTAATGTAGGAAAATAATTCTAAGCAGGATATGAAATGATCAGAGAATGTACTCGACTGGTATCTGAGTGTCCGGATGAAATATACTGTCCGATGAGAGGTGTCTGGCTCCTAATCAGAACAACACAAGTTATAACAAGTCTAAAATGATAACAAGATGCAATTCAATGCATTCTAAATGAATCTAGGTCAATCTAGGCCAAAGTCAACTCTTGGTCAACCTTGATCAACCAAGAAGTCAAACCTAGGTCAACTATGGTCAAACTAGGTCCAACAAGTCTAAATAGTCTATTATAGGCCTAACTAGTCCATACTAGTCTAAACAAGGCTAAACTAGCTTATGCTAGCATACCAAGTCCTTACAACCTATACTAGCTAGTCCACACCACAACTCAAACCAAGTCACCACAAGTCATTATACACATAGGGTAGCCATATACATATATATGGATACATACACATTACCTAATATACATATACATATATATATTACATATATATAGAACTCACATATAATATATACATACATGTCAATCTATGCTATAGGGAGCTAATATACATATAGACATGTATTAACTTATATATATATATATATATATATATATATATATATATATACCTACATCACAATATGACTCAATAGCTACTAATATGCTTTTACATACCTATAGGCCAATACAATACACATACACGTATTATACATATATATAGGTATAGAGGAAATAGAAAGAAGAGTGAGGGAGAGGTGTCAAGTGTGTGTGCAAGTGCTTGTGTGTGTGTGAAAGAAATGTGTGTAGAGAGAATCTGTGAGCAGTCCAATTCTGGACAGAAAAGGAAAGGAAAGAAATCAATTCATTTTATTCACAAAACAGTTCAGCTATTAGACAGTAAAGGAAAGGAAGGAAATTAATTCATTTCAAATCAGTTTAATGAAAACTGAACCCAGTTTTCAGTCCCCATATTTCCCAACCCCATTTCGAAATCAAAAAGACACCAATCAACCCAAAAATCGACACACAGTTAGATCAAACATAGGAGAACAACATTGGAGTTCAAAATCATGCTAATTACAGTATTAACTAGGTTAATTTAATTACTAAAGTCACATTTCAAAATCTGGAAATGCAGGAAAATAATACACAGTTTCAGAAATTAGGGTAATTAGGAATTAACACATGAAAACAAATCAAAATACGAATTTATAAGTTGGTAAATAAAATATAGCATGTGTTGGTGTCAGAGAGAGTGATTCGTATCTACAAAAGTGGACACGAAGTGTCCAAGCACAGAACATGCATGTATCAAAAAACTGTGAGTGGCAAGCCTCGTGCGGCCATGTCGAGCCACATTGGACTCAAAGCACAACACGAGGGACCATGTGCTCGAGTCTAGTGCTAGGCTAGGTCTAAGTGAGTGTGTCAGTGTCCATGAAGGGTGTCCATGACGTGTCCAGAGGAGATACGAATAGCGTATCAGTGTCCAATAAAATTCGACTGTACAGTCAGTCGAGACCAAAGCAGAGCCTCGTGCGTGTCCGACACAACACGAGATGACTCGAGGCTAAGGGGCCCTCGTGTCAAACACTGTCCCCACCCCCTCGTCAAATCCCAGCTCGCCACGTGGCCTGTGCATCGAGCACGAGGCCACGACCAGCAGGGGAATGCACTACCTGCGCGCGCGCGTGCACCCGCATGTGCACGTGTCCAACCCGACACGATGCAACACGAAAAAACTCCCAGACCAAAATAAACATGTAAGCAACATCAAAAAATAATTTCCTATTCATTTACTTTCTAGAAATTAAACCGAAATACCCTTTGTGGCATTTCATCAACACTTAGACCTAGGTCGGATACGTGTTCGATACGGACACAAAATGGGTCCACCTGGACACGAAATCAATTTCTATGGCTTGGGGACACTTAGGGCTAGGTCTACATGCAAAGAAATCCAAAAATTAATGGAGTTTACATAGATTTACCTGTTGGTGACCAAATGCAAGAAAAGCCTCAAATGGGGGGAGGGTTCCTCTTGCTAGCAAACTTCTCCAAATTGATATAAATCCGAGAATAACACTCCACAACAGCAAGAACACTATATTTAGAACCTATTGAAATTAGTTTGAGAGAAAAAGGAAATAAATAAGATTTTATATGAATTAATGAAGATGGAATAATACCTCTTTCTAAAACTTGTTCTTCCTAAAGAGGCTAGCCCTAATTTCTAGGAGAATATATATAGGGTGGGAATCCCTAGGACTAGATGGCCGGCCAACTATGGGTTTGGGTTAGGGTTGCTAGTGGGTTGGGCTTTGGGCTCCTTTGTGCCAAGTTATTAATCATTAGTTCAACCATAAGTCATGGATTATGACTTAATATCCTAACTTGAGTCAAATAACTAAACCATAGGTCAGCTGTAGTCTAACTAGGGTGGCATGACCTAACCAAGTCCAAACTCAACTAGGGTTAGCTCCTAGGTTAGCCTACCAAGTCAAAGCTAGTCAAAGTCAACCTAGTCAACCTTCATTCAAACAATTCCAAAATAAATCCTAAAAATTCATATAAATTCTAATAAATTCAAATAACCCCAAAAATGACAAAAATACCCTCAAACTAGAAATGTGGTAGTGACACATTTACCTGCATCATATATGCAATCTGGTAGGGGATCAGTACTAATCCTCTTGTGTACTAATATTTGACCCACTTTGCTAAACTGACATTAAGTAATGTATTGAATCATGCAACATACAAGTTAGTGATCTTTCTATTATTGTCTTAGGGTGAGTTTCATGGTATATTCGAAAGCAGTAAAGTCATGTTACAATGGCAAGTATGTTATTTCGATTCGCATAGGCAGGCAGGCAACATTCAGCAATCTCTTGTTGTTTCGTGACTTCTTACCAACATCGACGCACTTACCCTTGCCCGACGCAAGACGAATATGCCTACCATCTTTCCCTGTCATGTTATGAGTGATCTTACTACAAAAAAATACCATTTTATGATGGGTAAAAATCTCATATATGATAATTTATGACGATTTTTTTGGAGCAGGCAACCGTCATGAACACGGGTGTTATAAAAGTTTAGAAAAAACCCGTTATATTTGACTTACACTTATGTGACACTTCTTTTTATTAAAAATGACATAATTAAGTCCATTATATATAACATTAAATTTGAAAACGACATTAATATTATCATTATATATAACATATCTATCCTAAAGCGTTATGAATAGATTATATATATAATGTTTACTAAAATGATCTGGTTCTAAAATTATCCAGAAAGCGTTCATGAAACGTTATAAAAAGAAATTATACATGATACTTTATAATGTTCTATTCTTGCCATTCGCACACATATATATATCACCTGTCAATGCTCATAATTCAATGCGTTATAAAAATTATATTAATTTTCTGAGACAACAGAAATATGAAATTTAACTAACATTTGAAATATTTTATTAAAAAAATCCAAATATCACATCATCTTAATTACATTTCAAAACATATCACTCTTTTCCAACTTTTGTTTCACCAACATATCACCATTACATTTTAAAATCCAAAAATATATACATCTTTCCATTTTAGGGTAGCCGACCTCAAAACATTGAAACATTGCATTCACCAACACCAAATAGTGACATCTTTTCAAAAGCCAACATTGTATATCCCTTAAAAACTATCAACACATAAGTTAAAAGGAGAAACTTGATAATCAATAAAGGTACAAAATAAAATGTAACTAATCTTCAGCACCAAAATTCCTTTATATATCGCAAACGACATAACATCCGAAGTTACGTAAACTCACCATCTCGTACTATCTGCACATTAATTTGCAAACAAAAACTGTGAAATTATAATATAAACGGAGAATGGAATGAAAATCTAAAAACTGAGAAAATATCCAATAAGCTAAGAAGTTATAGTTATAGTCTGACAATAGTTCAGTCCAAAAAACATAAATTATCCAATAAACTGAGAGGTTACTCCACATACAAATCGCCAGGCATGTAGTAGTTTGTAATGATGAGATTCACATCACTCTCCTGAAACAATGAGAAATGAACCTATGCACAGGTTAGTAAACCATCCAGATCAACAACAATGAACTTCATGTCGACAAATTAATGATTAATCAAAAAATAGATTTCCAACTTAATTTGTGTTCCTCCATCTAGCTTGGGCTGTCAACTTCCTTAGAATAAGCTGAAGTGGAAACAAATCCATTATTTGAATCAAAAGAAGGATATGCATAATAACGACAAGGAAGAATAAACTTGCTAGAACCAAACTCCTTTATGATGTATCCATTGATATTCATTGTCTCAACATTTATATCTACAGGCCTCCCCACTTCTCGATGAACCAATTCAAGTATAATGCAGACATTTCTATGACTATCCTCTCATGTCGACAATATCCCAATCAAGTAAATACATAATATGAATATAATTTCACCCATTGAGAATATCTTCTTTTCTCCAACTGAACATACAGTTATGGGAAATTGAGAACAACTTATAAGGAAAGTTGATGTGTTCTACTTGTAGAAAATTATTCGATCAAATTGAGAGATTGGAGGTACAAAACAATATAAGTGTCTTTCCTGAAGATAGCAGAAAGCAAAATAATACATCTGTAAAAGGAATACATACACAATATCTTGAAAAAAGATGAAACTTCATGTCCGGCAATGGTCAACCATAAGCATTAAAATGTTCTGCTCACCATCAACTTACAGAGGCAACTGGATGTAGTGTAAGTAGTTAAAACTATGAGGGTCTCAGGAAGTAGGTTTTAGAAAATTACGAATACTAAAACTTTTGACCTCAACATACTATATGTATTGCCAACAATTTCTTGTGTGAAGCTTTGTATAGGCTTCCCCTCAAGTCACATATAACTTGTTAACTAAAACATGCAATTGCAAAATCTTCCCCATGTTTGCACTAGAAAAAGATAGTAATAAAGATCATTTTCTATCATCCCATCAAAAAAATATGATTCATTCAACAAAATTTAGCACATGTGAGGAAATACCTCATGGTCTGAATAAAATACCTCTTGGTGCATCTCAACGGACTTTTTAATTTTGTATCTCATCAACACGTCCATAAATCATAGCCTACAAGCAACATAGAACCTCCAAAGTCCAAAGTATCTCATCAACGCCCATAAATTATAATAGTTATATATATAATTTATATTAATGCAAGAAAACTTCAAAAGTAACAATATTATATGACTAAATTGTATCAACCCACCAATTTTTAATACTGAAAATCCAACTTGCCAAAAATAAAGCAAAGAAGACTACAATGCAGCAAAAAACCTTTCGGTACTAAAGCCAGGAAATGCAAATGTAGAATATATTTTGTCACCCAAACTGCAAACCTGAAACAATCCAGATAATGCAAGAGCACCAAGTTAGCAAGAGCACTAAAGCTAGGAAACCTTAACCTGCAACAAAGAAAAATTGTAAACCCAACAAAAATGCAACAAAGGCAAGCAAAGATAAAATTTTGCAACTTAGTGAAGTATTTATACTTCAAGAAAATACATAAAACAAATTTAGGGTCAGATCAAATCCATCCACCAAAGGTACCACCCAACCACTGTAGATACTTACAAAAAAGAGAAGAATCACTGTCTTTTTTATTAGTGTAAAGCACTACAAATCGAGTATACCTGAGAGATCTTATACTGAGAATTCCTGAGTATAAAAAGAATTTTGGGAAATGGGACGATGGAGATCGAGCGGCAATTGCTCCTTCACTCCGTTGACACTCCGATTTACAAAACTGGAAGAAAACATAAGAAAATTGTTAACTCTCGGCTCACTGGCAAGAAGGACAGCAATTTGGCTCTGAAATGCTCTCTGTTCTCTCATTTTGCAGAGGTATATGTCCTCTATTTATAGTCGTTTTATACTGAAATGACTGTTATGCACACACATGTGGAAAATATACTAATTTTCATGTGGGCGCATAGTCTTCCTTTGGGTGCACAGGGTGTAAGGGCATAAAGACTAGATGATCGTGGGTTGACGTAGCCGCATGCTTCGATGCACGACTGCTCGTGGAGACTGGTCGTATGCTTCGGTGCACGACTGATCGTGGATATTGACCGAGTTATTGAGCTATCCTGACTTGGGCGGATAGTATGAGAACGGGACAATGCGCCCCCTTCTGGAGGAGTAATGTGGGCGCATGGGGATTTTATATATGGGCGCATAGATTTGTATTGTGGATGTCTGCCACTCTCAGACTTGGGCGCATAGAATTTTCTGACTTGGGCGCATAGCTAATTTCTGACTTGGATGCATAGTGTTTGATATTTTCATGCTTCTACAAGACCCCTTCAAAGTTTTTGATACTCGAACGAGTTCGAAATACTTTAAAAGAAGTGTGAGAGACTGTCTTCCTGTGACTCTGTGGGCGCATAGCAGACTCTCTCTTTGGGCGCATAGATGCTGCCAGGCTGTCAAACGATGGCTATTGAGATCTTCCTCGAAAATATGAACTGACGATTCATCGGAGTAGAATTTGAAGAGTCCATCCTTCGTACAATGTCTATGCATAGTCCACATCAGCAAATAAGAGGTGCATAACGTGCAAAAGACCAAGTCTCTGCGTAGGCGCATAGACCATATGGGCGCATAGGTCATGTGGGTGCATAGACCATATGGGCGCATAACTTCTCGTTTGTGCCTATAAATAGGCCTTGAGAAGAAAGAAAATTCATTCTCCTCTTTTTCTCAAAAACTTTCAAGAGACTCTTTATTTTTTCTCTGTAAAAATCATATCTCCCAATGCTCCCAAGAAATCCGTAAAGGGCAAAGAAGCTGCACCTAGCAGTTCTCCTCCTTCGACAGCATCTTCGCTAGTCCAAGACCCCATTCTGGATGAAGCTATGCTTCAAAACAAAGTCTCGAGCATTAATTTGTGACACTCGGACTTCTCTATGCTTGGGCGTATAACCATTGATATGCGCCCAAAGCAACACACTTCTCTGAGCATTCTTATGCGCCCACTCACTTGTTGTGTAATATGCGCCCACACAGAACATTTCTGTGTGTAAACATTCTTATGCGCCAAGATAATTATGCTCCCACACGCTTGTTGCGTGTTATGTGCCCGCACAGAACATATGTGTTTGAAGTTTCTGATGCGCCCACAGGCCGTTTTGGGCGCATAACAATTGGGTGCATAGAATTTCTCCAGCACTTAGTTCTTTTTTTTGTAGATTCTAAGTCTGACTTTTTCTTCTGTCTTTGCAGTTGACATGGTCATCCCGGAACTTGGTAGAATTCCTCTTGGCTCTACTCACCAAGTTCTTGGTTCAAGCCTCGTCACTACCATGATTAGGAATGTTCAGGCTAAGATCAGCAAGAACCAGCCTTCAGTACGAATAATCACTATGCTTGAACAAGATAAGGTGTTCATGAAGTCGATGATAAACGATGAAAAGTTTCTGCTCGGAGGGGCACGGAGTCTTAAGAAGTCATACTTCTTATTTGGCGACAGCCTAGTATTTGAGGACGGCAAGACGATACGCCAGAGTGACCCTTTGGTGGTCAGGTTGAACTACCAAAGGATATGGTTTTCGATGATGGATTGCCAATATCCTCTGTCGACGTTCACTGATCTAACTGTGTGGAGGCAGATGAAGTGGGACTTAACCCCTAAACTTCATGGGGTCGTCTTCAAAAAGATACAGTTTAGCTCCGGTGATCGGAAGAAAGACGCTTTTAAGTGTGTCAAGTTCTCCAAGTCCTATTCCACGAGGGACTGTACCCTGGTGCCATAATAAATGATATCCCGATCGACCTTCATCCTTATGCTGCCGACACTCTTTCCAATCTGATGATGTCGAAGAATAGGTTGTATCCCGTAAGGAAGCTGTGGCTGGAAGGTTGGAGGCACCCCGTTTCATTCTGGAGTGACCTCACTGAATGGATGCTTTCAGCCTATGAAGCCACTCTGCATTAGAGCCACTCAATATGGCATAAATATGAATTGGCCCATGTTTATCTCTCTGGCGGAGTTGTACAATCTTCACACCTGTACCTTATTCACTCCAGACGGGAAGATGGGCTTGGCTCTCCATGAGATACAGGAAATATCGAAGCTTCCTTGGGAAACAGAGCCGTACAAAGAATATATCCCTTGTGATGAGGAACTCTTGAACCTAGAGAAGGAGAACTCCGAGATGTAACACCCAGTTTTCATGAAGAGGGTGATTTTGAAATTTTGTAATTATAATTATTATTTAATGATATTTATTTCATATTATGATTTTTAGTGATTTTTAATTATTTTTAAAACTACTTAAATTCATGACTTGTGATTTTTGGTATTTTGCTAGTAAATAGTAGAGACTGCCTACCCTAGAGCCTAGCTATATAATTAGGATATTTTTGACATTTTTTGGATTATTTGATTTTATTATAATTTATTTGAATTTATGGGAATTTTTAAATTTTATTTTGGAATTGTTTGAATGAGGGTTGACTAGGTTGACTTTGACTAGCAATGACCATGGTAGACCAACCTAGGAGCTAACCCTAGTTGAGTTTGGACTTGGTTAGGTTATGTAACCCTAGTTAGACTAGAGTTAACCTATGGTTTAGTCATTTAAACCCAAGTTAGAATAGAAGGCATTTAGACACAAGTCATGACTTGTGATTTAAACCATTGATCAATGACTAGCCTTAAAGCCCATAGGCCCACACCATGTAGCCAAACCCTAACCCTAATCAGCCCATGGCAGCCAACATAGGGTTTCCCACCCTATTTAATGCCTCTTCCATTTCTTTTTGCCTCTTTTATTATTTTTCTCTCAAGCTTTGAAGAAAGAGGTATAGCCATCTTCTCCAATCCATAACTTTCCCATTTTAACTCCTTTTTGGCTCAAACCACTTGCATTAGATTCTAATTGTCTCCCTCTTGCTGTTCATGGAGAGTATTCTCAGGCTAGGGGCAATTTGGAGAAGTTTTCTAGCAAGAGAAACCTCCCATTTGAGGGTTTTCTTGCATTTTCACACCAATAGGTAAATCATTGTACATACTATTAAAATTCTAGTTTCTTTGCATGTAGACCTAGCCCTAGGTGTCCTAATTCTGTAGGTATGCCTAGACCTAAGTTTTGTGTCTATTTCGTGTCATAAATGGGCACGTATCAGCCTATAGACCTAGGTGTTTGATGAAATGTCCCAAAGGACATTTCGACCTGATTTTAGGAAACTTTTTGAATAGAAATTTAGGGTTTGTTGTCCCTTATTAATTTCTGTTGGATTGAAGTGGCCATTGTGTCGTGTCGTGTCGAGATCTGGACACGAACACGCTGTTCTGATACAGTGCACATTTCCCTGCTACTCGGGGGCTATAACTCACTGTACACGACACATCTGGACACGAAATTTGGTGTGGACACTGTTTAGGTGACTGACACGAGGCTCACAAATTTTCATGAGTTTTTGTTCAGTGGTTTGGGAGAAATCCCACCCGTATCGATTTGACACTGCACGTCACACGGTTGAAAACGCGTACTGATACGCGCGTTTAATTTCGACACGGCGACACGTCGACACGGTTCAGGGTGACACACGTATAGCCCTATGTTGGGTGAACACGTGGACATATGCACGAGGTCATTGGTATCGTGTGTCGTGTCCACGAGAGCTTGGACATGCTGCACGAGCCTGTCTGTACACACTGGCTGATGCACACTGTTTAAACAATTTGGACACCTTCGTGTCCATTGTTTGGACATGTGGACACCTCTAACACGTGCACACATTAAAGACATAACCCTGACACCACTGTACACATATGTATTAGTTTTTGGATTGATTTTGATAAATGAATTTGGTTTGGAATGGATTCCAAATTTCTGATACATTGAGAACTAGGACACTGTGTTCGAATAGATTTTATTTGTTTTTTGTTTACTGAATTAGATTGTTAAATACATATGGTACTTGTTATAGATTCATTGATAGATGTATAAATAACTGGGAAGATAAAGGGAATGGGTTGTATTCAAATTTTACTAGGTTTCGAAACTGAAAATGACTGATACTATGTACTGTTTTCCTGATACACATGAATCAGTTTTGATTGTCTACTAAACTTCAATTACAATTTTTCTGATTTCTAATTGTTGATCAGTTACCATTGGTTGTGACACATGTGTTAGTAGCTATTAATTCTTTTTTATTTTTGATTAGGCTTGGGATATGAGAATGGGATATTGACATGTTGATTGGGATTCAAATGTTGAAACCTTGATTTCCACCCTTTCGAATGCTATTTAACCTGAGATCATATTCCAGTTTTCACATATAATATGTACTAATTTCCTCTTAATGAACTGTGGATTGATGAATGGTTTTGATGTCAGGATATGAATGAATGTTTCCTTTCCTATTTTTTTACTGAAATTCACTTATTTCTTTAACCTGGGAAGTATTCACAGATTTCTCACTTTGACACAAAACTGGGATTGATTTGAGTGTTAGTTGTACATGAAAACTGATTTTGGATTTTCCTTATGAACTCAGTTTGAATGGGAAGGGTTTAAACTATTTTTTGGGTTTCTTTGAACTGAATTTTCATGTTTCCTTCTAAATGTGATAACTGAGATTTAGGGGACTGTGTTGGACTATTTTAATTGATTTTTGGGTTCAATTTTTTTACTGAGATTGGTATTGGTTTGAAATGGTTAATCAATATTTGAAAACTGAGTTTAGAGAGGGAACTTTTCACTGAAATCTGGGAATTCAAGTTTGGTTTTAAAACTGAATTCTGTAAACTGATTTTTGGGTTCTTTTATGTGAATATAAACTGATTTTAGGTTGTGTTTTAACTTAGATTGAGGGAGGGTATTCCTATGTGTAAAAAATATGAGTTTGTACACTGTTTTCCTACAGAATTTCTCACACACTCTAGCCTAACACTCACACACACCCTCACTTCACTTATGACACTCACATGTATATGTCTACACACACACACTTGAACACTCTATATCTCACACTCTCTCATGACACACACACATACACTAGTATATATATATGCCACTCTCACTCTCACTATTTGACACACACTCTTGTATATGACACACACCCAATTCCCATGGTACACACACACACACATACACTTGGACACCACATACCGTTCCTATCCCAATATATATGTACATGTATGTCCTTGTATAATGTGCATATATAGATAATAGGTGTATGTATGTTTAGGTGTACATCTATTTTAGATGGTATAGATATATGTATATATGTATCCTATATAGATGTGGGATATATCATAGATAGCCTATATGTGTATTCCTATATGAGATTGCATGATATACTAATGTGTGTAATATAGGTTAGATATATATGACATGTAGATGAGTTATGGGTTGGCTATGGCATGGTATGCCTAGTATGGAGTCTAGAATAGACTGTTTAGCCTTGTTAGGACCTAGAATGGCTTGTTAGACCTAGAATAGACTAGTTTGACTTAGGTTTGACTTGGTTGACCTAGTTTGACTAGTTTGACTTAGGTTTGACTTGGTTGACCTAGTTTGACTTCTAGGATTGACCAGAGTTGACTGAGAGTTGACTTTGGTCTAGATTGACCTAGATTCATATAGAATGCATAGTAGGACTTCATTATATCATTTTAGACTTGTTGTGACCTGTGCTGTTCTGATTAGGAGCCAGACACCTCTCTTCGGATAGTACATTTTATCCGGACACTCAGATACAGGCGAGTACATTCTCTAATCATTTCATATCCTGCTTAGAATTATTTTTCTGCATTAAATTATTTTACTGGATACTGTCACGTTGGTCACACGGATTAGTACAATATAGATCCCTCCCTGAGATGGTATCCCTTCAGGGAGCATCGGGGTACTCTATGTTCTGTGCGTTTCACTTACATGGCGTATCACTATGCTTCTTTTGTTCTTTGATCACTTGTGACATATACCCATATGATCACAGAGTTTTCTTTGAATCCTTATCCCATTTATGGGACTACTATGCATCACCCTTCGGGGGCTTATCATCCTTCGGGGGTATATCACCCTTTGGGGGCTTACTACCCTTCGAGGGCATATCACCCTTTGGGGGTTTTATTACCCTTCGGGGGCATATCACCCTTTGGGGGCATATCACCCTTTGGGGGCTTATTACCCTTTTGGGGGCATATCACCCTTTGGGGGCTTACCATCCTTCGGGGGCTGTTACATAGAATCATAACATAACCTGGTTGGATCCTTGTGTATTAGTTGGGAGTACGGAGGGGGTATAAATAGCCATGTGAACAATTCCAAAGTAGAATAGCCATATACGCCTCTTTAGTATAGCCATGTACAATCAAGCCGTTCACATGTCGACTTTGTGCTCTAAATCATTAGTCACTGGTAGCTCTTTACTTATATTAGATATTTCTATTACAGTTCTATCTCTTTGCTTATATACTGCATTTTTTCAGTATCTATATCTTACTTTACTGCATGATTATATTTTTTAACCTGCTATGAACTGTTGAGATGTACTGTACTCGCTCCTGTCCTGACTGGACCTGTTGAAAATATTACAGAGGACGAGGAGGAGGCTTGGAAGGATACCTTCTATGGGACAGCTCTAGCTGAGGACATCACCCCCACTACCTAGACTAGTTTAGTTAGGCCTTATCTTATTTTTATGTTGTCTTGAGACTGTTTAGCTAGACTTTACTTCTGTTCAGAGATATTGAGTTGTATATATTCTTTCATATTCAGTAGTTGAGATATATACTCTGGATATTTGCTGGGATATTACCTTAGACTATTCTATCTTCTGTTTTTCCTTGAGTTCTATATCATATCGTGCTTTCTTCTTCCTTAGTTGTGATTGAGTTCATTTACTGCTTAATTTTATATTGCTAGATGTATGTTGACCTAGGATAGCGTTCTACCGCCGATACTGCGGCGTAGGCTGGGCGTTGTTACATTCTCGTACCCTCACAGTGGGTGCGGGTCGTGACACGTTTTTAGTGGTGGCCCATGTAGGTCGAGTTTATGTAGTGGTATTTGAACTAGAGTATCACTACAGCCTGCAGTAGGATTAGGATATTTTGAGGGTACTCAATCAAAGTTAGGATTCCTTGAAAGATTCCTGGGACGACCCTTGAGAATCTTATTTAAACTTCAATTTGAATCATTTTCCTTGTTTTGTTGCTCTCACTCCTTGTTTATTGAATTTGATTTTGTTCGATCGTTGTTGATTTGATTTTCTTATCGAGATGAATTTTTATGGCCTGAGTTACGATATTTTTCTGATAACATATGTCGACGGAAATACAGGGATGGTAAAACGTCTACTCGATTATGGAACCTATTGTTTATCGCAGCCTTGCTTACTGGCATAACGAGGACTATGAGTAACATGATTTTGGACAGACGCATAGGATTATCAGATTATATCCTGAGAAGGTTTTTAAACATATCATCTCTATCGTACCCTTCTGTTATTATAAATTATTTTCCATTATCAAATAATTTAGGAGTAGAGATAATTCAGCTTTATAGAGCTTATGCATATGTAGTTCTTTCTTAGTGTGATAATTTGATGACTTGTGATTAGGCCCTTGTCTTAGGAATGATAGTATAGCCTGGCTTTAAATAGTGATTCTTGTAGGTAGTTCTCCTTTGTTGATATTTACTAGTTTTCAGCCTTGATGATTGATTTATTTTTATTTTCTTTTCTTTTTCTTTCAGTATGGCACCCATGATCCGAGCCCGTCGCCTGAGAGCAGCTGCAGCTACTGAGAGTGTGCCTCCACCTCCTACTGTTCAGGAGACATTTATCCCTCTATCTGATCAGGGGGTGGTGGCACCTCCTGCCATTGAGGAGATGGTGGCAGCCTCGCTAGAGAGTCTTCCTTCATCTCCTGTCGTTCAGGAAAGAGTTGCGGATTTGCCTGAGATCGAGAGCCTTCCCCTATCCCTTGGGATGGTACTCCCTATTGTACCACCCGGAGGTTTGTTACTTGACGCAGCCCAGATGTTTGGATATTTCTAAGAGAGGCTGTTGGAGTCACAGAGAGTTCATGAGGAGGCCATGAGGGAGCAAATCCAGAGGTTGCTACGTCTGTGGAACTCTGTGCTTCTAGGAGGAGAGCCTAGCTCCAAGAGGGCGAGGAGCAGTACCCAGTCCTACCCAGAGTTTGAGGAGTACCCATTTATCCATCCTATATCATCATACCCAGCCTAGTCTCCTGTCCAGCAGAGGCCAGCTGAGCCAGAGCCTATCTGTGCCTACTGCAAGAAGTCTGGACACAAGTGGAACAACTGTAGAAAGAGACTAGGATTGTGCCTATTTTGTGGTTCAGCTGCACACTAGGTGCAGCACTGCCCAGATATACCTGCCCCAACAAGGGCCCTGCTTTTAGGAGGGAGTTCTCGTTCTCAGACCTAGCTGGAGGTGAGTTTTGACCTAACCTTAGTATTCCTTTTTAAGAATTTTGATGCATCCCTTGCTTGTATGTTTTGATACCTTGTGATTGCCTACTACTGTAGCATGGTCGGTAACTAGATGAGACTCAAGACTGATATTGCATGCCATGACCCCATAGGTTTCATTTTTCAACTGTATGATTTAAATAGGTATCTGAGACTATGATTGCTGGGGGCTTAACCTAGAAGGGGTACGATCATCTTAATTTCGAGAACGAAATTTTTATAAGGTGGGTAGGATTGTAACACCCAGTTTTCCAGAGGAGGGTAATTTTGAAATTTTGTAATTATAATTATTATTTAATGATATTTATTTTATATTATGATTTTTACTGATTTTTAATTATTTTTAAAACTATTTAAATTTATGACTTGTGATTTTTGGTGTTTTGCTAGTGAACAGTAGAGGCTGCCTACCCTAGAGCCTAGCCATGTGATTTGGGTATTTTTGATATTATTGGGGTTATTTGATTCTATTATAATTTATTTGAATTTATGGGAATTTTTAGAATTTATTTTGGAATTGTTTGAATGAGGGTTGACTAGGTTGACTTTGACTAGCAATGACCATGGTAGACCGACCTAGGAGCTAACCCTAGTTGAGTTTGGACTTGGTTAGGTTATGTAACCCTAGTTAGACTAGAGTTAACCTATGGTTTAGTCATTTAAACCCAAGTTAGAATAGAAGGCATTTAGACACAAGTCATGACTTGTGGTTTAAACCATTGATCAATGACTAGCCTTAAAGCCCATAGGCCCACACCATGTAGCCAAACTCTAACCCTAATCAGCCCATGGCAGACAACCTAGGGTTTCCTACCCTATTAAATGTCTCTTCCATTTGTTCTTGCCTCTTTTATTATTTTTCTCTCAAGCTTTGAAGAAAGAGGTATAGCCATCTTCCCCAATCCATAACTTTCCCATTTTAACTCCTTTTGGGCTCAAACCACATGCACTAGATTCTAATTGTCTCCCTCTTGCTGTTCATGGAGAGTATTCTCAGGTTGGGGCAATTTGGAGAAGTTTGCTAGCAAGAGGAACCCCCCATTTGAGGCTTTTCTTGCATTTTGACACCAATAGGTAAATCACTGTAAACACCATTAAAATTCTAGTTTCTTTGTATGTAGACCTAGCCCTAGGTGTCCTTGTTCTGTAGGTATGCCTAGACCTAGGTTTTGTGTCCATTTCGTGTCCTAAATGGACACGTATCAGCCTATAGACCTAGGTGTTTGATGAAATGTCCCAAAGGACATTTCAACCTGATTTTAGGAAACTTTTTGAATAAAAATTTAGGGTTTGTTGTCGTTTATCAATTTTTGTTGGACTGAAGTGGCCATTGTGTCGTGTCTTGTCGAGATCTGGACACGAACATGCTGTTCTGACACAGTGCACATTGCCCTGCTACTCGGGGGCTATAACTCACTTTACACGACACATCTGGACACGAAATTTGGTTTGGAGACTGTTTAGGTGACTGACTCGAGGCTCACAAATTTTTATAGGTTTTTGTTTAGTGGTTTGGGAGAAATCCTACCCGTATCGATTTGACACTGCACGTCACACGGTTGAAAATGCGCACTGATACGCGCATTTAATTTCGACACGGCGACATGCCGACACGGTTCAGGGTGACACACGTGTAGCCCTATATTGGGTGAACACGTGGACATGTGCACGAGGTCATTGGTATCGCGTGTCGTGTCCACGAGATCTTGGACACGCTGCACGAGCCTGTCTGTACACATTGGCTGATACACACTGTTTGAACAATTTGGACACCTTCGTGTCCATTGTTTGGACATGTGGACACCTCTAACACGTGCACACATTGAAGACACAACCTTGACACCACTGTACACATATGGATTGGTTTTTGGATTGATTTTGATAAATGAATTTGGTTTGGAATGGATTCCAAATTTCTGATACATTGAGAACTAGGATACTGTGTTCGAATGGATTTTATGTGTTTTTTGTTTACTGAATTAGATTGTTAAATACATATGGTACTTGTCATAGATTCATTGATAGATGTATAAATAACTGGGAAGATAAAGGGAATGGGTTGTATTCAAATTTTACTAGGTTCCGAAACTGAAAATGACTGATACTATGTATTATTTTCCTGATACTCATGAATCAGTTTTGATTGTCTACTGAACTTCAATTCCAATTTTTCTAATTTCTAATTGTTGATCAGTTACCATTGGTTGTGACACATGTGTTAGTACCTGTTAATTCTTTTTTATTTTTGATTAGGCTTGGGATATGAGAATGGGATATTGACATGTTGATTGGGATTCAATTGTTGAAACCTTGATTTCTTCCCTTTCGAATGCTATTTAACCTGAGATCATATTCCAGTTTTCACATATAACATGTACTGATTTCCTCTTAATGAACTGTGGATTGATGAATGGTTTTGATGTCAGGATATGAGTGAATGTTTCCTTTCCTATTTTTTTTACTGAAATTCACTGATTTCTTTAACCTGGGAAGTATTCACAGATTTCTCACTTTGACACATAACTGGGATTGATTTGAGTGTTAATTGTACATGAAAACTGATTTTGGGTTTTCCTTATGAACTGAGTTTGAATGGGAAGGGTTTAAACTGTTTTTTGGGTTTCTTTGAACTGAATTTTCATGTTTCCTTCTAAATGTGATAACTGAGATTTAGGGGACTGTGTTGGACTGTTTTAATTGATTTTTGGGTTTAGTTTTTTCACTGAGATTGGTATTGGTTTGAACTGTTTAATCAATATTTGAAAATTGAGTTTAGAGAGGGAACTTTTCACTGAAATCTGGGAATTCAAGTTGGGTTTTAAAACTGAATTCTGTAAACTGATTTTTAGGTTCTTTTATGTGAATATGAACTGATTTTAGGTTGTGTTTTAACTTAGATTGAGGGGGGGGTATTCCTATGTGTAAAAAATCTGAGTTTGTACACTGTTTTCCTACTGAATTTCTCACACACTCTAGCCTAACACTCACACACACCCTCACTTCACTTATGACACTCACATGTATATGTCTACACACACACACTTGAACACTCTATATCTCACACTCTCTCATGACACACACACATACACTAGTATATATATATGCCACTCTCACTATTTGACACACACTCTTGTATTTGATACACACCCAATTCCCATGGTACACACACACACATACACTTGGACACCACATACCTTTCCTATCCCAATATATATGTACATGTATGTCCTTGTATAATGTGCATATATAGATAATAGGTGTATGTATGTTTAGGTGTACATCTATTTTAGATGGTATAGATATATGTATATATGTATCCTATATAGATGTAGGATATATCATAGATAGCCTATATGTGTATTCCTATATGAGATTGCATGATATACTAATGTGTGTAATATAGGTTAGATATATATGACATGTAGATGAGTTATGGGTTGGCTATGGCATGGTATGCCTAGTATGGAGTCTAGAATAGACTGTTTAGCCTTGTTAGGACCTAGAATGGCTTGTTAGACCTAGAATAGACTAGTTTGACCAGTTTGACTTAGGTTTTACTTGGTTGACCTAGTTTGACTTCTAGGATTGACCAGAGTTGACTGAGAGTTGACTTTGGTCTAGATTGACCTAGATTCATGTAGAATGTATAGTAGGACTTCATTATATCATTTTAGACTTGTTGTGACCTGTGCTGTTCTGATTAGGAGCCAGACACCTCTCCTCGGACAGTACATTTTATCCGGACACTCAGATACAGGCGAGTATATTCTCTGATCATTTCATATCCTGCTTAGAATTATTTTTCTGTATTAAAATATTTTACTTGATACTGTCACGTTGGTCACACGGATTAGTACAATATGGATCCCTTCCTGAGATATTATCCCTTCAGGGAGCATCGAGGTACTCTATGTTCTGTGCGTTTCACTTACATGGCATATCACTATGCTTCTTTGGTTCTTTGATCACTTGTGACATATACCCATATGATCACAGAGTCTTCTTTGAATCCTTATCCCATTTATGGGACTACTATGTATCACCCTTCGGGGGATTATCACCCTTCGGAGGCATATCACCCTTTGGGGGCTTACCACCCTTCGGGAGCATATCACCCTTTGGGGGCTTATCACCCTTCAGGGGCATATCACCCTTTGGGGGCATATCACCCTTTGGGGGCTTATCACCCTTTGGGGATATATCACCCTTTGGAGGCTTACCACCCTTCGAGGGCTGTTACATAGAATCATAACATAACCTGGTTGGATCCTTGTGTATTAGTTGGGGGTACGGGGGAGTATAAATATCCATGTGAACAATTCCAAAGTAGAATAGCCATGTACGCCTCTTTAGTATAGCCATGTACAATCAAGCCGTTCACATGTCGACTTTGTGCTCTAAATCACTAGTCACTGGTAGCTCTTTACTTATAGTAGATATTTCTATTACAGTTCTCTCTCTCTGTTTACATACTGTATTTTTTCAGTATCTATATCTTACTTTACTGTATGATTATATTTTCTAACCTGCTATGAACTGTTAAGATGTGCTGTACTCGCTCCTGTCCTGACTGGACCTATTGAAAATATTACAGAGGACGAGGAGGAGGCCTGGGAGGATACCTTCTACGGGACAGCTCTAGCTGAGGACATCACCCCCACTGCCTAGACTAGTTTAGTTAGGCCTTATCTTATTTTTATGTTGTCTTGAGACTGTTTAGCTAGACTTTACTTCTGTTCAGAGATGTTGAGTTGTATATATTCTTTCATATTCAGTAGCTGAGATATGTACTCTGGATATTTGCTGGGATATTACCTTAGACTATTCTATCTTCTGTTTTTCCTTGAGTTCTATATCATATCATGCTTTCTTCTTCCTTAGTTGTGATTGAGTTCATTTACTGCTTAGTATTATATTGCTAGATGTATGTTGACCTAGGACAGCGTTCTACCGCCGACACTGCGACGTAGGCTGGGCGTTTTTACGTTCTCGTACCCTCACAGTGGGTGCGGATCGTGACACGAGATGACGGATGTGTATAAGAAGTTATTCGATCACTTCCTCATCTGTCACAGGATCACAAAGACATGAAAGAGTAAGGGTCAATCCCCATACGAGACCTTGGACGAGCTATATCTTCTTTCAAGAAGAAGGAGAATGACCGGCCTCCTTTTCGATTTGTAAACCCCTGACGAAATCTGAAATAGAGGAACTGATGACAGATCACGGGACCGCAAATACTGATGATAGTGATGATCCTGAGGGGAATTCCCTGATTTACTACTTCTTCCGACAAGCTGAGTTTAAGTCGTCGAAAAAAGCCATGCTAGCGACTTTTCTGATGATTTAGATCCGCGACTGTGTAGTTCTAACCACCACTTTTCTAAAATGAGGGTAACTTTGAACTTTTGTAAAATTGATTATTTAATAATAGGTTTAAATCATGTTATTAATTTATTGGTAAATTTTGATTATTTAATATGATTAAATTAGTGTTTTGTGATTTTGTTCCTTGGCTAGTGTAATCTTAGAGCTGCTTAGCCTAGAGACTAACCATGACCATGGAGGCCTAACCCATGTGATTAGATTAGCTAATTACCACTTTTTAGGCTAAGGGTATTCTGGTCATTTTGTAACTTTTGAATTATTTAAGATTTTGATTAATTGGTGAATTTTAGATTATTACAATAATATTTAAATTGATGTATTGTAATTTTTGTCATTTTTTATATTTTAATATTTTAGGAATTTTTATATTTTAATATTGATTTTACTGGATTCGTTTATTCGGGTTTAAGTTTCGTTTCGTTCCGACTTGTGTTAGTAACCCGGGTAGCTTAGACTCTAGACGGGATCCCAAGATTAGTTAGTCATTGCCAACAAACCCTACTAATTAAGTTAGTAAGTTTGGCTAATCCTACTTGTTAGTTTGGTTAAGTTAGAGGCTTAAATTTAACCCTTTTGATCCCAAAATTGAACCTAACTTAAAATTAACCAAGATAACTAGTTGAGGTTAGTCTCCTTTCCCGCAAGGCCCAAATATGGTTTAATGGTAGCCACTATAGGTAGGTTAGTCTCCTTTCCTTTCATTTTATTCCATCCTGCCACTTTTTCTTCACAAAGTGTTCTTCTCCAAATTAGAGAGCTTCCCTCTTTGATTTGATCTCCAAATCTCTTCATTCCTCCACCAAAACATCCATCCAACCTTCTCATACTA
This sequence comes from Iris pallida, assembly GCA_029216955.1. Classification (NCBI taxonomy): domain Eukaryota; kingdom Viridiplantae; phylum Streptophyta; class Magnoliopsida; order Asparagales; family Iridaceae; genus Iris; species Iris pallida. Next base: position 8,017,946 of record JANAVB010019600.1, read on the forward strand.
TCAAAGGAGGGTGCTACCAAAGATTTGGACCAAAGTGCAAGGGGGAGTGTCCATTTTGGAAGGATCTTCGTATCGGAGCCGCGTACTTGAGAGTATCATTGGGATCCAACTCCCAATAGATAAAACCAACTCTCTAAATTAATTTCCTATGCATAATAGCTAGTTTTGAATCCATAGGATCCACCCCCATGTATGTACCCCCTTTAGATTCAAGTTTGAGACCATTTGGAGCTTTATAAAGTAAGTTAGAATTGTGTTTTGTGTCCTACTTATTAGATCTCAAATTAGGACACCTCATGTATTTGGTTTAATGTCTAATAGGTTTATTTAATTTCAGTTTTAGAGATGTTAGAGGATGGATTGATGTTAGCTAGGATGGCTAGAATGAGTTTCATTTGGATACCCATGGTTACATGTTATATTTTTAGCCTCAACTTGTCATTTTAGTGTCTCTTTGTATAATGGACTGTTTTGTATATATAATATGTATGTTAGATGTATTTCATATATTTATATGTGTGTGGATATGTTGTTAGTGGTGTGCTTGTGTTAGAGGAGAGGGGAGTGTGGTTTGATGTATGTCTTGAGTGATGTGGAGAGTGAGATGTGTTTCTTTTGTCCAAACAATCCAAATTCGTCATAATATTCATCCACGTTTTTAGTAGCCATAGCAACTTAGAAATATCATAACTTTTAGCTTAGAACACCGATTAATCTTTCATTTTTTTAAAAGAACCGTATCGAAGTTAGCTTTCTAAATATATATATTAATAGGTAAAATATATTCTAGAACTTTCTATAAAACTGTTTGAGTGTCAGCTATCCGAAAGACGAACGCGTTTCGATATTTTCGCGATTACGGGAGCTTCCGGACACGAAAATGCGATCCGTTTGAAGTTTCAAAAAGTTAACACAAAGGGCTACGACATATTTTAATCCAAGAATTTAGTGAAGGCCCAATTGGTACAGTTTTGGTTTTAATTAGAAGAGTGACTGTACGACATAGGCATTTTGTGTAACCTATGAGCCTATGTAGTATGGATATTAAATGAATGTAGAGTATGTAATGCATGACATGTCAGATGAATTAAATAATATATATATATATATATATATATATATATATATATATATTTTGAATGAAATAATATATATATATATATATATATATATATACACATATATATATATATATATATATATATATATATGATATGTATCCTCTTTACATTAATGTATATATATAGCTGAATGCAAGCATGTAGGAATGCAATCAATGTAATGTATGTAAGCAATGCATGAATGAAAGAATGATATACAATGTATGCATGAAAGTATATAATGAATGCTAGATATGAATGCAAGGTGTACATGTAATGAAAGATATGAATACATAATGTAATGCAATATATAACGATAGCATGTTTCGTAATGTAGAATATATGATGCAAGTATGTATGTGTCCACTGTTTTCCCTTTTCCTTACATTTTTTCTTCCCTTCCCTTTCCATTTCAGTTTTTCCCTTTTTTCTTTTCTATTTGTAGATTTTGTATACAGTGTATATAATTTCTAGACGCATGTAAGTATGTAATATGCATGAATGACATGTATATAATGAAAATAAGTATATTTATGCAACTTAATGATATGTGAATGAATATAATGCATGAACTAAAGTATGCATGTATATGGGATATGAATGAATGATATGCAAGTATCTATGTTTGCAATAATGAATGTAATAAATATGCATGTATGTACTGTACCTAGTTTGTATATAGGCCTAGAGTGGTTTACCATATATGACTTGTTGGTTAGACTTGTAGTTTGACTAGAGTTGACCTAGTTTGACAAGAGTGTTGACCAGAGTTGACTTAGATTGACTTAGTTTGACTTTCTTTGACTTAGATTGACCTAGTGTGACTTAGTTTGGCTTGGTGTAACTTAGTATGACTGAGTTTGACCTAGATTGCATAACATATACTATAAATTATGCCATACACTGTTAAACCCTAGTTAACTCATGATATCTTATCTTTAGGTCTGTGATTTCACTCTGAGCCAGATTACATAGTTGACATATTTCCATCGGATCTCAGGCGAGTACGTTCTCTGATAATATTTATGTTTTATGATATCGTCTATGTTTCTTGTATTTAGTGTAGATATTCTTGTTCTCTTGACACATTATTCACATGAATTGGTATTTCTCTGGATCCCGTTATGAGATATTATTCCTTGTATTGTTTGGTATATCTTATACAAGTCTTTCTTGTTCCTTGTGCATTGTATAGACACGATTCCTGCGAAGGCTAGCTACCATCTCAGAGAATCACGTGTCATGGCTGGATCCACTATACTAGTCGGGGGTGGGGAGTATTAGTATAGATGTGTGGTCATTACCCTTCTTGTGCAAGTATTATAGACCTTGTGCAAGTATTGTAGATCATATGAGTGTTAATCGTACACTCCACGTATGATTAACCAGGCCAGAAGACCTTGTGCAAGTTTCCAAGTCGGCCACATGTCATAGCTAGTATTCACTCACTTAGATGGTATGATTCTCGACTCTTGTACATGTTATGATCAATTTTCTTGCCATTGCTCTAGCTATAGTTTACAACTTTAACCTTGTCATGCTACTTTCATGTACTTTCCACTTTATGTTGTATATTCTCTCTATTTACTGCTACGTTTTTAATATCGTCTAAATAGAAGTGTATTGGAGATTTGTGCTCGTTCTATCCTGACTGGATACGTTGATAAAATTATACAGATTATGGCGAGGACGAGTGTCCTACCTACTACGGTCCTTATGACGTAGTTGACCTATACTTGGAGACCCTAGTTCAGCAGGGGTTAGCTCCTGTCGATGAGGCATTAGTGTAGCTTAGCTAGATTGGTTTGGTACTGGACTTTGTCTCTAGATTATATTTTGGCTTGTTATTATTTTAGTATTTGTATTAGAGATTGTTGACTCTAGACTTGTATTATTTCTGTGTCAGATATTCTGGTTGGCAATTTCATATCTTGTTGTCTTTATCTTTCGGTATCATCTATCTTTCTTAGAATTTGTGATTGAGTATATTATATTGTCCTTGCTTGTCCTCCGTTCAGAGTTTACCGTTCTCGACAGGTTTTGATATTATAACTGTTGTTAGATAGTAGACCTAGACAACATTCTATGTCGTTTCTGCGGCGTAGGCTAGGACGTTGTCTCATACTCGTGCCCTTACTCCGGGTGCGAGTCGTGACACATTTTTAGTGGTGGCCCATGCAGGTCGAGAGTCGCATTAGTACGATGTCGTGGTAGTACAACGATTAGTTGTACTGCTGCGTGCCTGCGATAGAAACTAAGGAATAGGCTTTAGCAGAGAGGTTGCTCAATCACAGTTCGAACTACTTGAGAAGATTCCTGGGATGACCCTTGAGAATCTCATTATAAACTATCTCGAAATTCGATTACGACAGTTTCTGTCTACTTCCTTGTTCGTCGTTGAATTTGATGCATGGTATTCATTATTGACTTAATTTTCTACCAAGATAACATTATGGGCTAGGTTGCCTCAGTCGTGGAATCTAGAGTCTTTTACATTCAAACTAGTTGGTTTGGCGATAAGATAGAGTCTGATTTTGGATGTAGTTTTCGGGTATAGAAATTTAAAGTTTTCGCAGTCAAGCTAGTGGCAATGCAAAAATTTTAAATACCATGATTCTAGAGGTATGTACCTTAGTTACGGACTCTATGGATTATCGCTGATGTACTTACTAGCGTAACGATGATTCTAGTAACATGGTTCTTGATAGACTGGTATGATTATCAGATTTCAGAATAAATACCATATAGATGGTGCCCTAGTATGATGGAATGGAATATAAGTGTGGATGTTACTTGAGTATCATAGATTAGATAGTGGGAGCTAGGCCACCTGTAGCGCAGCACCGTGTCCTGCACCATCAGAGGGATATATCCCAGAGGGGAAGGGCTTTTGCGATGACAGTCGAGTAGACCGAGGCTACGGGTGACGGGTTAGCAGGTCTGTCTTTCCTGTTCTTCTTTCCATCTTGTTGTGTGATTCCATTGGTACCTGTCAGGATATTTTGTGCTGTGATAGATAGTATAGTGACCCTGATCGAGACCGTGATATCACGACCAGTAGGACCACAATTTGCATGTTTTAGATATAGTTTTCTCGACCTTGATTATTGGAGGTTTGACCTAGAAGGAGTATCATGATTGGACAGACCATATGATTATCAGGCTGTATCTTGGGAAGGTTTTGAACATATCATCTTTGCTTTATTTCAGTCTTTTTCAAAAGAAAATATTTTTCATCACAAATTTAGGAGTAGGGATAACTTCAGATAACTAGTCTAATTCTTTGCAGAACTTCATTAGTTATAACTCTTTCATAGTATAATAGTTTGATAGCTTGTATTAGTATTTATTCTTAGGTATGGTAGTCTAGTTGACATTAGACTAGTAACCCTTTATAGTTAAATCTCTGTTGATTTTGACTATCAGTTTCATATAGGATGTTAGTCTGCTCAGGAGGTAGTGACCCCTTCGGCTCACTAGAAGGATAGTAGGATATATTGATGGTTAGAATAGTGATATTTCGTAGGTGTACTTTAGAAACAACATGGATATTCGAGGTCGTTTTGTTTTGTGGACTTGAATAATTTTAGGTTATTGATTCTCGAGATATTTCACTTAAGATTGTGGTGCTAAATTTAGGAATTTTGAAAAGAAGAAGAGAATGTAACTATGAAGCGATGATGATTCCAAAATTGAATAAGATGTTGGTAAGAGGACAGATTGAACACAAAAATTTTAGGTAATGGAGAAATTTAAAGATTTTGTGGAGGTTTTAAAATTTAAGAAGAATAATATTTGAAGGTGTACGTGAAGGAAATACAAAGGTCGATTTTATAATAAAGAATAAGTTCCTGCATGACATAGTAGTATTAACTTTGAATAAATTCGAGGACGGTGATTTGAACAAGTTCTAGGATTTCATAGACTTTAATCTAGAGATTTTGGATCCAAGTTAGGATAAGGTGTAGGAATTTAAATTTTTGGGATGATTAAGTGGAAAATGGAGAGTAAGATCAGAAAGAAGGAACAAGAGTTTTAACAAGAGCATGATTCATGAGAAATGCCTTGGGAATTTACGCCCTGCTTCTAAGACGGAGTTTTAGTCACCAGACCTAATTTGTGGTGAGTTTTCGTGTAAACCCCCTAATTTTTACTACATATTTTTTTGGATTGGATTTTTATTTTGCGTATTGTACGTCACGTTTCGTATTTAATCGTCGAGTGCGAATATGTGCGAACTACATATTTTTAGAAAAAAATAGTTTTGATTATAGATTATATTCATGAAGGATAGTTTCAAAATAATATATATAATAATTATTTTTATTAAAAGTTGTGAAAAGTATCTATCGAGATTGGCAAAACTTATTATTTTATTTATTTATAAAATGCTATCTTATTTTAATAGTGGTAATTTAGAAAACTAGATTTATGTGAATATTCTACTCGTGTAAAGCACATAAAAATTATTTCATGTATATTTTCAAAATTTGATTTTTATTATTTATAATAAATTATTTAGCAAGAAGTTATTTTAAATATTTGAATATTTATGTTTATTTTCGAAATTGTTTTATCTAAATTTATTGAAAAAGTATTTTAAAGATATTCCATATTAGTAGTTAAATATTTATAGTAATTTTTGAAATTACTTATTATTACTATTTATTATAAAGATATTTCAAAATTCTTGGATTTAATGTTAAAGTCATTTATGGTAATTTAAAATTAGATTTGATATGATGAATTTAAAAATAGTTTTAAACTGTAGATACGATTTATCTAGATACAAATTAGATTGAGATTTATTGAATTGATTTAATTTAAATTAAATAAAGGAATTATCAAAAGGGGTTCTAAATCATCCCAAATCCTCATCCATCAAGAGTACCACCTCCTATACAAGGAGAGGCTCCATGTTCTATTTTTTCCAATGAATTCTTCATCCAAATACCCACCACCACAACCCAAAAATCCGTACATCGTGTCCGTGTCCCCCTCCCATCCACTAATTATTCCTTTCTACATATACAATTTTTACTCCACATCCGACAAATCGGGACGCTGACTACCCCGTGTCACGTAGGACACATCTTTCGACCCCGTCTTTGTCGTGTCGGACAAACCCAACACGACGACACAAAACCTAAACCTAAGCAAATCTCTCGCCCAGGCAGTAGCCACTCCCTGATCCATCTCAGCGACAGCGCTGCCCTAGCCCTTGCCACCAACAAATCGACAACACCACCAACGCCATCAGCCACCATCAACCCTGGACACAACTATGGTCACCGCGACCCCGACCACAAACTCCATGTTACACAAACATCATACCACCATCGTCGGCTCCACCTTCAACACCCATCACCGATCACCAGTACCGCGCCTCCACCTCTGGTGACCCACACAAAACCCAAAAAAATTGGCACACATCACCAATAACAAAAATAATCCAAACTCACCTCCGCTGTGTCGAGCCTCCTTAACCCAGCCTTCCTCGCCGAGCCGTACGCACGATCGCACCAGCCGTGAGCACCACCGCGCGTGTGCGTCCCTCCGCGCGCACCGAAAACCGTCGCGGACCCTATCTAGTGGCCGCCAAACAACAGTACCATCGTCGGATCCCAGTACAGCCGAACATCTTCACCTCGTCTCCCTACCAGCATCAACCCCACCAACAACCACCAACCAGGGCAACACCGTCACTCCGATTTCGAGCCACCACCGCACAGTTGAATGCCCCTCCGACCGTCCCCTACGGATTGCCTCCGTCACCGCCACCAAACCCCGAACCCGCCACCATGGCGTAACCACCACCACCACCATCAAAATAAAACACCCAAATAAACCCTAGCCCTCACCTGGATCCCTCTGCCGCCTCGACGCCATGATTGTTTCGCCGACGTCGCATCGTCTGGATCCCACGGACCTAGAGCCCCTTATCGAGCTCGAGCGCTGCAGTGCATTGCCAGTGTTCCCGCCAGCCACCTGGCACCACCGTCCCCAATGTGGGCTGGCTCAGGCCCGCTCCGCCTCTGCCCCGAGCGGTGGTGCCTCCGTCAACGCCGCACACCGCCGACGGAACCCTTCTCCACCGTACCAACGTTTTACCTTCCTCGCCCGATCGCTCATTCCTCTCTCTCTTTCCCGACTCTCTTTTCCCTCTCTCTCCTCTCTCTCCCTCGATTTTCTCTCACTCCCGCTCTTCTCCCCATCTCTCTCTCTCTTCTCTCTCTGACTGCTAAAGTTGTTATGCTTATTTGCTTGTGTCTCTCAATAGAAGAGAACACAACATGGATTTTTATATATTTTTATATTTTTTCGTTATTGCTTTCGAGTATGATATTTATTATTATTATTATTATACATTATAGTGTTTGCCCCAAGTATATATATACATACATTACATAATGGAAATATGGAATTATTACTATCATGAATTATTACTTAGTTATTTATCCTAATTATTTTAATACATATGTATATTAAATAGTTTCCAAAGAATTAATTTATAGTAGCTGGTTGCCAAAATATAAATTCAAAAAAATTGGGTTTAAAATCTTAGAAACATTATTATATTTGATTATATTTTAAGATATGGCTTTTGATTTAACATATTTAGTTAATTAAAATATGAGTTTTGGCATAAAACATGAGTTCCTATATTTTCAAGTGTTATTTATAATATTTTGATAAAAGAAAATATAGTTTTTAATTATATTGGATTTCCAAATATAGTTCTATTATCATAAATGTTTTTCTAAAATAATTGTATATACAAAATCTCTCGCTTATCAATCTTGAACTACCTTATTTCAGCCTTAGCCAATTGAACCGTTTCGGACCCAATGACACGGCCTGCCCATCTATTGAGATCATCTTGCGTACTTTTGGCATCTACGACTATTTTGTGCCAACACAAACATACGCACGTCAACTGCAACCAACTCAAGTCCATGCCATCATCAGAGATCGTAATACGTAGTTGTATCACCGAAGCCATATGTTGTGCCACCATGAGCATCGTATCACACCAGGATCATCATCACGCAAGTATACCTTGCAAATTAACTGTCATATTATTTATTTTTAGCATTATTTACTTTGTTTCATATTTGTTAGTTATAAGCTGTGCGTCCAAGCCACACTTGGGTGCAAACGACTATGTTAGTCGTTACTTTATTTTATGCATGTTGACTTAGTTTTAGTGGACTACCTTCTTGTTATAGGATATTCTTATATCTCATTGGGCCATGACACTCACACTACACGGTTTGAAATATTTTGTTAGAGGAACGACTTATGGACTGGCTATCTCTAAAGTCGTGTGACGGTAGTTGTTCATAACTCCTATCACTAGGGTTTTAGAGACTCAAGCAGTTACAAAAGTGGATGAGCCACGGGCATGACTTGGACAGTGGGGAACATTGGGGGAGGACAGTCGCTAGTGCGTATGGGAATCCAAACAGGTAAACTACAGTCTCCGAATGGAACTGTGGCAATTTATATTTGCAGATACCCTCTGACGTCTTGGACATTACGGACGGATACAGATGACTGGATGCCAGTTACGTACATGTAGCCTAAATCCTACCCATGCGCATAAAAGTTGTCCTCTAAATTGCACAATAGATGGTTAGCATTCCCTTTGCATATTTGTGTCTAGGAGAGTCTTGCATATTATTATTATTATGACAGTTCATATTAGCATGTTCTTCCTGTATCTTTTTACGTCCCTCTGAGGACCTGGTTATCTCTCCAGGTGTGTATCCATATCTTCCGCGGGTATTCTAGCCGAGGTCGTGGCTTTCTCCATTTCTTTGAAGATGACGCGCCTTAGACCTTTCTTGCTACTTTCGCCAGTTTATTCGTATGTCATGTATCTTTTTTCTTTTTATTAGTTGGTAGAGGATTTATCTCCGCCCAACTACATGTAAACAGACAAATTCTTACTTATTTCTATAAAAGTTTGATTTTATTTTGTGCATAAGATTAGTTAGCTGTGGTTTACTGTATTTTACAGCTTACGTATATTTATTATACGGCTGGCATGTCTACGTTCCTAGTCCTACGTATATTGGGACTAGGGCGTTACATTTCGACCTAGGCTTTAGCATATTTTTTGTGATATTTTGTTATACCCCTTGCTTGTATATTTTGATACCTTGTGATTGTCTAGTGCTGTAGTATGGCTAGTATAGCTAGATGAGACCTCAGACTGATATTGCTTGCCATGATCCTGTAAGTTATTCTTTCAAATTGCATGATTTAGATGAGCCTCTAAGACCATGATAGTTGGGGACGAGACTTTAGAAGAAGTACGACCATCTTAATTTCAAGGACAAATTTTTTCTAAGGATGGTAGATTTTTAACGACCACTTTTCTAAAATGAGGGTAACTTTGAACTTTTGTAAAATTAATTATTTAATAATAGGTTTAAATCATGTTATCGATTTATTGGTGAATTTTGATTATTTAATATCATTAAATTAATGTTTTGTGATTTTGTTCCTTGGCTATTGTAATCTTAGAGCTGCTTAGCCTAGAGACTAACCATGACCATAGAGGCCTAACCCATGTGATAAGATTAGCTAATTACCACTTTTTAGGCTAAGGATATTTTTTTTCATTTTGTGACTTTTGAATTATTTAAGATTTTGATTAATTGGTAAATTTTTGATTATTTTAATAATATTTAAATTGATGTATTGTGATTTTGGTCATTTTTCATATTTTAATATTTTGGGAATTTTTTATATTTAATATTGATTTTATAGGATTTGTTTATTCGGGTTTGAGTTTCGTTTCGTTCCGACTTGTGTTAGAGACCCGGGTAGCTTAGACTCTAGACGGGACCCCAAGATTAGTTAGTCATGGCCCACAAACCCTACTAATTAAGTTAGTAAGTTTGGCTAATCCCACTTGTTAGATTGGTTATGTTAGAGGCTCAAATTTAACCCTTTTGATCCCAAACTTGAACCTAACTTAATAAGAGGACTAGTTGAGGCCTTATTGGGCTTTCCCACAAGACCGAAATAGGGTTTAATGGCAGCCACTATAGGTAGGTTAGTCTCATTTCCTTTCATTTCATTCCATCTTGCCTCTTTTCTTTCACAAAGTGTTCTTCCCCAAATTAGAGAGCTTTCCTGTTTGATTTGATCTCCAAATCTTCATTCCTCCACCAAAACTTCTATCCTACCTTCTCATATTATCAAGGGAGGGTGCTAGCAAAGATTTGGATCAATGTGCAAGGAAAAGTATCCATTTTGGAAGGATCTTCGTATCAGAGCCATGTCCTTGAGAGTATCATTGGGATCCCACTCCCAATTGATAAATCCAACCCTCTAAATTGATTTCCTATACATATTAGTTAGTTTTGAATCCATAGGATCCACCACCATGCATGTACCCCCTTTAGATTCAAGTTTGAGGCCATTTGGAGCTCTCTAAAGTAAGTTAGAATTGTTTTTCGTGTCATACTTTTAAGATCTCAAATTAGGATACCTCATATGTTTGGTTTAATGTCTAATAGGTATAATTGTGTTTTAATTTCAGTTTTAGGCATGTTAGAGGATGGATTGATGTTAGCTAGAATGGTTAGAATGAGTTTCATTTGGATGCCCACGGTTAGATCTTAGTGGTTTAGTCTACATATCATATTTTTAGCCTCAACTTGTCATTTTAGTGTCTTTTTATATAATGGATTGTTTTGTATATATATAATATGTATGTCAGATATATTTTACATATTGAGATGTGTGTGGATATGTTATTAGTGGTGTGCTTATGTTAGAGGAGAGAGAAGTGTGGTTTGATGTGTGTATTGAGTGGTGTGGAGAGTGAGATGTGTTTCTTTTGTCCACAAATTCGTCATAATATTCATCTACGTTTTTAGTAGTCATAGCAACTTAGAAATGTCATAACTTTTAGCTTAGAACTCCGATTAATCTCCCATTTTTTTAAGATCGTATCGAAGTTAATATATATATATATATATATATATATATATATATATATATATTTTTAAGATCGTATCGAAGTTAGCTTTCCGTATATATATATATATATATATATATATATATATATATATATATATATATATATATATATATATATATATATATATATATATATAATTTTATATATATATATATATATATATAGGTAAAATATATTCTAGAACTTTCTGTAAAACTGTTTGAGTGTCAGCTGTCCGAAAGACAAACGCATTTCGGTGTTTTTGCAATTTCGGGAGCTTCCGAACACGAAAATACGATCCGTTTGAAGTTTCGGAAAGCTAACACAAAGGGCTACGACATATTTTAATTCTAGAATTTAGTAAAGGCCCAATTGGAACAGTATTGGTTTTAAGTAGAAGGTTGACTATACGACATAGGCATTTTGAGTAACCTATGAGCCTATGTAGTATGGATATAAAATGAATGTAGAGTATGTAATGCATGATATGTCAGGTGATTGAAATGATATATATATATATATATATATATATATATATATATATATATATATGATATGTATTCTCTTTACATGAATGTATATATATGGTTGAATACAAGCATGTAGGAATGCAATCAATGTAATGTATGTAAGCAATGCATAAATGCATGAATGAAAGAATGATATACTATGTATGCATGAAAGTATATAATGAACGCTAGATATGAATGCAGGGTAAACATGTAATGATAGATATGAATGCATAATGTATACGTAATGTAATGCAATATATAATGATATCATGTATAGAAATGTAGAATATATGATGCAAGTATGTATATGTCCAGTGTTTTTCCTTTTTCTTACATTTTTACTTCCCTTCCCTTTCTATTTTAGTTTTCCCCTTCTTTTTTTCCTCTATTATTTGTACATGTTGTATACAATGTATATAATGTATAGACGCATGTAAGTATGTAATATGCATAAATGACCTGTATGTAATAAAAATAAGTATATGTATGCAACTTAATGATATATGAATGAATATAATGCATGAACTGAGGTATGCATGTATATGAGATATGAATGAATGATATGCAAGTATCTATGTTTGCAATAATGAATGTAATGAATATGCATGTATGCATTCTACCTATGTTATATATAGGCCTAGAGTGGTTTACCCTATATGACTTCACTACCAAAATAAGTCAAATCTGCGACGTATTTAGCGACTCCGTGAAATTTCGTCGCTAATGTTTGGTGTTTTAGCGGCGTTAATAAAAGACGTCGCTGTTTGTCGCCAACAGCGACTAATAGCGACGTCTAGCGTCTACATTTTGTTAAATGGGGTAGTGCGTCGCAAGTTCGTCGGTACTCGTCGCTGATATAGCGACGTTTCGCGACGCATTTTAAGTTGCGTCGCTATTTATTATATATCAGCGACGTTTAGCGACGTCCTATACGGACGTCGCTAAACGTTTCATATAGCCAGCGAGGGTTTCCATTTCGATCATTTCACAAATTTTTCCCCCCAAATTTGGGAGCGCTCCTCCTCCGCGACGCTCCTCCGGCGATTTCCCTCCTCCTCCGCGGCGTTCCTCCGGCGATCTCCCTCCTCCTTCCTCAGGTAGCTCCTCCTTCTCCTTCTTCTCCTCCTCCTCCTTCCTCTAGTAGCTCCTCCCCAGTTTCTCCTCGTCTTCTAGCTCTCTCTCTCGCTTTTAGTTCGTGTCCACGAGAGCGTTGACTCGCTGCGGGGGACACGAGACTGACAGTGGACTCGTTGCGGGGGACACGAGAGCGTGGACTCGCTTCTAGTTCGTGTGACACCTATTTTGTTGGTTTGGACACGTCGTATCCCACTGTGTGGACACGAAATTCACAGTATGACACCTATATACTAAAAAATCTCATTTTTTTGGGCATATCAACTGTCAATTTGATGTCTACGAGAGCGTGGACTCGCTGCGGGGGACACGAGACTGACAGTGGACTCGTTGCGGGGGACACGAGAGCGTGGACTCGCTTCTAGTTCGTGTGACACCTATTTTGTTGGTTTGGACACGTCATGTCCCATTGTGTGGACACGAGATTCACAGTGTGACACCTATATACTGAAAAATCTCATTTTTTTGGGCATATCAACTGTCAATTTGATGTTTTGGGTGGATTCGAATTCTAATGTAGGGTTCGAGCCCTATTTACTGATACTGGGAGTTTTTTTGGGCATTTTTAGGGTTTTGAAATGATGAATAAATTGACTAATAATTATTATCGAGCCCTATAAAATTTCAGCTATGTCACGAAGGATGGATATACTAATCCTGTGAATGAGTTTTCTCCTAAGTATTCTCGATAGTTGAGTATGATTTAGCTCACAAACATTACTGAAATATGGGATAATTAGACTTTCTGTTCAATACCATATTTTAAATCCTAAATCTACGGTATGACATCGTGATCAGGACATAGTCCCTGCAGCCATTCGACTGGCGAGGCAGAAAACTATGTAGCCGTAGATAAAGTTGACTGCCCTCCGACCCTCATCCCTCGGCAATGATGATACGACAACCTATCACTATATCTTATATATATAGTAGTAGATGACGTCTTAGTACTACATTATGTGAGTTCATCTTGATTCTGTTACATTCTTCAGATACTATATAAGATAAGAACATATACTACACCATATGTACAGAACATAGATGATTCACACTAATGTATGCTAGAATGAATTTTACGGTTGTGTTCTGAGCCATCCGTTCTGCTACTTGGCAAAAAATCGAATTTATTGTACTTTATCTGCTTTCGAAAATGTACTCAAATTACATGATGGTTCCTTTAGTTAGCTTGCTTATGTTACAATTATATTAGCTTGCTTACCAGATGGCACCCATGACCCGAGGAGCGGCACGTCGTTTGAGGGAAACAGTGAATGCTGAGGTGGCTCCTCCTACAGTTAAGGAGGAAGTGGCACCGGTTGCTAGTGAGACCGGGAGTTCTATTCATCCAGCACCGGTAGCTAGTGAGACCGAGAGGACTCTTCATGCAATCCTTGCAATGGATGACAGCTCTCCTCGCACCAAAAATCTTGCTTTTTTGAGGTGGTTGCGTGAACGTATCACTGAGCGTTTGCGTGAGCAGCGTGGTTTTCATTAGCTATTAGTACTTATTTGTATTGGACTATTTGTATTGGGTTGTTTTTGTATTAGACTATTTGTATTGGACTACATATATGAATTAGTACTATGTCAATCTCTAGATTATATTGGACTACGACATGGTGATCAGGACATAGTCCCTGCAGCCATTCGACTGGCGAGGCAGAAACTATGTATCCGTAGATAAAGTCGACTGTCCTCCGACCCTCATCCCTCAGAAATGATGATACGACAACCCAACCGGAGAGGATAATCTGAGAGATCCATCTGAGAGGGACGTATACTCTCAGAGGTCACCTTTACAAGAATTATATCAGTAGTTGGATCGAGTGTTGGAGAAGATATTATCAAAGTATACGTCCTACTTAGATGGGTCTCTCACCGTTACTAATTTTTCCTGACAGCATGGAAAATGTGCTCCGTCGACAGATTCTTGCTCCGAGCCAAAACTTTGCCCCGGAGCTCAAGTGGACATCTTTGGTGTAGAGCTCGAGTGAGAGGTTCCTGACAGCATGGAGGCCTCCTTTGTTAAAGTATCCGTGCTCATCCCACATTGGTTGTGGGACGAGCACGGAAACTTTAACAAAGGAGACCACCTTGCTGTCAGGAACCTCTCACTCGATCTCTACACCAAGGATGTCCACTTGAGCTCCAGGACAAAGTTTTTGCTCGGAGAAAGAATCTGTGGACGGAGCACATCTACCATGCTGTCAGAAAAAAATAGTAACAGTGAGAGACCCATCTGAGTAGGACGTATACTTTGATAATATCTCCTCCAACACTCGATCCCACTACTGATATAATTCTTGTAAAGGTGATCTCTCAGAATATACGTCCCTCTCAGATGGATCTCTCAGAGTATCCTCTCCGGTTGGATTGTGTTCTGAGCCATCCGTTCTCACAGAGGGTCCTATATTGGATTCTATATTTTGTATTTTGGTTTCTGTATTTTGTATTTTGGTTTCTGTATTTTGGCTCCAGCTCCATTTACATTAATCTACGGTACGATATGGTGATCAGGACATAGTCCCTGCAGCCATTCGACTGGCGAGGCAGAAACTATGTAGCTGTAGATAAAGTTGACTGTCCTCCGACCCTCATCCTTCGGCAATGATGATACGACAACCTATCAGAATCCTCGATTCTCTTTTGCTTCTTGGATATTGACCCAGCTTACAATCTCTCATTTTTCTCCGGGTCCACTCTACTCCCAATCTCTTCCTCTTTTATACACGGATCTACAGAATCAATACCATCCAAGGAAGGCAAAACTGAATCAGCATTGTCTTCCGGATCGTCCTCATCAAGGCATAACGGGCTGCTCAGCGTGCCCAGCTTCTTCAACTTCTCGCTGGCTGCAGAGTCGAAATGGGAACGGGTCCTCTTTGTCGGCCCGGAGCTCTGACTCGCACTCGTCGCCGTGCTACTGGTTTCCTCTCCTCCTCTGACGCGGGTCATAAGAAAAGAAATTTCGTACCTCTTCTTCACATAAATATCATTACCGTCTTGTACTCGAGCCTTCTCGTCTGTGATGCTATCCGACTTCTCGGTGCCTACATTGTCACTCGAATCTCCCGTTCGACTCGTATCGTCCTCTTCTTCGCCTGTCTTTTCGCTCCTGTCTTGCAATCATCTGCTATCACCGCCGACTCATTCGACTCCTTCTCCGATGACTCCGAGAAGTTGGATAGCGTCACAGACGAGGAGGCTAGGCTCGAGTACAAGGCGGCAATGATGTTTATGTGAAGAAGAGGTACGAAATTTCTTCTCTTATGACCCGCGTCAGAGGAGGAGAGAAAACCGGTAGCGCGTCCATGAGTGCGAGTCAGAGCTCCGGGCCGGCAAAGAGGACCCATTCCCATTTCGACTCTGCAGCCAGCGAGAAGTTGAAGAAGCTGGGCACGTTGAGCAGCCCGTTATGCCTTGATGAGGACGATCCGGAAGACAATGCTGATTCAGTTTTGCCTTCTCCTCTCCTCCACCATGGCTATGGACCCATCTGCTCCTCCCTACTTCCATTCTTCTTATTTGACTCTCTCAGGCACATATGATATCCAGCTCAAGTGTAGAGTCGGAAGAGAAGAAGTGGACAGGAAGAGGAGGGGAAGCAGCACAGCCGGCGGCATGACCCAGAGGAAGTACAGAGGTTTTCTTCAACATACGTAGGAGAACTATAAGGATATATCTTTTCACAATATGTCATCTTGCCAAAGACCCTTAATGTGACAACCATGTTACCGCGGTGTCGGAAGACTAACATGTCATAATTTTCTAAGCCGTGTATTTTTACATAATCCTTCCAACTCTTTCCTCCTATGTCGTAATCTTGCATTATTACATAGAACTGAAATCCGATTGGAGGATTATGTCAAAACACACGGCTTATAAAATTATGACATGTTAGTTTTCCGACACCGTGGTAACATGGTTGTCACATTAAGGGTCTTTGACAAGGTGATATGTTGTGAAAAGATATATCCTTATAGTTCTCCTACGTATGTTGAAGAAAACCTCTGTACTTCCTCCGGGTCATGCCGCCGGTTGTGCTGCTTCCCCCTTCTCTTCATGTCCACTTCTTCTCCTCCGACTCTACACTTGAGCTGGATATCATATGTGGCTGAGAGAGTCAAATAAGAAGAAGGGAAGTAGGGAGGAGCAGATAGGTTCAGAGCCATGGTGGAGGAGAGGAGAAGGAAAATACTTGATCAGAACTTGAGGTGGAAAAGTTGTGACGTTGATAGCGTGAGGGAGGGAAAGGGTGGAAAAGATCTTCTCCTCCGACTCTACACTTGAGGTGGATATCATATTTTGGTTTCTGTATTTTGGCTCCAGCTCCATTTGCATTAATCTACGGTACGACATGGTGATCAGGACATAGTCCCTGCAGCCATTCGACTGGCGAGGCAGAAACTATGTAGCCATAGATAAAGTTGACTGTCCTCCGACTTCGGCAATGATAATACGACAACCTATCACTATATCTTATATAGTAGTAGATGACGTCTTAGTATTACATTATGTGAGTTCATCTTGATTCTGTTACATTCTTCAGATACTACATACGATAAGAACATATACTACACCATACGTACAGAACATAGATGATTCACACTAATGTATGCTAGAATGAATTTTGGGTTGTGTTCTGAGCCATTCCTTCCCATACTTGGCAGTTAAGTTGTGGACCATTATGTTGGACATTGTTGTTACAAATTTTCATATATCTGTGTTGATTGATGAGATTGTGTTTCAAACGTGTTCGTGATTGTGTGTATCTGTGTTATTTGATACTGTGTTCGTGATACACACCATTGTTGCTGTAACAAATGGTGTGGGAGATGCTAAAAATGCTGCAGGAAATGCTGCAGGGAACGTTGTAAATGCTGTATTTTTTTATTTTTTTTAATATTAGCGACGTTCAGCGACGATTACCGACGGTCAGCGACGAAAGAAATGTCGCTAATTACGTCGCTAACTGTAAGTAAAATCGTCGCTGATCGTCGGTAAACGTCGGTAATGTAGCGACGTAGAAAAGTCGCAGAACGTCGCCATATCGCTTTCATGTCAGGTCAGCATCGATGCGAGACAGAGTCACTCAACGTCGCTAGTTTACGTCGGTATATTATGACGTTTTATGCCGCTGGCAGTCGCTATATTAGCGACGTGGACACGTCGCTAAAGCTCGTCGCAATAGCGACGTATGGCGACGTTTTCTTGTTTAGCGACTAGGTTAATCCCGACTACTTGAAAACGTCGCTAATGACGTCGCTAATAGTAATTAGCGACATATTTTTCCTTTTTAGCGACGTCTTTACGCGTCGCTGAATTGACAGATTTTAGTAGTGCTTGTTGGTTAGACTTGTAGTTTGACTAGGGTTGACCTAGTTTGACTAGAGTATTGACCAGAGTTGACTTAGATTGACTTAGTTTGACCTTGTTTTGACTTAGATTGACCAAGTGTGACTTAGTTTAGCTTGGTGTGACTTAGTATGACTGAGTTTGACCTAGATTGCATAACATATACTAGAAATTATGCCATACACTGTTAAACCCTAATTAACTCATGATATCTCATATTTAGGTCTGTGATTTCACTCTGAGTTAGGTTACACAGTTGACATATTTCTATCGGATCTTAGGAGAGTACATTATCTGATAATATTTCTGTTTTTTGATATCGTCTATGTTTCTTGTGTAGGACCGATTGTAGGAACGAGTTGTAAAGCACAATACTCTAGAGGGGGGGTGAATAGAGTAGGCAGCAGAAATTAACTAATTAAAAAAGTTAGTAACAAGATCACAGATAATATATCATAGATATGTAAGTGAAAAGTAGAGAGTAGATAGCAAACGCAAACACAAGGATGTATACTGGTTTCTCTCTTGTGAGGACTAGTCCAGTCGGAAGAACTCTAACTTCCAGTTGAATCTACTATAGAAAATTACCACTACTTTTCATCCGATGTTCTTGCAACTTCTACAACGCGAGCTTTGATCCGAAGTACTCGACCAACTTTAATTGTGAAGTGTGTACCTTCAATCAAACCTCTGATTACAACCACTCTGAAACTTCTAGACCGTACCGCACTGGCAAATCGACTAGAGGATTGTAACTGGCTTGGGATTTGAAAATGAATAGCTCGGAATACTTTGGAAGAAGTAGTAGGCTTATAGAGAAGAGATATGAAAGTGAATGAGTGAGTTGAAATGATCGAAATCCTTCTCTATTTATAGTTTTTCTAAAGGCAGAATTCTGACAGAATTCAGGCAGAATTCGGGCAGAACTCTATGAGAAAATCTCGTTGGGATCCGTAACTGCAGGAAGACCAAGTTCAAAAAGCAACGTTCACTAACCGAACTCTGGCCGAACTTTGGCCGAATTCGGGCCGAACTCTGCTAGGGTTCTGTTAGGGTTTTTGCAAATTAGTTTTGGACTTTTTGAAAAGTCAGGAAGTTAGGAAGTAGTTTGGGCTTTTGTAAGCGGGTTTGTTTTCAAAATAAAAGGGTATTTTAAAAACGTTTCTTGGGTAGCCTATTTGCCAGTACGATGCAGTGTACATCGTATTCCTAGACTCAATAAATATGGAAAATACATTCATAAAATAGGAAAACCAATAGCCCTTTGATGACGCCTTTTTTCAAATATTTGAGCAGACTTGAAGACGCATTTTCACTGACGGCGGTCGTCCAAAGATAAACAGATCTGGAAATCCGAAAACCTTTCGGGGGCTTCGCCCTCGAATCCCTGACGGGGGGGGACACTGCCTCCTCGACCCCTGTCAGCTGACTGGGCAGCAGAACCCCCGATACGAGGCCCCAGATAGGTCGTTAGGCGGTTCAAAGAAATCTTCTTGTATAACGTCGTCTTTGGCCCATCAATAATTTTCTATTGCATATGTCCTGGTTTGACAAAGCTTGATCATGCTTACTGCATGTCTATAAGAACATGTTAGACAAACAGAATAATATGATACAAGCATAACAATATGATATAGAACATTTAGGACAATGCTAACATAAGACAATGCTAAGTTTAAGTAGCAACATGATAGTGATTACATGAATATTAGTGATGTCATTATAGTAAACTTAATTGATTAGCCATATTCAAAAACATGATATAATCATTGGGCTAACAATCTCTCCCTTTTTGATTATGGCAAATCCTTTAAGTTTAATATATATACAATAGATGCATGTATCACTAATAAACACATAATACTAGAATAGTGTGTGCTGACTTAAACTTATTTCTTTCCCTTTGACATGATCAAAAATCAGCTCCCCCGTAATTAGAGCTAAAATGAACTCAAGCATAAGTAAAGGAGGAAAGAAAAAAATAATCATGATCAAGAATTAGGAGAACATTGTAACGACAAGTACTTAGAAAATTGCATAAGTAAAGAATAAAAACGTGTCAACACAGTATACTTGGTTTAAAAAAATCAATCAATAAATAGTTTACCAACTAGAGATCCAAAAATGAAATTCAAAACTCAATTTGTTCATCATATTGTGTTTTGAAATAGACCAAAAAAATATCAATATAGTAGGAATCAATCATTGGTCATAAATAAATCATAGAAATGCGCAGATCGAGTATATATAAAAGAATCAAAAATATAATGAGACTTTTAACAATGATCACAAAAAAAATATGATTCATAATTTTCCCATACAAATTAGTGAATCAATTCCATAAAAAGTATAATCATTGAAAAGAGATCAAAATAATTATACTAGAATCTATGCAAAATCTATACAAAAGTTCATGCATTTGAATTCAATTACCTTAGCATGATATATATCCATCAGATAAATATGAAGGTAATGAAGACAAAATACTTGAGAAGGAGAAATTCAGTCGACTTGAATGCTCCCCTGCAAAGTATGATCAGTCTAAATATAGATAATCATGAACTTTAAGAAAAAATCTAAATAAGAAATGCCAAATTAGTTTTAAAACTCAATCAAATAAGGATAATTAAATATATTTGGAAAGATAACTTTTAGAAATTCGAATGAGAGAATTAAAAATAAATAATAATAATCATATATTCTCTCATAAACTCAATACAAATCCAAATATCATGAACAACTCAACAAGATATTAGGTAAAAGAATATATGTCCATGATAAACTAGGTATACCACATATTAAGGGCATAAAATAATTGAAACAATTAATTTGCTCCCCCTTAAAATATGCGTATATAGTTCAAAAATAATTTATATCCATAAAATAGATAAAAGAAATAATCACAAGATTTAAGGGATATTCAAGATATGCATCTTTCTTTCCTTTGATCAAATGCATATAAAAATAATTGAATAAGAAGCATGGCCGTGTTCTTCTAGCCGCATATAAAGTTCTGACCGCATAGAAGTCCCGGCCGCATGAATTATTCAGCCGCATAAGTGGCTCAGCCGCAGGAGACTATTCAGCCGCATAGCTTCTTGCCACGTCATTATTTGCCACGTACGGCAATCTTTAGCACTTAAATGTTGTTAATTTTTTAAAGGCCGCTTTTTGGTGCAGGATCCGAGGAGCTTGGCCTTCATTTTCGGTGGCTCGCCTTGATAACCGAAGAGTTGGTCTTCGTGTATGCACGGGAATTGAAGCGTCCTTCCCTTGCCTATAAATAGGAACATGTTCAGTTCTGGAGAGATTTATTTTACTCTTTCTCGTCTTCGACTTCTTGCTGCCCTATCTCTCTTCCTCTTTAACCATCCATGGCTTCCAAGAAGACTGTTGCGGCTAAGGCGACAAAAGGCAAAGGAGTTGCTTCTGCGGCGATTGCGGCGACAAACGTGGCAATTCCTCCGCCGGCCGACATACCCTCCGTTTACCCCGACGTCCATCCTCTCACTGCTGGTAAGGGCAATACTTGGGAACCCTAACTATCATGGCTATGTTGCATACTTTATGCACAAGACGCGCGTATGTCTCATGTGCAAGCCGCATGAGACTCGTCAGCACTTCGTCTACAGAGCCGCATGAGCTTGTCATCCTCGATTTGGACCGCATATGCCTTGAACCGCCTAAGCTCACCTGACCCTGAAGCGCATAAGCTCATCTATTTAGAGCCGCATAAGTGTATCTGAACCTGAACCGCATAGACTCGTCTGACTCTGAGCCGCATAAGGCTATGCTGGACTGAATCGTATGTCCCCCCATTAATGCAGGACCATGTGAATTCTATTCAATGATTTTCTGATCATCTTCTGCCTTTTGTTTCTCTGTAGTCTCCATACCGAAGACTGAGATCGTTGTGAAAGAGGAGGCAGTACCGAATATGGAGGATCCAAGAGAAGAGTTAGTACCCATTGGAGAGGGAAGTACTTTCCCCATCGGAGCTGCTGTAAAGGAGGAGCCTCGATCTGAGGGTAGTGTTGTTGGGAGTTCTGACTCCCCTACTCTGGATGAGGATCCTTCTCAATTGCATCCCTCATATGCAAGGTGGTTGAGGGAATGGTATATGCGCCCCCGCAACTAGAGTTCACAGGCTCTTGTAGATGTCTGTCTTTAATATTTCTGTCTGTCTTTAGTCGTGGTTTGCGTCTTGTTTCTTCTTTCCTTTCTGTCTGAACGAGGTGATGAAGAACCTCTTTGATTCTGTTTGTAGTCGTGTGGATGTAACCGGTTCCTTTAAATGAATGGAATATATTTGCTTCACTCTTTTTTTTGTAATAACCATCTTATTGGGACATTTTGCGTGGACCTATTGCCCCTAACGTACCCTGGTTTTGGATACGGACAATAAGTTAGAAAGGAACCAATCATATTTACTCAGAGGTACTAAGGACATGATGAGTATGAGGGTTTCTTTGGCAGAGCCTTCCTACTCAGAGGTAATGAGGACATGGCAGGAGTGGGCTCAATGAAGGAGGGCACATAGAACAACTCAGAGGTAATGAGGACATAGAAGTTCTACGTAGGGGGTGATTTGTTTTTGGTGGAAGTGGAACGGCTCAGAGGTAATGAGGACATAGCCGTTTTGGAAATTTGTGGATCGATTACCTTTTTTGTGCACTGGAAGTGCGGGTGTTAGATCATGAGGGAGGATCTCCTTCAAGAAAAAAGTTCAGAGGTATGATCATACATAACTTTCTATCTGAAAGAGTGACCGGGATGTGAGTTCAGAGGCACCAGTGGGTACATGACTCGATAATTTGGAATATTGTGGATGTGTGAGTTCAGCGGCACCAGCGGGTACATGACTCGATGATCGGAGATATTGAGGATGTGAGTTCAGTGGTACCAACAGGTACGTGACTCGAAAATCTGACAAACTATGATGGTGAGTTCAGTAGTATCAGCGGATACATGACTCAAAAATCTGGAAATTTATGGGGTGAGTTCAGTGGTACCAGCGGGTACGTGACTCGATAATCTGGGATTTTATGGGGTGAGTTCAGTGGTACCAGCGGGTACGTGACTCAAAAATCTGGAATGTTGTGATGGTGAGTGTGAGTTCAGCGGTACCAGCGGGTACGTGACTCGAAAATCTGGAGAATTGTGAGGGTGAGTTCAGCGGTACCAGCGGGTACGTAACTCGAAAATCTGGAGAATGTCGTTTAGACATAATATTTCTTCAGGAACTTGTCGTTGACGGGCAACATGAGCAAGTCTCTATTTTGCTTAGCGAGGCGGTAAGCACCGTTGGAGAATACTGTCTCTATGATAAATGGGCCTTCCTATTTTGGCTGGAACTTGCCGGCGGTCTTGTAAGTCACGACCATTGGTCTCCGGACTGCCAGAACAAGATCGCCCACTTAGAATGTTCTGATTTTGACCTTCTTGTTGAAGGCTCCTGAGATGCGTGCTTGGTACAGCTCGATCCTTTGCTGAGCTAGGAGGCACTTTTTATCTAAGGCCTCTAACTCTTACAGTCGACGTTGGTAGTTGTCATTCGTCGTTAATTGATAAGTGAGGGCGACACGGAGTGAGGGTATTTGAGTCTCTAATAGGAGAACTGCCTCACTCCCTTACACTAGGGAGAATAGCGTATTCCCAGTGGCTGTTCGAACTGTGGTGCGATAAGCCCATAAGCATTTACCGAGTTTCTCGTTCCAGTCGCATTTGTTGGAGGAGACAAACTTCTTAAGGAGTTTGATGATTGTTTTGTTGAATGCCTCTGCTAACCCGTTTGCTGTCGGGTTGTACGGCGTCGAAGCGATATTCTGAATACGGTGTTTATCTCAAAACCGATAGAATGCGTGGCTTGCAAACTGTGGACCATTATCATGGATGATTCTTCGGGGCAGTCCAAAGCGGTAGATGACGTGATGCTTAAGGAAGCTGATCACGTTTGAAGTCTTGACTTCTGCGAGTGGGATAGCTTTCGCCCATTTGGAGAAGTAATCAGTGATCGCAAGTATGAAGCGATGTCCTCTGGAGGAAGGTGGGGTGATTGGACCAATGATATCCATTCCCTATGCTTCGAATGGCCAGGACGCCACCGTCGGATGTAGAAATTCGGATGGTTGGTGAATAAAGTCCGCGTGGACTTGGCAGGCTTTGCATTTTCTAGCATAATCTATCGCATCTGCCACCATCGTGGGCCAATAGTAGCCCATTCGGCGAAGGCGGTCTTGCAGTTTTGGGCCGGGCTGGTGGGCCCCGCAGACACCGTCGTGAGCTTCTCGTACGGCTTCTTTGGCTTCTGTATTTGACACACACCGAAGCAGTAATCCGTCGTAGGAGCGGCGATACAGCATTTTTGTCTCTGTATCGTAAAAGAATCTGAGAGAACGTCGTCTGATGGAAGTGGCTTCCTTTGGGTTCTCGGGCAGGATGTCGCAGACGATGAAGTCGATGAATGGTTGTCTCCAGTCTGGGGCATCATCGATCGTCTGGGCGGAATAACTCGCCACGAATTGCACATTGTTCTTGGGACAGACTAGTTCATGGCCTATCACATCCACTGATTGGCGATCATAATTCGGGACTCCTAGGGAAGCGGCCAGACCGGCTAGGGCATCGGCTTCAATATTTCGGAGTCTGGGAACGTGCTCGATGAAGAACCCCTCAAATGATGAGATGATATTGATCGCTATTTGGTGATAAGGAATCATGTCTTCGTGGCAGACTTCGTATGAGCCCCGGATCTGATTGACGATTAGTTAGGAATCGCCGTATGCTTCAAGGTATTCTACCCCCAGCTCTCTTTCAAGTTGGAGGCCAATGACCAGAGCATTGTACTCGGCCACATTGTTAGAGCAGGGCTCGGTGAGAGAATAAGCGCGGTTAATCACCAATCCGGAAGGGGAGATCAGCACTACCCCGACTCCGACGACTATATTGCCTTTAGGTCCGGTCCTTGAAGCACCGTCAAAGAACATTCACCATATAGCCTCGTGAGAGGTTGCATGCGTGTCGGCGACCTCGTCTGGGATCTCTTCATATATTCTGGAGGACTCCGAGCCTGGGTGGGCTGCTAAAAAGTCTGCCAGGGCTTGACCTTTGACTGCCTTTTGGGGGACGAAGATCATATAATAAGGGGACAGCAATATTGCCCATGTGGTGAGTCGAGAGCAGAGTGCCCCTGGTTTAGTCATGAGGACCCTGAGAGGGTTGACTCGTGAGATCACATGTATCGTTTGTCCGGTGACATAGTGTCGCATTTTCTGAATGACGAACACTAGGGCGAGGCATTCTTTCTCCATAGCGGTGTATCGGTGCTCTGGCCCAATCATCATTCGGCTGAGGTAATATATGGCCTGCTCGTGGCCTGCATCGTTGTTCTGTGCCAGCAAAGCCCCGAGGGAGTGTTCCATTGCTCGTACATAGAGCAGGAATGGTTTTCCAGGAACCGGGGCCACCAAAACTGGAGGATTTGACAAATATTCTTTGATACTGTCGAAAGCCTGCTGGCATTCCTCGTCCCATACGAATGAGACTCCTTTCTTCATGAGGTGCGTGAATGGTCGGCATCGCCCGGAGAGGTTGGAAATGAATCTTCTGATATAAGCTAGCCTCCCTTGAAGGCCTCTGAGTTCGCGGAGATTTCTCGGAGGACCCATCTCCATGATTGCTTTTGTCTTCTCAGGGTCTACATGGATACCCTTTGCAGTGATGATGAAGCCTAAGAACTTTTTGCTGGATACGCCCAGAAAGGACTTCGTAGGGTTCATTTTCAAATTGTGCACTCGCATTAGGTCGAATACCGTCCTTAGATCCTGCAGATGGTCTCCTTTACAGCGGCTCTTAACGGCTATATCGTCAACGTAGCACTCCACTGTCTTGCGTAAGTGGTCTCTGAAGATGATGCTCATGGCTCTTTGATATGTGGCGCCGGCATTCTTCAAACCGAAAGGCATGACTGTGTAGCAGTACGTGCCAATTGGTGTTCGGAATGAAGTATGCTTTTCGTCATCAGGAGACATTTTGATTTGGTTGTACCCCGAGAAGCCATCCATGAATGACATGCGTTCGAAGCTGCAGGTATTGTCGATAATGATGTCTGTGATAGGAAGAAGGAATTTATCTTTGGGGCATGCCTCGTTCAGGTTGTGGAAGTCGAAGTAGATTCGAATCTTCTCATTCTTCTTGAGGACGGGTACTATATTGGCGACCCAATCGAGATATTGCTCCTCACAAATGAAGCCGCTGGCTATCAGTTTGTTAACTTCGGCTTCGATCGTGTCCATGATGCCTGGACGGAAGCGCCGCTGTTGTTGCTTGACTGACTTTGCATCTGGTCGAATGTTGAGTTTGTGAAGAGCGATGTCAGGATTTAACCCCGGCATGTCTTCATAGCTCCAGGCGAACACATCAATGTACTCTGTGACACGTTCTAACAGCGACTCCCATTCTTCGTCAGTTAGGCTTTTACTGATGAAAATTGGTTTTGGAGAAGATTCGCTGCCGAGATCCACTTGTATGACCTCATCTTCAGTAGGAGGTTCTCTCAGTTCGAACCGCTTTTTCCATTGTGCGTCTAATTGCTGGGTCTATGGCTCTAGCTCGAGGATTTCGGGGATGTCTTCGTCTTCCTCGTAAGCGTCGGCGAATGCCATGTTGACTGACATGACTTGTCTGAACACATCTCCGATGCTGGTATCTGAGTCGGAAGTTGGTGATCCGGTTGAATGTGACTGCCAGTCGCATTCTTCATATGAACTTTCAGGGGTCGTAGTAGGCGTTACATACCCTAACCCGCATCGAGTTTTGTTATAGTAGTTCCGTGGTTTGCCCGCCGGGACTGGCGGCTTCAAAGGTAATCGTCGCCCAGTGCCGTAGTTCAATCCTGGCGTCATCTCCAGATCATACCCCTGTTTCTGTATGAGATATTTGGATTGAGGGCTATAGAGATACAGAGGCAGTCTCCCGGCATCTGACCCGAGGTCGACTTCTTCTATGGTGAGGGAATACGGGTTGTTCGTCCGACCGAAGATGATCGGATGATCTCCTCCCTCGAATATTCGGTAAGCGTCTTCTACTGGAGTAAGCTGGATCGCGGTGTACACATTTGTCACCTGTGTGTGTAGGTTAGTGCCTATATCGTGTTCCATAGCATACATTGTACATAGCTTATTGAGCTCGGTGTAGTTCAAAGATAACCCTTTATTGATGAAGTAAGGTATCTTTTCTAGGGGGATTACTTCATCAGCGGAGGGGACATCAGTGTAGGCAGCCACATACTTGGCTAGCTCCGGTTCCTCTTCGGCTACCCCCTATGTGAACGAAGACTGAGAGGATGACCTGGGAAGCTTGATTGTCAGTAGTTTAGTTGATGGAGCAGAGCGTGGAGTTGTTGGCAGACTAGCGACCCCCAGTTTGGCATTTGATGTGGGGCGAGGAGTGGCTGGTTCGCTAGAAGTGTCAGACCTTGCATCGGGGTGACGACCCTTCCTGGGAAGGTGTATCATCATGGGCCTGTCCGAGGGGTTGAGCTTTCCTGCTTGTGGTTGGCTGACTCTTAGAAGCCTGATTGTCAGTGGCTCCGTTGTGGGTCTCGGCACTTGGCCTGACCTTGGCAGCCGGATTATCATTTGCTCCTCCTACGCTGAGAGGCTGATTGCGTCCTTCCGCAGAGTGGCGGTAAGGGGTGCAGACTTGCCCGGTTTGCGAGCTTGGAGGTGGATCGTCAGGGGTCCTTCTGATCCCGTGGCTTTCTCGGTATAAGTTTATGCGTCTCCTTCATCAAGGTGCCTCTTCGACTTTTCGTATAGGCAAGAGTCTGAGTAGTAGGATTCGACCCCTTTGAAGGGATCGATATCAGTAAATTCCGTCTTTACGAAGCCGTGTTTGTCGACATATTTGAAGCACTGGTGTAGCGTGGAAGGCACGATCATGTAATCGTGTATCCATGGACGCCCTAAGAGGATGTTATAAGAAGTGTCTGCATCTATGACGTAGTAGGTGACTTCGGATCGGAGGTCGCCAATTTGACACTTCAGACGAATCTTCCCAATAGGGTAGCTCTTGCCCGAATTGAAACCACTGATGGCGGTGTTTGTGGGCGTCAGGCGATGCATTGGGATGCAGAGATGATGTAGCAAGCCCTTCGGGATGATGCTTATGGAAGAGCCAGGATCTATGTGCATCCGATCCACCTTCACGTCGCCGATATATCCCGTGTAGTATAGCGGGCGATCATGTAGGTTGGTTTTGATGAGCATGTCCTGCGGAGTGAAGACGATATTGGGCATTGCTCCCGTGCAGGCACTGTCATGGAGATCCACGGGTGAGTCCTCCCCGGTGAGGTTGGATTGAGCCAGATAGGCATCGGCATTTTGGAGTGCTTCGCTCAATACAATACGAACGTCCTTGGAGAGCCTTAGGAGTTCATACAGTGACAATTTGGCCGGAGTGTTAACCAGTTCTGCTAAGATGTCAAAGTTGTAGGGCCTCTCTAGCCCTTGGGCTGCGTCTTTTCGGAGAGATTTGTCGAAGCGAGTCTCCTTCGGCCTAGGCTTGTCGGTCGTCGAAGGCTGAGCCGGTCCCGGAGCATCAGTTGTAGTGGGTTGATGATTTTTAGCTGGATTGTCAACCACAGGTTGGGATTGCACTCCGGACCGCGTGACGACGGCTGTAGCTTCCTCGTTGTCTGCTGAGATTGTGTGGTAGGTCCTGATTTTTTTACTCTTCTTTCTGTTGGTGGGAGATGGTGTGGGCCGAGTTACTTCAGACACCAAGTCTGGATGGACCCACATGACCTCTCCTCGTGAGGTGGTGAGAGGTACTAGACCAGCAGCCTGTTCCCGGGGAGGTGGAAGATTGGTAATCTCCATCGTCGCCAGAGGGACGGGGATTACCCCGTCTTGAGTCTCCGTCGGAGGGAAGTTGCCGAATTGTACGGACACCATATTGGCTGCTACGGTTACCTCTTCGAAGTCGATGGCCAGAGCGTTCGAATCGATGAAGCTTTGGATGTACCGTTTTAGTTGGTAGCAGTCGTGTGTCGTGTGGTGTACATAACGGTGGTAATGACAGAACTTTGGGTTCTTCAGATCAGCCGGCCGAGGCTCCCGTCTTGGTGGAGGAAGCTGAATTCTATCTCCTTGTATGAGCATGTCCAAGATAGGCTTGACGTGGCCGTCTTCGAAAGAGTAAGTGATTTGAGGCCATTGTTTGTCGGCTGGTTGTGACTCGGGCTTCTGGGCCGTGTCGGCCACCATAGCCTGTTTTCCCTTGCTGTCCCGATTGTTGGAGGGGTTACCCCCATTATCGTTGTTGGGACGCTTGCCCTTGTTTTCTCCTTCTGAGATGTGCAATCCCAGTTGGCGAGCCTTCTTCAGTCGTTCTTCAGCGCTTGTGGTGCTGATGATGAACGCCTTCCAATCTTTGAATTGACTTTCGCCCATCCAAAGATTGATCGTTGGAAGCAGTCTCTTTTGACAAATTTCAATCAAAGAGGAATCTGGATTTTCGGAAGGCAGCTTCATAACGGTCTGGCAGAACCGCTCGATGTAGTTTCTTGTCAACTCCTTCTCCCCTTGGACGACGTCCATGAGAGTGGACATAGTGACGTCCTGTCCTACTTCGTAGAATCGCTCCAAGAACAGGCGCTTGAAGCCGGTGAAGGAGTGGATGCAGTTGTCCGGCAGATTGCGGTACCAATCGAAAGCGACTCCTTCTAACGCCCCAATGAATAACCGTGTGAGGATAGCATCATCATGGGGCAGATGGTCGGTGGTGACCTCGAAGTAAGTGATGTACCGACTTGCTGAGGTTTTGCCATCATTCGGGTTGATATTGAACGACTTATATCTTGGTGGGAATGGAACATCCCTCCATTCAGCAAGGTATGGTTGTCGTATTCTGAGATCTTGAGCGTTTTCTCGGGCATGGAACATGGCTCGGAGCTCCTGGACCTCTCTCCTTACTTCTCGGGTCTCGTTTGTAGCGGTAGGGGCGGTTATTTCGGGAGGATTATTGCCCGGGTTTAGTACCGCTGAGTTTGAATCCACATTGACCGCAGGGCCCGTGCTTGTTTGACCAGGCGTTCCTCCTTGTAGAGTTGGCAGGGCCGTTTTAATCTTGTCTACAGACTTGACTAAAGCAAGTAATATGGCTTCGAGATTGTCGATGCGCTGGCGATCATTGGAACCACCTTGATTGCTGTCCGTCATGAAAATCGTCCTTACATGAGGAGTGATGGAAGGAACGGTGGAGGACGTGCCCTCCGAGTCGTACCCATGCACCGAGAAGTCATCGGGATAGGTAGGAATATTTTCTTCGGGCTCGGACTCGGAGGGAACGGTATCCCCAGCTTCAGAGCTTGCTTCGTCTTGAGAGTTACGGATGTCCTCGGGGACATCAGCGTCTGTTGCACCTGATGGAAGAGTTGTTTGTCCGGGCTTGGCTCCTTGAAACATCGGATTGTTGCGGATGTTCGGAGGAGTGCTACCTCCAGTTCCCTCAACCCCCAGCGAAGTGGATGATAAATTTCCTATAGCGGTAGATTTCGTCTTTGAACGGGTGTGTTGGAATACACCGGTAGAGGACAACCGTTTAGAAGATAGTTTCTTAGCTGTAGTGGTTGATATCTTGGGGCTGGAGATGCTTGTCTTTTTCCCTCTCCTTTCGGCGGGGACCTTTTGAGCGGAATTGCAGGAGACAACAGGAGGTGTCTCATCTTCTGAGCTCAGATGCTGTAGCCTTTGGAAGACGGACGGCCGATCTTCCATTGCTGTCGCGCTGTTGCAACAGCAGTTGACGATGATTTGGGTGCAGTGATATCCAAGCGAGGACTCTTTGCACGCCGAGGCTCCTTCTCTTTCCTTGCGTTTGTGGAGGATCGCCTCACGCAGGTCAGAGGAACCACTTTGTCCTTTTGTTGCCGGGGGCTAGATTCGAGCGGTTCTATACAACTTTCCATCAGAGGCCCGTGTGATAATCAACGGGACGCCCCGATAGTTAGAGATTGGGACAGCTGCCTGGGCTTGGTGAGCCCGCGCTGCCCTAGACTTCCTCCTTTTAGCACTAGCGGGTGCGTAATAGGAGGAGTCCAAGTTGAACACCACAGAGTCTGGCTTATCACCCAGAGAACCATCAGAGTCAGGACCGCATGAGAGACGGTCGAAGACTGATCGAGAGAAGTGTGGAACGGATGCTATGCGGATAGAGTTGGGCACCGTGCAGGCTGTCTGCATGCGGTTGTCTTCTGCCGTCGGATGAATTGTTTTTGTACGGCTAGGAGTCACGACCGTACAGGCTGGCCGCATGCGGTTGGTAATTGTGGCCGCATGGGTTTTCTGCAAGCGATTGACTCCTATAGCCGCACGAGTTTCATCCGTGTGGTTGGCAACTGTAGCCGCATAAGTTATGCGGCTGACAGATATGGCCGCATGAGTTTTCTTCATGCGGCTGGCGGATGTAGCCGCATGAGCTTTCTCCCTGCGGCTGATACCCCTATGCGGCTCGGATCTCATAGTGTTTTCTTCTGTCGAACTTGGGGACAGCAGAGTCGTCTACGATCTGAAGTGGGGCCGCAGGGGAATATTGCTCGCCGTTTTGAACAGCAGAGGGTGTCTCCGCAAGAGCTTCAGTAGGAACGAAGGATCGGGGTCTCCACTCCTTACGGGCCTTCTTTGTGCGGGCTCGCTTCTGGACCGGGCCAGTATTCTTGTCGGAGAGCATCTCTTCGAACGCCTATTGGTCGAACCGGGCGACCATCTTTTGTTGTGTAGAGCCAAGCTTGGCTGCATCCGATTGCATCACCAAATCCTCAGCCGTGGAGAAGTTAGTCTCCAGCAGAGTCGCCATCGTGTTTGCCATAAAATATAAAAGAACAGAACAATTATCGGAGGACCGGAATTTTACTTCACGTTACAAACTCGCTTGTACAAAGAAAGTCTAGGGACGAAAACCTAGGTACAGTAGTCTAAGTACAATTGTTTATTTTAGATTCTGGGGGGTGACGATAGAGGCTCGGGAAGGCGACGGCAGCCCTGCCTTACTCCTTGGACGATCGGTATGCAGCCTTGGCTCCTACGAGAAGATGGTTGGCATTGACAAAAAAATGCTCTTCTTGCTTCTCTGTTGCTTTTCTGGCTTCTCTCTCTCTGTGTGTGTATTCTCTCTCTGACTATGGGGGGAAGTCTCTCTGTATATACGTATTTCTCTCTGTTATTGTATATCTTTACAAGGGAATGGCACCTTGCTATTTATAATAGTGGGATATGATCATTAGGGTTGCCAATGATTAGCTCTTGGAGATGGCGGCGGCCCATAGATTAGTCAATCCAGGCCGTTCAGTTTTGATTGTGACGAATCCGAGCCTTTAGGTGTAGATTACACCAAATCCCATTAGCAATTAATGCTGATTGGAATAAATCTTCCTTATAATGATCTTCTGATATCTGCGAATAAATTAGATCTATTCTTCTGCCACTTGTCCCAGATTATCGGGATTTGACCCAATCGTTAATGGCAGCAAATCTGAGGAATTAATCGGTTTAGGACATGTGTCCTAGGAGCTGCTGGGGAGATCTGGACCGCATGACGAGTGAGCCGCATATGAATTTGAGCCGCATATGGTTAAGCCCACATGTCTGGGCTGCCTGGGCAGTGGCCCTCACTTGAGCCCTCGAACCACAGGAGAGTAATCCTTGTGGGCCGTATAGGTACATATCTGCCTGAGCCGCATGGACATGATCCTTTTGAACCGTATGAGAAGTCCTCGCTCGAGCCGCATGAGGCTTTCTTGACCTGAGCCGCATAGGACAGATTCACTCTAGACCGCATGAGAAGTTCTTTGCTCGAGCCGCATGAGGCTTTCTTGGCCTGAGCCGCATAGGACTTATTCTGAACCGCATGAGAAGTGAGCCGCATACGAACGCCCACGTGGCAAGGCCACGTGGCATTTTTATGCCTCTCGGGAGATTTGTGTCAGAGATTTCTTTCCTCTTCCCTAGAGATTCATCATTATGACAGAGTCATAATTACCTGCCTTTGTGTCAGGGCTGTCACCTTTTCAGAGGGGTCAGCCGTCAAAGCAATTAATGCAGCATGGGTCAGAGGGGAGCACTATCAGGCCACGTGTCTTCTGAGCCGCATGGAATATCTTGGGCCGCATAGCTTCTTATGCCGCATGACCCCCTGAGCCGCATGCATTTTCTGAGCCGCATGGATCTTTCCTGGCCCCATGAGTTCTTTCCTTTAGTATTTTCCATGCTTCTACAACAAGGCCTAAGACTAGGTCGAGTAATCCATAACAGTATCCAAACAAGTTAAAGGGTCAAGCAAGACAGAAAAGTTTGTCGGAATATCTTCAAGAATGGTACGAAGACAATGAGATGCATAGGACATAGTCGAGGTAAAACTCGAGAACCATATACCTCCGCGATTAGGTCACGTGAAGTTATTGCCTAGTCAGTGTGTATCTGGCTGGAATAACTTCTTTGTTCCGTAATACGACGGATGGCTGCAGTGCACAGCTGCCATGCCAGACAATACAGGTTCTTGAACTTATCTTGGCTAAATCCATGAAATATTAATCAAATGCACAGGGTATGGTTCAAGTAAGATCCGTGAAACATATGTAATCCTGATGCCGTCATCTGAAGTCATGCCTCGCCAGTATTTTTCTGGCCGCAAAACTCTTGATTTCGTAATACAAGATTAAAATCCACTTTCTTGAACCTTCCTTGGATCAATCTATAAGGCGTTTCCAACAATTACCGAGAAAGATGAGAAGAATTACCCAAGAGATTAACGAAGAAGAGTTTAGTCAAGTCATAGAAAAGATAGAACAAAAAAACAATTATGTCCAAAAAGATAACATGAAAGCAATCCTGTTGGAGAGTCTGTAATGCCCCGAAACTAGAATACTGGAGAGCGGGGGTGGACATAGCCAGCTACGTATATTAAAGTGCAACCCACCTCGCTATACAGTCACGGCTGTCTAGATACATGAGGGTTTAACTACAAGCCATCAGTCTCTTATTGTCATGAACAAGCCTATTGTCTCAATCTCAAGCAAGTAATAACAGTTACAAGATGTCAGAACACCAAATATAAAATAGTAAGGCGTCCCATACATTGCATATTTGGACGATCATGAAGCTAGTCATACAAAATGTGAAGACTAGCAAGAGTTTCAGTCATACATGATCAACCCTAGGATTTGTTAATCATGCTACAGCACGTAGGCAGACAGTAAGTAAAGTGCAATCGAGCTAACACGTGCTCGTCGGCTAAACGCCTCAAAAGAATATTTTTACAATATAGTGGAAGTGCAAAATAAAACCCACTCGTTGCCAGGGTTACGCCTGGTGGTCACCATCTGGCTGGAAGGTAGGAAGATCCTCTGGAGCTGCTCTGGTATCTGGCCAATGGTGCTGGCGATCTTGTGCGACACGAAGATGATCTCTGACTCTTCTGACCACCTCAACTGTCTGAGTAATCATTTTCGGACCGAGCATCTGCCTCTCTCCAACATTGTCCCATGCTAGTGGGGATCTGCACTTCCTACCATACAGTGCCTCGAACGGTGCCATCTGGAAACTGGCTTGGAAACTGTTGTTGTACGAGAACTCCACTAGGTGCAGGTGATCCTCCCACGAACCACCAAAATCAAGTGTACAAGATCTTAACATACCTTCCAAGGTTCGTATGGTATGTTCTGACTGACCATCTGTCTGTGGATGATAAGCTGAGCTGAACTGGAGATGAGTTCCCAAACTCTCTTGCAAACTGTGCCAAAAGTGCAACATAAATCTTAAATCCCTGTCCGAGGTGATACTGACTAGTGTACCGTGAAATATGATGATCTGCCTGAGGTACATCTCTGCTAGCTGAGCCGTCGACTGACCATCTCTGAACGGGAGAAAGTGAGCCACCTTCGTGAGCCTGTCTATAATAACCCAAATAGCATCTCTACCGGCCGGGGACCTTGGTAATCCAGTCACGAAATCCATGGTTATATGCTCCCACTTCCATTCTAGAATCGACAAGGGATGAAGAAGTCCAGCCGATCTCTGATGCTCAGCTTTAACTTGTTGGCAAACCAAACACCGAAAGACAAACCGGGCTATCTCCCTCTTCATGACATTCCACCAAAAGTGCTGACGGATATCACGGTACATCTTCGTGCCACCGGGATGAATGGAATACTGCAAATTGTGAGCTTCTGCCATGACTTCCTGTCTAATATCTCCACTGGGTACACAAAGACGCTTACCCTGTCTAAGTGTAGCATCTTCATGAATGCATAACTCTGGCCGTCGTCCTGCCTCACACTCTGCTCTGAGTCGCTGAAGCTTAGAATCTGTTGACTACGCCATCCGGATCCTCGCGACTATAGTGGACTGAACTTGTAGACTGGCCATCAATGCTACATTTGTAGGAAGGACAACTTCTATACCCATCTTCTGAAGATCTGCTAATAACTCTGGTTATGCTGTTAGAAAATAAACTCCAGCTCTCCTACTCAATGCATCTGCAACAACGTTGGCCTTTCCAGGATGATACTGCAAGTTGATGTCAAAATCCCCAAGCAGCTCTAGCCATCTCCTCTGACGCATGTTAAGGTCCTTCTGAGTAAACACATACTTCAGTCTCATGTGGTCGGTAAAAATCTCTATCCTATCTCCATACAATTAGTGTCTCCACAGCTTAAGTGCAAACACTACTGCTGCCAACTACAAGTCATGGGTTGGATAATTCCTCTCATGATCACGAAGTTGACGTGACACATAAGCTATTACCTTTCCATGCTGCATCAAAACACATCCCAAACCTCTGCCTGAAGCATCATAATATACTGAGAATCCCACGATCCCATCTGGAAGTGTGAGAATGGGTGCCATCACCAAACCTCAAAGAATCCTGATATTCTGCTGTCCAAGAAAATTGCACATCCTTGCGGGTCAATCGGGTCAATGGCGCTGAAATCCGAGAAAAGTCTGAAACAAATCGCCGGTAGTAGCCGGCCAAGCCAAGAAAACTGTAAACTTCTGCAACTGTGCTAGGTACTGGCCATGTCTCGATAGCCACGATCTTCTGGGGATCCACTTTTACTCCGTCTTTGGTGATGATATGACCCAAGTATAAAATACGATCGAGCCAGAACTCGTATTTACTGAACTTCGCGTACAACTGGTGCTCTCTGAGAATCTGGAGGACAACTTTGAGATGCTGCTCATGCTCCGCTTCACTCTTGCTGTAGATCAGGTGTAGAAGCATAAAATAAACTTCATAGACCAAGTCAAAGAAGTCGAGAACTTTACGCAAAGTCAGACTCTACGCAAGGCCCATTTAAAGACTCTACAGAGTCAAATTCAAGCTCTATGCAGAGATCAAATAGAGTCTAACTCTACGCGAACTCCTTTACGCAAGAGTAATCCTCAAACTCTACGCGAGAGCGACAGGCTGTCCTGACCGCATTTAATGCGCATGATACTGTTCTGACAGAATAATTTTCTGACAGAACATTGCACAGAAGCCAAGAAGATTTTTGCACCAAATCCAACGCTTGTCGTTTAATGTGCAGATGAGCTACTTTACGCTCAAAAGAACGCTTCCTTTATGTATGAAAGTTATTTGAGTTTTTACGCTCAAGGCTATCTCAGCTACTTTTGTGTGCGTAGAGTTTATTTGAGCTAGCTATATGCTCAAGGCTACTTCTTAGCCGCTTTACGCAGGAAGTTTATTTTGGATTATTTTACGCTCAATCTTTTCTGGCTATAAGAGAACGTGGTCTGCATACGTGACTTTCATGCCACACTTATCGAAGAACGTGTGTACGTGCTCTCCCTATATTATTGAAGTTGTAGGACACGTGTCACCATGCGTAGAGATCACAACTCTATATGGGACATGTGTCATCATGTGTAAAGGTCGATTTTCAATCGTGGGTGGCAGTTACTTGCGTAGAGACCCAATTATGTTGCTTTTTACGCACATAGGGTCTAGTCTATAAATAGACTAATTTTTTAAATAGAAGGTACAAGATTTTGGAGCCCAGAGACTTTCAGAGCAAAGTAATTTTTCAGAGTGTTTCTCTTCAACTTTTTTTCAAGAACAGAGTGAAGCAAAGCAGGAAAGCATTCGACTGTGCCATTAGTGCCAATTGCGTCGATACCTTTCTAGTGACTTAGTTCTTCTGATTGTTCTTCTTCAAGCAGTTCTCTTTATCATCATCGTGTGGTCCAAGGAACAAAGTAATCGCTCTCAGATCAGACTTCCATAGCAATACTTTCCAGAATTTATTTATACTTTTGTACTTTTTCTTGTTTTCTTTCAAAAGCCTTTTAAGGGCATTTTGTTAAGTGAAACAAAATAGCGACTCTGCTGGGGATGACTTTCTCCTCCGACGAGAAAGCAATTGCTCAATATGATGATGTGTCGATTGGATCTACAAAGAAGACTCTGGTTATTCAATTCAACCAAACTGCTTACGAAGAAATGCTCTGAACTGGGGGTAGTACTCGCTGCTCTAATGTTCAAAAATCACGAAAGGTGCAAAAAGTTTGGATTCCTAAGTCCAAAGCACCCTCTGATCTCTCTGTTGTCTCTGAAGGCAAGGTAATTCTTCTCACTCCTGTTGTTGGGGTTCCCGTCTGTGACGAGGAAGTCTCTACTTCAGTATTATGCCCAGTACGTAAAGTTTAGTCTCCCGTCTGTGACATGGTAGACGCTCAAGTCTTGCGCTCTACGTGTAAAGGCAAATCTCTCGACTGTGATGTGGCAGATACTTCTATTTTGTGCTATACGCATAAAGGCAAATCTTCTGTCGGTGACATGGTAGATAAAGTTCACAATGGTGCTTTTTCACATAAAGTGAACTTGCCTACACGCGTGCAGCGTAAAAACAAGTCTTCTGTTACTATGACAAACAATTCCTTTAGTTTATCCAAGGAGAATAAAAATTTTGGCAAAACTTCTGCTTTATGCCAACCATCTTCTAGTGTTGATTTACGCAAAGTGCCTAATCTCAGGATTACACACAATGCTGATGGCGCTCGTAGTGCACAAAAGTCAACGCAGGATTTACGCAAACAACTCCAAAAGCGTAAAAACTCACACCTTTCTTCTGCCAATGAAGCTAGTAATATTCTTTTTACACAAGGGACTGGATATTTCTTTGTCCCAAATATAAAAAAGAAAATGCTACCTTCCGATTCTTCTGATTTACGCGAGTTACTTGTATAAAAGAATAAAAATAGAAAATTTCCTGTGACATTCCTCCAAGAAAATTATCATTGTGAATGTCACCAAATTGTAATCAAATGTTGCTGTGCTACTACTAAATGGTCAGTTTTCAACCGATTAAGCTACAACGTACCTCAGCAACAAAATGATGACCAAGAATATGAGTTGTCTTATGCATCAGTTAATATGGCATCTCATATCAATAGAGGATGACGTTCAAGACGTAATTCGTCCCAGACTCCAGGTCAACAACGGTTCAACCGAATTCTCGACTCTTTTGAAGGAGTATATTAACATACTCGATCAAGAAGTCGACAATCTTTAAATATGCGTTCTTCAGATTCAGAAGCTGGGGGTACCCAGTACTTGGAGTCAAAAACTGATAGCATTAATTCATATCTCTACACCAATCCCTTTGTATGTTCAAGAGAGGTTGAATCTTATGTTATTGGAGAAGAACCAGAGACGTCTACTTCTAATACAGAACAGCGTCTTTCGGCGGTGGAACAATCGATAAGGACATGCTTGCTATGATGCAAAATATGCATCAAATAATGATGACTCAGCAAACAGTCCAACCAGCAGTGGTAACACCAGTGCAAATAGCAGCACAAACTCAAGATAGTCAGGGGGTTGACATACCTTTGAATAATCTGAGTCAGGAGCCTGCTATCAACCAAAACTTCGCATCTCCGGATCCTCTCATTACAGAAGATGTATCACCTCTGGTAGGGGTTATGATACATCCAACCACTATTTAATCAAACATACTCCCTCAAACTAATGAAGCTATTCAAGCTGTTCGGGAGTTAAAAGCATAATTTGAGGTTCTGAAGCATAAAGATCAGCTCCAGAAGTTGGGGATCAAACAACCTTATCCTCCCCACTGGAATGATGTGCCTTTTTCTTCTAAATTCAAGCCACAATCCATGGTATTATTTGATGGAAAGGCTTCTCCAAGTCAATATATCAATTATTTTGATATTATGACTCTGCATCTACAGAAGAATGATGCTCTTCTCACCCGAGTCTTCATAGGGTGTTTGATGGGTTCAGCATACGACTGGTATCGTAGTCTACCAGACAATTGCATATCATCTTTTGACGAGTTTAAAGCAATATTTCTCTTCCATTTCTATGAAAAAGGAATGGACATAAATATGTCTTTCTTAATAGAAATTAAACAAAAAGAAAAGGAAGATACTCGG
Organism: Iris pallida; assembly: GCA_029216955.1. Lineage (NCBI taxonomy): Eukaryota > Viridiplantae > Streptophyta > Magnoliopsida > Asparagales > Iridaceae > Iris > Iris pallida. The sequence goes on from JANAVB010019600.1 coordinate 8,057,481, forward strand.
ACGTTTATTGAACGTTTCCGACAGGCTACTTTAAAAATGCCTCCTGGTATGCCAGATTCAGCATTGATTGATACATGTAAAATGAATCTGCGACCAACTATCGCTATTTTTATAGGCTCTCAATTCACAGGTTGGGCCTCGTTTATTATAGCAGCAGTTTCAGCTGAGACCAATGGTAGATTGGCTTGTGACATGGGATGATCTTCGCCTCAGAAGACAAAGGAAAGAAAGCCTCTTCAGGCAATAATTCTGGTAATCGCAATGGGAAAAGAAAGGAAACCCTAGTGGTAAACCTTTCGAAACCCAAAACAACACCAAGAAATCCCGAGTCTTCTAAGCAAAAAGAAGAATACTCTTTCGATAACAGTGATATTCCTGGAATATTTCAATGTCTTGTAAAGAGTGGTAAACTTCAGATTCCAGAACCAAAAAGACCTAATGAGGTGGATTTGGTTGATAATCCCAAGTATTGTATCTATCATAGATATATAAATCATCCCACAAAAGCTTGCTATGTCTTGAAGAAGAAGATTCAATAGCTGATAAATGCTAAAGCTATTGCTTTAACAAATGATGAGCATACAGTCACAACCAATATGATTTCTCTTCAATTTGGAGCTTTTTCTCCACAGTAAGTTCCTGATGGGGTTGTCCCAATTCCAAAGGTGACAATGAAGATTGTGAATCTTCCCCCAGCTAGAGATCAAAGCGAAAAACTAATGCCTCTCACCTTTAAAAATGGTGAAATCATGTGGGTACATCCTGACTTAATACCTGAAATGGAACATGATAAAATTTCAAAATGCAAGAAAGGTAAAAAAAAAGTCAGAACCTGCAATATGATTTTTCATGTTGTTACCACAGATCATGATGATTCTGACCATCTGTGGGATGATATTCCTTTGGAAGATAGACTACGAGGTCTGAATATATGCCCTCCAAGTTTGGCTCCTTCTACCAAACTAAAGCTTACTCATCAGCAATGGTTAGCTATGAACAGTATCCCTTTGTATAGGGCACAACAAGTTTTTGCTTCCTACGAAAAAGCTCCGGTTGGGATTCTACCTCCTGTACCAAGAATTTCTACCCTTGCCACTACAGAGGTCTCTGTTCCTTCTTCATCTATTGGACCATCTATTGAAAGTCCACTATCCACTCACATGTACAGTCAAGAATCAGTTTATCTCATAAAAAAGATGGGCTATGACTTTCAAAAAGCGGAAGGCTTGACTATGGTAAAGGTATGCGAGTTCCTTTACAAATTCAAGGCCAGAAATCCTCTGTCGGATTGGGATTTCAGGTTCCTCATAAAAATCTCCATAAAAAGAAAACTAAGGAAAAGAAGACTAAATCCTATAATATGGTACTTCATTCTCCTGAGTCTGAAGAAAGTCTTTGCTGGTACAAGGTCCGAAATGGACTACCACAAAGATTATGAGGGAACTTCCAAAGAAGCAGATAATACCGCTGAAACACTACCGACTCAGTCATCTTCTGTTCCTGCTGAGACAAGACCTTCTAAACCCCCAGTGGTTGAAAAAGGAAAATAGAAGGAAGTACGTTTTGATGCCCCGTTGAAGTCGTTCAAATCAAGGGTCGATAAAATCCTATAAATTTGACATACTAGCCCAGTTAGCCAATACTCCGGCTAAACTTTCTATCTTTGAGTTACTTCGTCTCTCTAAAGAAAGTCGAAAAACTTTAAGCAAAGCTTTGCTACAAGCCGATTCATGCTTAGCTCAACTCAAAAATCTTGATAATATACCGGTGTCATGTCCCCAATGCCATAATGTGATGGAATCAATTCCTAATAATACTTTCACACAAGAGGATATATTGTTAAAGCATAATTGACATGATAGGCCTTTGTGTTATACGGGGTATATTGACTCTACTGAAATTGACAGGATTTACATCGTTCCTGGGTCTTCCATTAGCATTATTCTTCAGAGTATGCAAAGATTATTGAGGATTCCTACTAGTGATTTGACTTACACTAGTACAACAATCGTTGGTTTCAATTCTGGAAGGAGTAAACCATTGGGGAAAATTTGCCTGAAGATTCAAATAGGTGATCTTCGAACCATGGCAACCTTCTATGTTATCAACTCAGATGTATCATATAATATCCTCCTTGGAAGACCATGGATACATGCGCATAACATTGTACCTTTAACTCTCCACCAATGCTTCAAGTATGTGGATTCTCAGGGGATTATAAAGACTAAATTTGCAGATATTAATCCTTTTAAGGGTGTTGAAGCTTATTTCTCTGATTCAATACTCTATAAACAGGAGCATGTGAAGGAAATATCTGATATGGCTGAAGATCGAGCACCTGCAGAAGATCAATCGATTTCAGAAGATCAATCGCCTTCAGAAGATCAATCGCCTTCAGAAGATCAACCCTTGATGATTAAGGTTAAAAGTCGAATTCAACCCCAACCTGTCAATGATGAACCTTTGATGATTAAAGTCAAAAGAAAAAATTTAAGCTACGTCTGATGAAGCTGTGAGGATTCCAGTCAAGAACCAGGTTCAAACCAACACTAGTCATCAGCTCTTATGATCAAGGTTAAAGGATGTACTTCTCGTACAGCTGATCCAGAACCACTGGTTATCAACCTTGGCAAGTCTACGCTGAAGACGGATGATAGTCCATTAATGATTAATCCAAAGCATAGTATTCAGTCTGCCAATGATGTAAATATTGATCACTATGTATTCTCTCATTTTAATAAAGATTTCCTTTTGGAGTATATGGCTATCAAATTTATTGAAAGAATGACTTTATCTGCTGATAATCAAAGTCATCAACATAAAACTGACATAAATACAGAGGAAACCTTATATATTAATCATAAAGAGAATTCTTTTCCACCTTATGTCAATGTTGGACCCTATGCTCAGAGGTTCCTAACGTCTTCTCCTTATTTTCTACCTGTAGCCTCATCCTCACAAGCTTATGTAACTTATACACGTCATGAAAAATCTTATTTTGTGATCCCGTCTAATAAGAAAAACAAGCATCAAATTGTGTTTGGCTTGGCTAGAAATATCCCTGTTATTCAGACAGATAGTCTCGTAGAGAAAGATAAAACAAAAATCAAAATTGACAAATATAGTCAACAATCTCTTAAGATTATCCAAAATATGGGATATGATTTAAAAACTATGCTAGGTCTCAATCAAGACAAAGGTAGACGATTACCGTTATGTGGTGATCCATTTTAGCAAACGAACTCGTCATGGTTTGGGATATGATCCATCCCACATGTTTAATGAAGATATGGAAAGAGAATTTTCTTCCAGTTCTTCACAATCCTCAGATTCTGAAGGAATCCAGTATGTTGAATCTGAGTGCATCTTTTCAGTCAATATGGTTCAAATCGATCCGTTTTATCAACAAACTCGTCATGGTTTAGGATATGATCCATCCCACATGTTTAATGAAGATATAGAAAAAGAATTTTCTTCCAGTTCTTTACAATCCTCAGATTCTGAAAGAGGCCAGTATGTTGAACCTGAGCGTGTCTTTTCAGTCAATATGGTTCAAACTAATGGTGAATCTGAACTATTTGAAAATGACCCTTGGGCACAACAAATGGACACTCAGTGGGAGCTTCGGTTTGAACAACGACAGCAACCTACAGAAGATAAAATTGTCCAGATTGACGTTGGAGACAAAACTACGTCTAAGCCAATATTCATCAGTAAAAACCTTTTTGAAGATGAAAAAGAAGAGTTGATAAAGCTGATTAAAGAATATTTGATATCTTTGCATGGAGTTATGAGGATATGTCGGGTCTGGATCCCAAAGTAGCTACTCATAAACCCAATATTCTTCCTAATGCCAAACCTGTAAAACAACAGCAGCGACATTTTTGACCAGATATGATGGATGCAAATAAAGCAGAAGTCAAAAAGCTGATTACATGTAGCTTTGTCCGTGAAGAGCAACACCCAGATTGGGTTGCCAATATTGTTCCTGCTATGAAGAAGAATAGAAAAGTTCGAGTTTGCATAGATTTTCGAGATCTTAACGCAGCCTGTCCAAAAGACAAATTTCCACTTCCGATTACAGATGTCATGATTGACAATACATGTGGTTTTGAACGCGTCTTTGATGGATGGATTCTCAGGATACAATTAGATTAAGATGCATCCAGGAGATGAAAAGCATACTATTTTTCGTACACCCCTTTGAGTTTATTGCTATACAGTTATGCCTTTTGGTCTGAAAAATGTCGGTGCTACTTATCAAAGGGACATGAGCAATATTTTTAAGAACATTTACGAAAAATAGTTGAATGTTATGTGGATGATATCGCTATCAAAAGTCGATTAAAAGATGATCACATTCAAGACTTGAAGACAGTATTCGAGTTGATGCATCGACATCAATTAAATATGAACCCTACTAAGTCTTTCTTAGGGGTTTCCAGTGGCAATTTTTTGGGATTTGTCATTACTTCTCAAGGTATTCATATTGATCCTGATAAAGTAAAAGCAATTCTTGAAATACGTCATCCACGTAATCTGAAAGAACTCTGTGGCTTTCAGGGTCGCATTGCTTATATCAGGAGATTTATATCCAATCTTTCTGGGAGATGTTAACCTTTCTCTCATTTATTGAAGAAAGGTGTATCATTTATTGGGATGAAGCATGTCAAAAAGTATTCAATGACATCAAGCAATACCTTACAAATACACCTATTTTAGTACACCCCAGTAGTGGGAAGACCATTTTTGCTGTATGTTCAGCCTTAGATCATTCTCTTGGTGCTCTTCTTGCACAGAAAAGTAAGAAGGGTCATGATCAGGCAATTTATTATCTTAGCCGAATAATGGTTGGAGCTGAACACAGGTATACTCCTGTAGAAAAAGAATGTCTAGCCTTAGTTTTTGCTATTCAAAAGGCGCGACACTATGTAATAGGACAGACTATTCATGTCATATCCAGAATAAATCCTATTCGGGTATTGATGAAAAAGTCGAGTATTCTTAACTTCCGGTTAGCTACCTGGGCAATATTGCTTACTCCCTTTGATATGGTCTACATACCTCAAAAATCAGTGAAGGGTCAAGCATTAGCTGACTTCTTAGCAGCTCACCCCATACCTGAGACTTCCAAGTTATATGAAGACATTCCAGATGAAGTTGTAGATTGTAATATGACTTTGAGGGATGTCATTTGGCAATTATAATTTGATGGAGCATCATGAGTTGGGCCTAAAGACAATATTGCCTCCGGAGTAGGCATCGTTTTGGTCTCGCCTGATAAAATGGTTATATACCGTGCTTATTCCCTCAATGAACCATGTTCCATAATGTGGCAGAATATAATGCCCTGCTAATTGGTCTTCAAGTCGCAAAACAATTGGACATTGAGTTCCTGGAAGCTTATGGAGACTCTCAACTGATTGTTAATCAGGTCAGAGGGACATATGAAGTCAAAAATCCTGACCGCATTCCTTATCATCAAGTGGTAATCGAATTGGCTCTTTCATTCAAAGGGTTCTTCATTGAATTCGTACCATGTTCTAAAAATTTAGAAGATGACGCTCTTGCTAATCTAGATACAGATTTAGCATTTCCAATTAGAAGACAAAACAAATTACTTTGTTGGATAGAGATCTATTCTGTGTCAAGAATAATTTGCATATCGAGCAGAGTTATTTACAGAATCAAATTCTCAGAAAAGGGATTAGAGAAGTCCATTTATTGATTATGCGGTTTATGAGATTTTACCAGAAGATCCAAAGGAAGGTGCTGTAACGCCCCAGTCCCAAAATACATAGGACTAGGAACGTAGCATGCCAGCTACATATATACGAGATATACTCCAATATATGAAAATATCGAATATACACATAAGCTGTATTGTGAAAAATAATAACAGACAGTCACAGGTAAAAGCTATATCTCATCCATAGTAAATATAAAGAAAATGGTAACTCATAAATCAAGGTAAATATCAAATATAGCTGTTGACCGGGCGGAGACAAATCCACTACCGGTACTAGAATAAACTGAAAGGAAATAGAATCCAACCTCTAAGATAAATAGAATAAAGAATAATGACTAAATAGGCTCCTCGACCCAATAGGGACAGCTGTGATCAGAAGGTACGACTCGCTTGAGCATGAAGGATGAGTCTATACCGGAGCCATACTCCTGCAGAAAGTCCTGCACACCTATACCTGGAGAGATCACCAGGTCCTCAGAGGGACGTAACAAGATACAAAAAGAATATGCCACATAAACTGAATAAATACTGCTCAATAAGAATAAGTAAAATCAGATCATTACATGGTCTAATACACACCTATTGAACTAGCTTACCATCCTCCCAACCAAACAAGGACAGGAGATGGTAAACTAATTCACGATGACGTATCTTTCTATGCTATGAATCCAATATGGTATCCGGACCCCAACAAGGTTCAATACCTTCTCACCGAAGTAGTAAGCCACACCTACAACCAAACAAGGACAAGATGTGATGAACTAATCTGCGACAAGTTATTGTTCCAAGCCACGGTCAGATACAAGTACCCAAACCAAAGGTACTCATATCTAACGGATAAAGGTGCCTAACCGTTCTAAGTAAAATGTAGTTAAGAACAATCCTTCCTGTGCATGGGCCCTGGCTAAATAGGATCGGCGTAGTTCCCCCCTGGGGCACCAGAGGCCCAATCAATAAGAGCATAACGTTCTGCAGAACGTCAGTGGCCGTCAGTAATCATGGGTAAGCTGACCCGCGTCTCCGGCGGAGCTCACGGGTTACAAAAGGGAAAGTGCATCGAAGCCCATACGCTAAGGAATTGTCCTCCCCGCCCAATGCCTACTATGTTGCATCCACAACACAAAACCTCTATTAACCACTAAGTCAAACTAACATGCAACCTCTATTAGCGGTTAATCCTATCGCACGGCTTATACGTACCGGTGACCAGCCGATCACGCATGTCCGAGTACTATATGTGACTCACATCTTCGTAGTACAAATGTGTCAAGGCCTATGAATGCAACTCACAGGGTGGTCCCTTAACTCTAAGTTTAATGTGTAAGAAAATAATACATAGCAGAAAATATAACTGAACAGTAAGTTCTAACAAGTAGTGCCATGTATCACAGTTTATTTTGCATAAAGAAAATAATGAATAATGCATAAAATATGAGATAAAATAAGTAAACAGCTGGTGGCAAGGTATCTTGCCTGGAGGTAGTGTGCAGAATGGCGACGCCTGGTAACTCAAATCGTCAGAATAGGGAAGCACTGAAAGCCAACTGTTACAAACGACCTCGGATGCTGAAATAAACATCACGAATAGATTTGGAATAAAAGAAATACCTAGGAAATACCTGTCCAAAACTCTAATTCTGGAACAGGGGCAAAATCGTAATTTCGGGTCAAAACGATGTCCGCCGTTGGACCTGTTTTGCACCGAAATGCGTGCCAGAACCTAAGGTCTCTAAAGTCGTCAAACTATATTTCTATGAATCCGATTTGAGGAGACAAACCCAACCGTATGTCCAAAGTTGGATTCTGGCGGTCCGTGCACAAAATCGCCCTTAAGAGCCGGTCGCGGGCCCGCCAATTTGGCGTTCCAATCAACCTTCTTAGAATCGGACCAAACTTGGCATACATGACCAAAAAAACGATACGGTCCTGATGGTGCAAGTTTTGCGTCGATTCGACAAACGTGCACGAAGTTATGGACTAGTTTATAAAACGTCGATACGTGGGTATCTCGACGGATACGCACTAATTTTGTCGCGTATACACAACGAAATTGAGTCCCGTCAGTTCCCACACGTCGGCAACATCCATACGCGCCTTTCGATGCGTATAGCATGTGACCATGTTGCCCCATTTGTCGGGGCGCACGCCGTATCGGTTAATTTTTCTTAAAATTTTTAGTTTAAAAACTAGTTTTTATCCCACCTTTGAAACTCATTTAACAACAGTATAAACAATAAAAAATAATTCTAAAAACTAGGTTTCTATCTCATTTATGTTGTGAATGCATCTGTTGAAACAGGTTTTCGAAATTGTCGAGGAATCGACGGGATTTTGCCTTCCAAAGCTAGGTTCACGATCAATTGTGGTATGCTGATTTCTGTGGGTTTTCCTAAACTTTCAAGAAATTATACGACTTAATCATGGCCACCCAAGTTTATCTAGTTGATGGGATTGATAGGGGGTCATCTAGACTCTCCGTAAGATTTTACGGATCATGAATTGGTTAACTAAAATCGAAGAACGATAGGGGCGTAGTCATGTACCTGGCTGTGGTTTCTAGAACAGAGTACGCTCTGTTCGACGGGGATTGTCGGCGTGTAGGTGGCGCTGCGGTGCTTCTCCAACATGGTCAGGCACCTGTAAGGGTTCGCAGGGGCTAGCAATCGGTTTGGCAGGGATTAGGAAAAGAAGGTTCGAAGTTTGGCTTGTTCGAGCATGTATATACACCTATGTAGTCAATAGGAGTTTCTTGATTTTAAATCCGAGTTTAAATTGATTTTTGTATTTGATTCATAGCAAATCTTAAGGATGATAGGATTTAAATGTCTAGGTGAAATCTTAAAAAAGATTTGATTTAAGTTTGGAAGGAATTTGATGGGGATTTGATTCTTCGTTCAGCACCCTTTTCGCACAGTCGAGCTCCTTTGCGAGGAAAAAATAAAATCCCCAAGAATTACTTAAGAAAATAAATTTAAATAACAATAATCTTTTAAAAAAAAATTGGGAGTTTACAGCTGCATCAATCAAAAGACGATCATTTCGATTTTACTACGATTCTTCTTTGCACATGTTGTATCGTCGTTCTTATGACGGACTTTATTACATTGTCTTTCGGAAAGTGAAGCAAACAAACACTTCGTAAAGCTCATGATGGAGTTTGTGGTGCACATCAACCAGGTCCAAAATTACAGGACCATATTCGAAAAATGGGTTATTATTGGCCTTCTATGATAGCAGACGCTGTGGATTATGCCAAACGGTGTAAAGTATGTCAGATTCATGCTGATTTTATTCATCAACCCTCTGAATTTTTATATCCTACAGCAGTTCTTGACCTTTCGAAGCTTGGGGCATGGATATTATTGGTCCGATTAATCCCCCTTTGTCAAAGGATATCGGTTTATCCTAGCTATAATCGATTATTTTTCCAAATGGACATGAGCAGTTCCTCTTGTGGAAGTGAAAACGTCTAATGTAGTTAGCTTCATCAAACATCATGTCATTTATCATTTTGGAGTTCCCCGAAGGATAATCTATGATAACGGACCACAATTTGCCAGTCAGGCATTTTATAGGGTTTGTGACAAGAATCGAATCCAGAACTTAGCTTCTACAGCCTACAATCCAGCTGCTAACGGTCTAGCAGAAGCTTTCAACAAAACAATTATTAAACTTCTTAAAAAGTTTGTCTCTTCTAATAAACGTGATTGGAATGAAAAACTTGGAGAATATTTATGGGCGTATCGAATAACAGTCCGAACTCTCACTAGTTTTACACCATTCTCACTGGTTTACAGATGTGAGGTTATTCTTCCATTGGAAATCCAGATCCCGTCTCTTAGAATAGCCATTGCTAATGAGCTAACGACGGAAAATAATGATCGCTTATGACTCTAGGAACTTGAAGGACTGGACGAGAAGCATCTTCAAGCACAACAGCACATCGAGCTATATCAAGCCTGCATATCTCGAGCTTTCAACTGTAAAGTTAAATAGAGGGTATTCAAAGTCGGTGAGCTAGTCTTAGATGTCCGAAGACCTATGGTTATGACTCATAATAGCAAAGGTAAATTCCAAGCTAAATGGGAAGGTTCTTATGTAGTCGAGACAATATTCTCCAATGGTGCCTATAGGTTATCGAAACCTAATAGAGATTTGCTTATGATGCCAATTAATGACAAATTCTTGAAGAAATATTAAGTTTGAATTTCTTTCTTATTCCCCAGCTACCAAGGTTTGGTTGAGCTGATTATTTATTCTCCTAAAAGAGAATTTTGATTTTCTGTCTTACCATCTAATTTCAGAAAGAAAAAAGATTTATTATTTATCATGTCCTCATTACCTCTGAATAAATATTAAATCTACTTCTTTTCATTATTATCTATCATGTCCATATTACCTCTGAATAGATATTAATCTATTTTCTTTGAGTCATTACGATCTATTATGTTCATATTACCTCTGATAGTATTGTATACTCTAAAAAGAAAACAAGATTTATTATTTATCATGTCCATATTACCTCTGGATAGATATAATCTACTTTGTTGAGTTTGGCAGACTTATCATGTCTATATTACCTCTGATAATTGTTTTCTATCTCACAACCATTTAAAAAAAATGTTTCATTCATTGCATGATTTAAAATATTACAGCAAACGAAAGACAGAATACAAAATTCTTTATTGATGATATGAAAGGAAGAATACAAAATTCTTTATTTTTTAAGGTGGAGCAGATACATCTTCAAGCATTTTCTGCAACTCTGCTAAACGCCTCTCACGAGAACTCAGTACAGTTATAGTAGCTATGGTGCGACGAGCCTCTGCAGTACAAAGATGCGAAAGTTCGACAAAAGCAGCTATCATCTTATCCTTGGCATCATCAAGGATTTTTATGGTAGCTTCAGCACCAAAGACCTTCTCTTCCAGTATTAAGCTCTATGCCAGATATTTGTCTCGAGTTGCAATCATCTCCTCTCTCTCTCTCTCTCTCTCTCTCTCTCTCTCTCTCTCTCTCTCTCTCTCTCTGCCTTCAATCGAGCCAATTCTGCGTCAACTTCACAAATTCTATCATTTTGTTGATAGATTCTCATGTTTGAAGTTTTATAGGCTTCTCTATGTATCTCCAGCAGGGGTTTAGTTTCATTCAATAAAGCTCGCTCCTTGGCAACTTTGCTACTGTAATCTTGGAGAGATTCTTTAAAAATAGCCTTCCGAGTGATGTATTCTGCTGATAAAGCATCATACTCGATCTGGATGAGACTTTCAAGGGTTTCACTTGACAGCCTTAGATATTCCTTAATAGTCTGTTCAAGTCCTTCTACTACTTTCTCCAGAGCTGCTGCTCTCTCAGCATCATTGAACATAGCAACATTCATAATGGTAGGAGCAATCGCAGCATTTAAGATTTCATAATTTAGGCCCTTCTTCAGGACCATCTTGATCAAGGCCGCTAAGGTTTTATAGAAAGCTTCAGTATGAATCTCAACTAAAAGATTTATTTCTTCATTGGAGCTCGGTGTGGCAGCAAGGTCCGCTAAATCCTTCTTCTGAAGACTGGGAGCGGATGTCATCGTTATTTTGGTAGCAAGTTGAGCTAAAGCTGTAGTTGTTGTTGTTACTATAGTTAATTGATTCCCAGGAGTTCCAGAGACAATATCTTCAATACTTTCGTGGATCATTTCACCAGCCGTTTCTGGAGCTGAAACTACTTGAGTTTCGGTGACGGTGATTGTTGCGGTGGGAATGGTGATTGTTATTACCGATTCAGGTTCAGACACTGTCTTCTCAAGAACTTATGCCGAATTAGTAGTAATAACTGAAGGTGCTATTACTATGTCTCTGACTTCGATTGATGGGTTGATAATGTCTTCATCACCTTTGCTGACTGCAGGTCTTTCAAGCTCTGACAGTACTTCAGTTGCAGTTGGTTCTTGATATGTAACTAGTTCTTCGTCTGCAGCTGGTTCTTCTGCAGCCGGTTCTTCTTCTCTTTTTTTAGCAAGAGAAGGCAATTCTTGGTTGGCCTCCACTACAGGCTCTTGTTGTATCTCCATAAATAAAGAACCTTCCTTAGAAGTAGAATCTTCTTTTGAAGAAGAACTCTCTTCTTTAGATTCTATTTCTTCTTTATGGGCAACCTCTTGAGGAGGAGCCACAGACTTTGTTGTAGTAATGACACCTACAAAAATTAAGCAAAGTAATTAATATGCAAAAAATTTATAATACATATTTTTGTATAAATTTTGTGTAATTTATATTTACCTGGAGTAGGTGCAGGACGCACCAAGAGTGCGTCATAATCCTGATCCCGGTCATCATCATCTAATTCAAGGGCCGGTTCATCCGAAGGGATGGGTTCCGGATCAAAAGTCTGAGTGGAGGCGGAGTCTTCAACAGCTTCTGCCTTCTGTGGCGAAGATAGATGTAGTGAAGTACTGAGGCATCCAGGAGATAGGACTCCTACAACTTCTGTTATTGCTGCTGGCTGGGATGCTGAAGACCCTTCTCCAGGTTGAGCTGAAGAAGATGTAATGTTTTGGGGCTCTTCAATAGGAGTTTCGCTTTCTGGAGTAGCGGCTCTCTGTCTGGAAGGCCCTTTAACAGTAATTTTCTTCTTCTTCTCCCGGAGAGTAACAGCTGCATCTGTTTTCTGCTTCTGGGTTGTAGTGATGGTAATGGGTCCTGTAACTGGTTCCTCTATTCCCATAGGGAGTGCTTTCAGATATTCATCTGGAATAGCAGTATCATCAGGTATGTCCGAAGGTACCCTAACTGGTTCTTCGATATTTCCTTCCTTGTCCCATCGAAGACTTCCCTTCATGGTGTAGTCATTTACGAAGGAACGAATGGAGGCATAAAAGTGAGCATACGAATGAAGCATTAGTAGCTCAGTTGTACTTGTAGCAGTGGACACACGTAATCTGGCACCGGTACGTCCAGTACTGAAATACCTCCATGCCCTTGTACCATCAACTAATTTTCCATAATAGTTGAAGTTAGTGGAGGGATTACCAACGTGAAGTTGGTCATACCCGAACTGACGAGCGAATCGACTGGGTAGATACGATTCGAACATACAGTTGTCTTCAGTTCTATACAACAGATGTGAAGGTCTGATGCATATGAGCCATTTAAAGACTGGTGCAGGTATCCCACTCCTCTCTTGACCTACATCTTCAAATTGCACACCGAGACAGTCAGCTGGGACTGGTGGTCTTGTGCTGAAAAAAATTCCATCCATGGGAGAAGTTTAATGTTGCCCGGGTATCCACCACTGAAGTCGCAGTCCACGTGGCTTTATTAAACTTCTGGAGGAATACCTCCGCATCATTTCCAGGGCCTGGTGGCAGTAAATTGCAGTTGTGATGCAATAACCAGCCCATCAAATAAGTATAGGGCATCTCCACCTTAGGGAAATCTTTTTGGTTAGGAGCATTATTGATCAGTTCATTACTAAATGCTCGCAAACCTGCATTTATCCGACATACCATTGCCGATAACAGGTTAATTCTGGCCTTGAATACCAAACGTACTGCTGGCCATAGTACATTTTGGTAAATCCTTTCAACTGTACCAGTCCCTGGTACGACCCATCTTCGCAGCCACAGGGAAAGAAAGCCCGCCAGCAAGGCTTCCTTTGAGAGCTTCCGACTGCCATGTCTCAGAAAGCTCAATGCTTCAGTTCCTGCAGGGAACTCTCCGGTCTTGGTGGTCATATATTTGTCCGAAGACTTATAGGTGATCATCCAAGTGTTTATTGTATCAGCAGAAATTATTGAACAAGGGTTGATGGATTGAGCCTTGTTGTCTTGGAATCTTTCTTTGTCATCCTTGAATATCCTATTCTTATGGTAGAATAGATATGTTATCCATTTATTGATGTATGCCAAATGTTATCCACTTTCATACATAGTGGTACAAATCAGATAATGGCACATCAACTCTTGGTATACCTCAACTAACTGAGAATTTTTCTTCCTGGTTTATGCTAGTTCCCGGTTGGAGGGAACGTATTCTTCATATGGAGCTTCCCCCATTGGCAGCTTGGAGATGAATTGCATCTCATGTAATGTGAGACCCATTTCACCTATTGGGGTTGCAAAAGTCACCGTCGAGCTGATATACAATTCCATCAAAGCTAAGAACAAGTTATTATTCATTGGTATGCCTGGACTTGTGGAGGCTACTGCTTCAAACAGCCTAATGGCTTGCAGGTTCGCTTCAAAGTTCTTCATGATCCAAGCACTAAGTTGAATCCAGTTATTATTGTGAGGGATCATCTACTCTGGCAGCCTAGGGTTGACCTGGGGATATAGCACTGAGGCTTTCATAAACTTGTTTATGAACATTGGTATCTACACTGGTTGGATCAGATCTGAGCCCTCGCTCGGTGTAAATCCAGGCAGTAAATCGGAGAAAGGAATGACACCACCGCTGGGAGTACTGGTATGGTAGCCCATTTGGTTGGACCCGTCCCTCTTGAAAATAATTCTGCCTGGTCTACCATGACTGTTTGGACTCAGGTTCCACATCATCTGTCTTGGGTGGGTGGCGTGAATAAACGAAGACAGGGGATAATCTCTTGGCATATCTGGGAGATACATCGCCCTCTCTCCAAACTTAAACACCCAAGCCTCCTTCTTGGGGTTCGTCTGTGATTGAAAAGCAATAGCATCCCCAAACATGAAAGCAGGCTTCAAATTTTACTGGCCATCTAGCGACACCAGCAATTTTCTCCATTTATCAATGACAGCAGCATTATGTCTCCCTGAGGAGCTATCAGTTGTTGTCTTTCATGGGGATACTGCTTGTCGGTTTGTGGGAACTCGACGTGAGATAAATTCTCCAGGTAGTTTGAGCCCACAATATCAGCTGGTGAGCCGAATATCTCTGCGAGAGGATGAATTTACAAGTCCACTGCCAAAAGAAAAAGAAGAATCAAGTTAGTAAAAATCTAATTTGAATTTTACGCAGATGACTTATTCACACAGAACTTTTACGCAAGTGAATTTTACGCAGAAAAATCAAGACTCTGTACTAGAGGGCTTGATTATGCGAATTTTACGCTTACGCGTAGAAGTTAAGTTGATTAAAAAATTAAATGTAAAAAATTCTCTGTTTTCAGAATCGACTTTTACGCAAAGTCTTATCACGTGTGTATTTACGCTGGCACATATGAATGTGGGCATATTTTTCATATTTTTACGCTGGCACGTATAGACGTGGGCGTATTTATTGCTTAATATTTTATGCTGGCACGTATAGACGTGGGCATATTTTGTTTTTTTCTATTTTTACCTAACACGTATAGACGTGGGCGTATTTGGTGGTTTTTATTCTATACTGACACGTATAAACGTGGGCGTAAATTTAGGGTTTTTTTGTTCAGTTCTTCTTCTTCTCCGACGAACCCATGGCCGAATTATATAGGGTTTTACCTATCATGGCCGGAGCCACGGCGGAATTAGTCTTTGGGGTCTCCACCAATGATGGAACGGTGGTCTCCGCACGTTCAGCCATCGACGAAGCAGCAACAGCTGTTTTCCATAAATAAATTCACTTTATTTATTTTGTATCTGAGAAAATTACAACTGTAGAAATCTAATCTAGAAGACGATTACTTTATCCCTTGGACGATGCGATGAAGAAAACTCGAACTTTGAAGAACTTGGACAGCAACTGGGCAATCTCTCTGTTCTCTCTGAAAATGACCTGTAGTCTCTGATGAATGTGAAGAAACTCTTTTTTATAGAGTTCAGGATAACTGTCCTTAAGCATACGCTCAGGTAGTTACTTGACGTGTGCATAACTGCAGGGACGCGTGGCGAATTCTGATGGAGACACATTAGCGTGCGGTTGAAAGTAGTGGAGCATATTCAGGAGAGATTGATGGCCTGGATGCCACGTTGTATAACTTCTAGAGAAGTGGATAACTGGTACAGGACACGTGAGAACGTGTGTTGACTGTAATCCTGGATATGGTTGCTGTAATACGCTGCCTTGTTGAAGGAGAGTTTATACGCTGACTTGGACAGCGTAGTGCCATAGGAAATCCATACGCTCACTTTATGGGCAAGGAGTCATGTGAGGTCATACGCTCGCTTGGTTAACAAGGAATCATGTAAGGTCCATACGCTCACTTGACTGTGTGAAGAAGGAGTCATGTGAGGTCATACGCTCGCTTGGTTAACAAGGAATCATGTGAGGTCCATACGCTCGCTGGAGAAGTGGCCACGTGGCTATCATCAATCTTCTTTGGTACACCATATCTTCCCATAACTGACAAAATCTTCTCGAGCGTTATGACTGCGGATTTGACGGCTGACAGACTGTCAAAACTGACAGTAATGATGGCTTTTGTATTTATGAAGGCTGCTGAGTTGTCCTCGTAAAAGACAAAACCGGCTCTTCGAAAACCTATACGACGGTTACTTTTCTCGTGACAGCTGTCTTTGCACGAAAGATGAAGTGTCAGATTCATTCCTCATTTAAACATATGTTGTGCTGTCACTTCAGTAAATAATAAAATATTTACTGAGCGTATGGCTTTTGAATGAGCGTATGGCTTCAATTGACATCTGTCTTTAAGCGTATGGATGAAAATGACAGCGTGTCATAATTTTCCACATCCTACAAGACCCCCTTCAAAGTTTTCGAACTTTATGAGTTTCAAAAGTTCGAAATTACTTTGAACAGAAAGTGGGAATGAGTCCTGACACGCTGGCATGAGTCTGTTATCTTCCTCAATATCAGTGCAATTCTTTAGGGATTTTGTTTAGAAAATATCCGCCGTTTTGAACTTCTTTCTTTCTTCTATAAATAGGTCTCCCAAAACCTATTTTATTTCTTTACCAGAGCTTTTGCCTTCAAGAGAGAAAAGAGCTTTCAGAAACTCAAGATCTTTCTTCTTCTTCTTCATCTTCAACTCCATCTCCATTAATGGCACCCAAGATTGATGCTGCTGCGAAAGGAAAGGGGAAAGCCCCTGAAGAATCATCTCATCCTGCCGTCGACACTGCCACTACCAAAAGAACGGCCAGTCAGCGTGTTTCACGCAGTGAACGGCCATTGAAACCTCTTTATGGTGAGGACGAAGATGATGATGAACAAATAACTATTCCCTTTTTAGGGCTCTGGTTAGGACAAAACTCAGAAAACGTATCCCTCTTTAGGGTCAATACGTCAGCAAATACGCTTCCCTCTTTAGGGTTTAGCTGTATTCCATATTTTTTGTTTTTTACGAAAAGTATGTTTGGAGCGTATATCTGTAAGATACGCGTATTTTTGATAGAGATATCAAAATACACTATCTTTTAAAAGAATATGCTATGGCAATTTGTCTCATTGAGATACGCTAACTCTTGTGTTAACGTAAACTTTTGATGATCATCTTGTCAACTATACGCTGATATACTCAAACTGATCATAAACTGAACTTTAAAAACCATTCACTTAAGATAAAATACGCTTAAAGGAAACTGAGCGTATGCTGAACCTTGAGTCTGCCATACGTTTAAAGAAAACTGAGCGTATGCTGAACCTTGAGTCTGCCATACGTTTAAAGAAAACTGAGCGTATGCTGATCCTTGAGTCTGCCATACACTTAAAGAAAACTGAGCGTATGCTGAACCTTGAGTCTGCCATACGCTTAATAAAAACTGAGCGTATGCTGAGCTGTACGCTTAGTAAAAACTGAGCGTATGTTTAAACTTTATGATCTCTTGACATTGAAGATTTTTAATACTTTATTCTTCATTTGCAGTGGATATTCTGGCTCAGGAAGCAGAATTTGAAGGAAGTATGGGAAATAATTATAGAAGTGATCTATCACATGTTTATTTTTCCCAATTTGACGGACCTTCCACAAGAATAGCTCTGTTGACCAATCAGGAGGATGATACTTTGCTGAACCTAATGAGTGGACTGCCGTTACAAAGTGTAGATGGTGTTGCCCATTTGAAGCCAGCATTCCTTTTTGGAGATGCTATTGACATGAATTCCCAGCCTGCTCTGGACAAAGTATCATACAGTTACTATAGGGATGGTGATGTAAATCAGCCTATGTATTTGACTGGTTTGACAAAGAGTATCAACATAGCCCGTTTATTCCATTCGGGCCAGCAAAGACAGATGAAGTGGGATATTACTCCATTCCGACAAGCTAAGGCTGGATGGATTGGATATCGTCAAGGAAGGTTCCGCAGTGGTACTGAACCGCATGTCACATCTCTGTGAGGACTGTTACCTGCCACCATCCCTCCTGAGGACTCGGCACTGCTGAAGCCAGTCAGAGTCCCAATTTCTGCAAATAAATTTGTTCAATTAAAGAATGCCATCTACCCAAAACAGTCAATGAGGCTGACTGGTCTAGTAAATCCAGAGAACACTAGATGAAATGCTCTAGTGAGATGGATTTTACGGAACTTCGGTGCACAGTTGAAGGCGATAGGTTTATATGATGCCATTAAGTATACTGCTTATGGTTTCAAACCAAACCCAGATCTGTTTTTGGCATTAGCAGAGAGATATAACTATCGGACTGGCACCTTCTAGACCCCAAAGGGCGAGATGGGATTCGCCCTTCATGAAATGGCATATATATCTCAGCTACCCACGGCAGATTTGCCATATGAAGAATATATCCCTTTTGTTGACGAAATGAATAAGATTTCTGCAGCCAACCCACTAATTCTTTATGTATTTGAAGAATTAATGTGTCATTACAGCATCTGTAAAGCTTTTTATAAGGGACAAGGTGGAGAGGGGGACTCCAATTGCTATTCTTCGAAGTGGATGGCTTATTTGTTTTAAGGCCGCACTGACGAAGTCCAAAAGAAGAAAAAAGACCGAGCAGTATGTCGGAAAATTCAAGCCCTTGAGTCAAGCCGAGATTAACAGATTAATCCGGGAGACTAATCATGATGACATTGTCGTCGAAGAAGACATCAACAGCTACAAGGCCGGTGATAGATTAGAAACCTATATTAAGCAGGGTGGCCGAGAATTGTCCGATGAAGGTCATCTGGCCGGTTTCATATCTCTTTGGCTGAGGAAATTCGTAGTTCATGGCACCTGTTCGGCAGACAGGATGCACAGAGGAGTCATCTTTACAGCAGTCCGTCTGGTTTTTGGGTATAAAATGGATCTATTAACGGCAATGACCTGCCGTCTGAATGCCGGATTAAGGGCATACACAGATAGGATGTTCGAATTGGCACGGAAGAGCTTGACGTCCTTTCCCCGGGTAGAAATGCCCTTTACATACTTGTTTGGATGGCTGCTTCTTCATTTTGAATCTCTGATGAGCGCTGGGATGGCTAGGCCAGATGACACTTTCCTTGAAAGATACAAGCACATGCCGAATTGGAGATATGATACTTTAACTGATTGCAGAACCATCTTGAACAGGGGAGAGCTCTGGAGCTTCGCTTGTGTTCCTTCCCCTATTGGTTATGAGACCATGCCCGGGAGATTGATTGACGGCGTTGGTGCTAATGAGTTGGATGATGTCCAACATGAATGGCTAAAGAGAATCAGGCCATCTCATTTAATTTGCCGTCGTGACGACATCACATATATAGAGCCATATCTTCCGAGCAGATTTGCTCGTCAATTTGGTTACGATCAGTTGCATGTGGGTAATGCAACGACGTGTTTTGCTCATCAAGGCGGGTTGGTTGATGGTGCCAGAGCTTGGCTATATTACATTGCCAAAGGTACAGGGGCTACCTTTTCTATGCCAGATCCGGTCAACTATCGGAGAGGAGCTAAGATATTGGCGTCCTATGCCAGATTTTATGTATCAGCTAATACCTTTGATGAAAAATTTAGCATCTTAGGTAAAAGCTTTATTCATGTTGAAAAGAAATCAACTAAATCCGTCTTGCCTAGGGATTGTCACGACAAAGAAGATCCTCTGGCCACCGATGAAGTTGATGATGATGTTTTGGAAACTTTCTTCTCTGATGACCTTCATCAACCATTGCATGTGCCTATCGGGAGTGCTGAAGAAAGTATATCTGTTGATAATACACCGAAGAGGAAGAGGAGTAAAGGTACTGCGGGTCCTGCCGCAAAAAGAGCTACTCGAGCAGAGACTCGAAGTCGCGGAGGAATTTCTATTCCCGAGAATTCTCCTGTTTCTGAACAAGCCAGAAGTATTGATGAAACAGGTAGTGATCCATTAGACACTTATCCTACTGTTCCTTTAACCAGAAGAATAGGAAGGAAAGTAATAGTTTCAAAAACTAAATCCGTAATTTGTCTGGATGCAGAGAGTCCCACAGATCGCGCTATGCGATTGGCTGCAGAAAAGCAAACTACTTTTGATTTCTCTGTAAAGACAGAAGAAGAAGATATTCCTGAAACTGCTGGGTCTTCTAGACATTTTGATGTAGGCTCAGTTCCACCAATAGCCGATGATGCGCAGGAAATTAGTCAACCTGCGGTAGAGGCCGAACATCAGACTGAAACGGCTAATGACTTACTGATTTCGGGAGAATCAGTGAAGGAAGCCACTCCTCTCAATCCAATTGTTGAAGCTTCAGAGAGCGAACAAGTTGACTATGAACCGTCGTCTCATTCTTCTGGAGAAGAATACATGGAGATAGACGATGAATCATTGTCTAAAATACCAATAGATGCACTGAAGACCATTGGTCAACACTCTGGGTTAACACCAGAACCGGAGAGGCATTTGGAAATTGAGGTTCAAATTCCGAGTACTTCTGGTGCGGGAAGCAGTAAAATAAATCCCACGTCAGAAAGTACTCTGAACAGACTAAGAGCCGGATTGAATGATCCGAAGGAGACTGAATATGAACCAACTCCAGGTAATATTTTATTCATCAAAGTTTTGTCTTGTCTCTGCTTTATTATCTTTTGATTTTGATCATGCTTCTTTTATTTCAACAGCTGTAGGAACTGCACCGGCTATGAGTTCTACTCAAGCCCCACTTGTTCAAACTGAGGTGGGTGAGAGGAGTTCCCATCTGCCGAGTTCTCCAAGGGTACTAACTTCAGCTCCAAGAATAGAAGCTCCTCCTGCTCCTTCCCCTATTATTGCAGCGACTCCCAGTTTTGACACAGGGATAGCCAAAGTCATGAGGATGTATTCAGATATTATTTATACAAATCTGGATACATATTCAAGGCGACTCATGAAAGATGAGACTATGCCCTTTTCGAGTCTTCGAGAGGCGACTAGTTTCCCATGTTCAGCCTTGAGACAATCTGGTTATGAGGCTCAATGTGTCTTCTTTGAACATCTCTTGAATGATTTAGAAGCCAACATCCAAAAATATTGGGAGATTAAGAAGAAGGATATTGAGTCTCTGACTGCAGCTGAAATTTCTCAATTGGAGAGCGAAGCTCAAGCTCAACATATTGCTCTGACAGATTTCCTCGTTCAGTCTTCTAAGGAATTAATGGCAAAAGACGAAGAGATGTTAAATACTCGTCAGAATATGGAGCGTTTAGAGAAAGATGAATCGTCAAAGGCTGAAGATCTTAGAAAGTTGAGGGAAGAGCTAGCTCGTCTCCAAAAACAAATTGCCTCCGTGGAAGAAGAACGATCAAAGATTGCAGCTGATCGTCAATCTGAAGCTGAACGTTATCAATCTTTACAGGAAGAGCGGGAACAGATACAAACCCATCAGATTGAAGAGACCAACCACCGAAGTTCTATTGTTGCAGAATATGATCAACGGATGATTGTATCTGAAACAGCAGAGCGTCTCAAGAAAGCCCATGATGAGAAGATGAATAATGTAATTGTTCATATTCAGGAGATAATCGCTCCTCCTAAATAGATCATATATTGAAGTCTTGATACCATTTGTAATCAATGTTCCGAGTTTGATTGAAATGAATATCTTTATTTAACTTCGATTTTGTGGATGATATATTTTTGTAGAAAACATGTTCAGAGGTAAATGATACATGACATATTTCAGTAGAATAGAATATACAAATAAACTTTGTAACTCTATCATGATATTAAACCAAAGGTAATTTTAGTTTAATACTGGTGAGAGAAAACAGAATTCAGATATAAAGATATCTTTGGATTCTATTTTCCATGATCTTTGAACTTGGAAATCAAAAGACTAAATATCATTTTCATATGATAGAAAATATGATACATACTGAGATAGAAAATTCAGAGGTGATATGGACATGATTTTCTATACAAGATCTTTATTAAATCCACTGGGAATCTAATAAGACAAAATATCAAATTCTCTGGGAAAATGATACATGGTAGAATATCAGTTTCCGCTGGAGAAAATGACATCGAAATAGCTTTTGTAGAGAAGAATAAATTTTTGATTTTACACTTGCTGGAGAGTAATGAAAATATTATTTATACATAATATTTCTTTAAGAATTTGCCATTGATAGGCATCATCGTGACTTTCCCATCCATAGAGGCAAGCTGATATGCTCCATTAGAGAAGACTTTGTTTACTACGAATGGGCCTTCCCATTTCGCGTCAAATTTGCCTTTGCTCATATGTGTCATGGTCATCGGACGTCTGACAGTAAGGACCAATTCTCCCTTTTGATATGTTCTGACTTTGACTTTCCGATTAAAAGCTTTTGAGATTCGGGCTTGACATAGCTCGATATTTTGTTGCGCATACAATCGTTTTTCATCTAGAGCTTCCAACTCTTGAAGTCGAAGTCGATCATTGTTTTCTGTTGTAAGTTCATTGGAGATTGCAATTCTCAGAGAAGGAATTTGAATCTCTAAGGGAAGAACAGCTTCACACCCATATACCAAAGAGAAAGGTGTACATCCGGTCGCATTGTGAACTGTGGTACGATAAGCCCATAAACATTCACCAAGCTTCTCACTCCAGTTACGTTTATTGGAAGAAACGAACTTTTTCAAGAGTTTGATGATTGTTTTGTTGAAAGCCTCTGCTAGTCCATTGGCTGCTGGATTATATGCTGTAGAAGCCAGATTATTAATCCGATGATCATCACAGAATCGAGTAAATTTCTGGCTGACGAACTGTGGTCCATTATCATGGATAATACGCCGAGGAACACCAAATCGATAGATGACATGATGTTTGACAAAGTTGATAACATTAGAAGTCTTGACTTCAGATAACGGGATTGCTTCAGCCCATTTAGAAAAGTAATCAGTTATTGCTAGAATAAACCGATGTCCTTTTGATGATGGTGGATTGATAGGACCGATGACGTCCATGCCCCAAGCTTCAAAGGGCCATAATGCCGCTGTTGGGTGTAAGAACTGTCTCAACAGGAACATTTAAAGGCTCTTCAGTAGAGACTGGAATTGAAGCTGTAACCGGAGGAACGTCAGAAATTTCTTCAGGAACATCAGCATAATCTTTCAGATATACTTTTCCAGACCGAGTTCCAGCATGAACTTCAACTTCAGATTCTGGTTCAAGGTCTATGGAAACCATGCTGCAATTCTTTATTTTGCTCTTGGTTCTTTTATGTTTGATGAAAGCTTCATTCCAGAAACCAAGGCCAACACGAGATTGATTACGTCTCATGGTGATGGCCAAAGGTGCTCGGAGTCCCTTGCCTAAGTTCAAACCTGGGGCAGTGGCTAGATCATAACCCATTTTTGCCATCAATTCACGAGATTGTGAACTGTATAAATGAAAAGCAGGTTTATACCTATCTTCAATTTGAGGTACAGATTTTATCTTCGTAGAGAATGAATTTTCTGCTGAGATGAAAGTAGAGGTTAGATAAAAATCGGGTGTGAAACTAGAAGTCACATTGCATGACTTAGTCTTCCCAAACTTCTTTTTAGATGAGGAAATCTTTCGAGGAGAAGAGGAAGACGTCTCAAACTCTGTCTTTAAGTCTGGGTGAATCTACATGATTTCTTTCTTCTTAGTTGTGACAGGAACAAGTCCGTCATTCTGTGCTTGTGGGATGTTTATAACTTCGAGAGTTGCTTTGTGGATAGGAACAATCCCACTTTCCACCATTAAGGGAGGGAAGTCACCGAACTGCATTGAAATTACATTTGTTGTGACTGTTTTGTCTTTGGGTGTTAAGGTCACAGCTCCTGATTTAATCATCTCTTGAATCTTCCCTTTTAATACATAGCAAGACCGGATTGTATGACCCAGCATTCTATGATATGGACAGTATTTTGGATGATCTGTCTTATTGGCTTCATCAGGCTTTTTAATTTCTGGCAATTGAATTTTATTACCTTTGAGTAGGCATTCAAAGATACCCTGAACATCATCATCGTCGAAAGAATATTCTTCCTTCGGCCGAGGAGATCTCTGTTGTTGATTTGTTGGAGCTGAAGTAGCTTGGGCAGTCTTTACCTCTTGACTACTGTTTTGGAGATTGACTTCAAGAGCTTCTTTCCCTTTACGATTGTTGGGTCGAGTACTATTGCTAGCACTCTGATTTGATTCTTTGGGAGCCATTTGTACCCCCAGACCCTTGAAGGTCTCAGCACTGACCTCGGCAGCCTTGGCACTGACAATAAAAGAAGGCCAATCTTGGAACTAAGTGGACCCTGTCCACATACTGATAATTGGTAAGAGGTTCGACTTGCAAGTGTCGATCGTAACAGCATCGGGAGTTCCAAGAGGCATTTTGAGGGCTTCTTTTCTGAATCTCTCAATGAATTCCTCAGTGGTCTCATTATTCTTCTGTTTGATTCTTATGAGGGCCGACATGGTCATATCATTGAGCCCTTCGTAGAATCGTTCAAGAAACATTTGCTTAAAACCGGCGAATGAGGTAATGCACCCATCAGGGAGACTTCTATACCATTCATAAGCCGTTCCTTTGAGACATCCAATGAACACCCGAGTAAGGAGGGCGTCACTTGGTTGCAATTGATCAGTCATTACTTCAAAATGATTAATGAACTGACTTGGAGAGGTTGTCCCATCATAGAAAGAGATGGTCGGAGGTTTGTATTTTGGTGGATACGATACCTGCTTCAATTCTATCGGATAAGGCTGTTTGATGCCTAACCTTTGTAAGCCATCCTTCTGTTTGAATGCCTCGAATTGAGTTTTGAGATTCTTCAATTCTTCAGAGACAACTCCCGAAGATTGTGGAGTTGTGGCTTGTAGAGTGTAATTGGGAGGAGGGACTGCAGCATATGTACCACCCCCAGCTCCAGAGTGACTTGGTGTGGTTTGTACAGGAACATTAGATTGTACCCCCGGAATAGTAGAGGGTTCGGGGTTTAGAACAACAGGGGTATTCAATACCACTGGTGGTGCTGTCTGTTGTTGAGCCTGCATTAGAGTGTGCATAGCACTCAATGTATCTGCCATAGCTCGTAATTGTTGTTCTAAAGAAGAAATCCTCTGTTCATGAGCCTCATTGCTAGTCGAAGGTTCATGATCACTTTCTGCCATGTAAGTGGTAATCATTCGAGGAATAGATGATGAAACAGTCTGTTCTGAATCATCACTGTGTGAATCAGTATCTTTCTCAGGGCTTTTTACAGGAGTCAATACTGGAAAATTGGACTCTCCAAGGAAGTCTTCTGTGATCTCCGGATTACCACTTGGATGAGAAGAAGAAGAGGCTCTGGTCAAGGCTCCGGTCCTGGATCAAGTGCCGAGATAAACACCATCTTCAGAGTCTGATATAGCATCAGACCGTATGCTACCCCCAATATTTCTGGAAGTCATGTTGACAGAAGCATAAAGAGGTTCATCTTCATCCAACATTGGTTCATATTGAATTCGTTCGAAAACAGATTGTCTTTTTGGTGAACAACAACATTGGATGACAACCCGAGGTTGGAAGTCACAACCATGCTTTTCATGGCGAATATGGGCAATGTCATAGCCAGATGGAGTGTCAATTCTCTGTTTATTTTGCAAATATTCTCGGAGATCTGTAGGAACAGATTGGGAAGTATTTGAAGATAGTTTCTGTGTAGAAGCTTGTCTTTTGTTCTTCTGTCTTCTTGGTTCCTGAGTGTATAAAGACTGATTAATTTGAACCATATAGTTCTTAGCATATTCTGCATCAGGGTCTAATATACTTGTCTCAGTGGAACCGAACCGATTCTGATTAAGCTTATTACGAAGATCCGTGGGAGATTTGACTTTGATATCAGTCTTGGATACTTGTAATTTGCCTTTCTCAGACCGAGAAATTTTGAGAGAAGGAAGATGAGTATTATTCCGACTAGGAGTCGGTAATAATCCATCTTTGGAGGAATTAGCCAAAAGGCGTTTTCCATTGTTTGATCTAGTAAGAGTACTAGTCAAATTAACTCCAGAGGTAAAGACCTTAGGAGTAGAGGAGTTGACTAAAGAGTCTTTCTCCTTGGTTGGCACAAGATGTGCAAGTTGAGGGGGAATCATTTGTATGTTCTGTGGAAGAGAACCCCCAATCTGATTTTCAGAAACAGTCAAAGGACTGTATTTGTTAGCATACGCTGACTTCAGTTTGGACTTCTGGTCATACGCTGTCTTTTTATTAGCATACACTGGCTTTGGCTCAGCGTACGCTGCCTGATGTTGGCTTTTGTACACTGCCTTTGCCGTACGCTGCCCTTTGAATGCCATACGCTCAGAGTCATCAATGGCTAAAGAGCCGACTGCTGTCGTAAGAATAGAGGGAGAAGGGACCTTGACATGTCCAGAGATGGTTTTCCTTGTACACGCTGACTTGGTTAAAGAACCAATTTTGTCAGCGTGACTAGGGGAAACCACTGTTGCCGTGTTCCGAGAAGCCGAAGTGTGCTTCATGGAAGTTGAAGACGTGTTCTTGTCAGCATGAGAAGTGACAGAAGCGTCTCGGATTGTTGCAGAAGACTTAGGGACATAGACGGAGTGTCCCTTCCTCTTGGCAACAGGAAGAGCGGAGGAAGTAGTGCGGCCCTCCTTCGCCTTGAGCATTTCTTCATAAGCCGATTGGTCGAATTGTACAACCATCGTCTTCTTCGTCAAGCCGATCGACAAAGTATCGCATTGAGTTGTTGCTATCTCATTGGAGGAGACAGCTTTCCCCAGCAGAGTCGCCAATTTGTTTTCCATAAATAAATTCACTTTATTTATTTTGTATCTGAGAAAATTACAACTGTAGGAATCTAATCTAGAAGACGATTACTTTATCCCTTGGACGATGCGATGAAGAAAACTCGAACTTTGAAGAACTTGGACAGCAACTGGACAATCTCTCTGTTCTCTCTGAAAATGACCTGTAGTCTCTGATGAATGTGAAGAAACTCTTTTTTATAGAGTTCAGGATAACTGTCCTTAAGCATACGCTCAGGTAGTTACTTGACGTGTGCATAACTGCAGGGACGCGTGGCGAATTCTGATGGAGACACATTAGCGTGCGGTTGAAAGTAGTGGAGCATGTTCAGGAGAGATTGATGGCCTGGATGCCACGTTGCATAACTTCTAGAGAAGTGGATAACTGGTACAGGACACGTGAGAACGTGTGTTGACTGTAATCCTGGATATGGTTGCTGTAATACGCTGCCTTGTTGAAGGAGAGTTTATACGCTGACTTGGACAGCGTAGTGCCATAGGAAATCCATACGCTCACTTTATGGGCAAGGAGTCATGTGAGGTCATACGCTCGCTTGGTTAACAAGGAATCATGTAAGGTCCATACGCTCACTTGACTGTGTGAAGAAGGAGTCATGTGAGGACATACGCTCGCTTGGTTAACAAGGAATCATGTGAGGTCCATACGCTCGCTGGAGAAGTGGCCACGTGGCTATCATCAATCTTCTTTGGTACACCATATCTTCCCATAACTGACAAAATCTTCTCGAGCGTCGTGACTACGGATTTGACGGCTGACAGACTGTCAAAACTGACAGTAATGATGGCTTTTGTATTTATGAAGGCTGCTGAGTTGTCCTCGTAAAAGACAAAACCGGCTCTTCGAAAACCTATACGACGGTTACTTTTCTCGTGACAGCTGTCTTTGCACGAAAGATGAAGTGTCAGATTCATTCCTCATTTAAACATATGTTGTGCTGTCACTTCAGTAAATAATAAAATATTTACTGAGCGTATGGCTTTTGAATGAGCGTATGGCTTCAACTGACATCTGTCTTTAAGCGTATGGATGAAAATGACAGCGTGTCATAATTTTCCACATCCTACAACAGCGGGCTTCTTGTCCTTAGCGCCGACGGTGGTCTTCCTCTTTGGTGCCATTGGCTTAAACGGGGATTTCGAAGACAAAAGTAAAGGAGTAAAGGAGATTGAGATTGCAAGAGATGAGTAAAGTTCTCTCTACTAGTGAAGCTCTATTTATAGAAAATTTTGAAATCGGTTCAAATTCTGAGATGATTGTTGGTATCCTGAATTTTATGCTTCTGAGATGACTGTTGGGTATCCCGAACTCTACGCGGATGACTGTTGGATATCCCAGATTTTACGCTTCTGTTCAAAGTATTTCAAATCTTAGAAAATTTTGAAAACTTTGAAGGGGGTCTTGTAGAAGCATAAAATAAACTTCATATACCAAGTCAAAGAAGTCGAGAACTTTACGCAAAGTCAGACTCTACGCAAGGCCCATTCAAAGACTCTACTGAGTCATATTCAAGCTCTACGCAGAGATCAAACAGAGTCTAACTCTACGCGAACTCCTTTACGCAAGAGTCATCCTCAAATTCTACGCGAGAGCGACAGGCTGTCCAGACCGCATTTAATGCGCGTGATACTATTCTGACAATATGATTTTCTGACAGAACATTGCACAGAAGCCAAGAAGATTTTTGCACCAAATCCAACGCTTGTCGTTTAATGTGCAGATGTGCTATTTTACGCTCAAAAGACCGCTTCCTTTACGCATGAAAGTTATTTGAGTTTTTACGCTCAAGGCTATCTCAGCTACTTTTGTGTACGTAGAGTTTATTTGAGCTAGCTATACGCTCAAGGCTACTTCTTAGCCGCTCTACGCATGAAGTTTATTTTGGGTTATTTTACGCTCAATCTTTTTTGGCTATGAGAGAACGTGGTCTGCATACGTGGCTTTCATGCCACACTTATCGAGGAACGTGTGTACGTGCTCTCCCCATATTATTGAATTTGTGGGGCACGTGTCACCATGCGTAGAGATCACAACTCTATATGGGACACGTGTCATCACGCGTAGAGGTCGATTTTCAATCGTGGGTGGCAGTTACTTGCGTAGAGACCCAATTATGTTGCTTTTTTATACACGGAGGGTCTAGTCTATAAATAGACTGATTTTTTAAATATAAGGTACAAGATTTTGGAGCCCAGAGACTTTCAGAGCAAAGTGATTTTCCAGAGTGTTTCTCTTCAACTTTTTCTCAAGAACAGAGTGAAGCAAAGCAGGAAAGCATTTGACTGTGCCATTAGTGCCAATTGTGTCGATACCTTTCTGGTGACTTAGTTCTTCCAATTGTTCTTCTTCAAGCAGTTCTCTTCATAATCATCGTGTGGTCCAAGGAACAAAGTGATCGCTCTCTGATCAGACTTCCACAGCAATACTTCCCAGAATTTATTTGTACTTTTATACTTTTTCTCGTTTTCTTTCAAAAGCCTTTTAAGGGCATTTTGTTAAGCGAAACACCAGGATGTCATCTATGAATACAATCACAAACTGATCCAAATAAGGCATAAAGATACGATTCATGAGGTCCATGAATACAGCCGACGCATTGGTTGCTCCAAATGGCATAACAAGGAACTCCCAATGCCCATATCTAGATCTGAAAGCTGTCTTCGGGATGTCCTGCTCTCTGACTCTGATCTGATGGTATCCTGTCCTCAAGTCAATCTTCAAGAATAGTGCTGTCCTCTTGAGTTGATCAAACAAGTCATCTATCCTCGGGAGAGGGTATCTGTTCTTGATTGTCACCGAGTTCAAGGTACGATAATCTACACATAATCTAGACGTACCATCCTTCTTTTTCACAAGAAGCATCGGGGATCCCTAAGGCGATCAACTTGCACGAATGAATCCCTTGGTCATGAGTTCTTCAATCATCTTGTACAATATCTCTAACTCTGACGGTGCCATCCTGTAGACTCTTTTCGACACTAGGGCTGTCCCTGGGATCAAGTCGATAGTAAACTCGATCTCTCGCTCTAGCGACATTCCTGGAAGCCCTTCTGGAAAAACATCTAAAAATTTCTCGACAATCCGGGATAACTGTACTGCTGCTACTGCCATCCGCAATACTGGAGGAGAAGGTTCAATTTCGCCTCGGTAAAAGAAAAACTCTGGCTCGCTTGAAATGCTAAAAACAACCCTGCCAACACGGCAGTCTATCCTAGCATACTGGTTCCTTAACCAATCCATCCCTAAAATCACATCATAATCGACCATTAGGAACTCTATCAATCTTGCGGGAAACTCTCTACCGCTAACTATGATCCGACACGAGGAAAACACTCTATCTACTCCCATAAGACCGTTACCAGTAAGTATATTGAGCCTTACTGATAATGATTCGGGCTCCAGTCCTATCCGTGTCGCAAATCGTGCAAAAATGAATGAATACGATGCACCAGAATTAAATAACGCTGATGCTGGAAAGGAGTTGATGAGAATAGTACCTGCCACTACCTCACCTGGTACCAATCCTTCTTCTACGGTCATCGCCATCGCTTGACCATGTCCTCTAGGTGTGGGTCCCCTCTGCTGAAAACCTTTCTGTCCGCTCTGAATCAGGGCTTGGGCTTGTGCATACTGCTGGAGGGTATTGCTGCTGGAAGGCTTGTGCCTGCATCGGCAATGGCCTCTGAGGCTGATACTGTTGTTGCTGGACTGGTGCTGGTTCTCTCATCGAAGGACTAGTAAAGTTGGACGATGATGAACTACCCCTATTCGGGCAGGATCCTATCTTGTGATCCGCTGCCCCACAAGCCAGGTACAATCCCTGCGTCCTACGATATTCTGCCACCACATGTCCTGGCTTCCCGCAAAGTGAACATCCCACTGCGGAAGAGTGCTTCTGCTTCTGCTGCTGAGGATTCGTCGGGGTTGAATGTTGAACCGACGTCACTGAGGCCGCCCGCCTTGGAGTTCCAATTGTCAAAGCCCTAGCTACCGGGGCTGGTGCTGAAGATTGATTCATGTGGCCATGAGATCGCTTCCGACCTCCGGTCCTGTCCACGATCCTCTGGGAGGTATACTCGTACCTCTTGGCTACTCTCAATACCGCATCAAAAGTTTGATGCTCAAACTGCTCCACTGCCAATAAAATCTATAGATGGAGCCTCTACTGGAACCGCTGGGCTCTGTCGAACTCAGTCGCTACCAAGATGGAAGTAAACCAACTAAGTCTCGAAAACTCGGCCGCATATCCATCGATCGTCCTGTCCATCTGCTTCAGATTAGTGAACCTCGTTTGTTGATCGTACCGAGCTACAGCATCGAAGTACTTGGTCTGGAATCTTTCTCGGAATACTGCCCACGCAACAGGGGTCACTAATCCAACGGTATGTGCCGTCCACCAGCTACGGGCAAGATCTAATAACTGTAGGCGTACTACCGCCACTTTCTCATCTTCTGGGGTCCTGGCTGCTTCTAGAATAACCTCAGTATCTTGCAGCCAAGCATCTATGGCAATCGCATCCTCACTGTCGTCGAAGAAGGGAGGGTTCAAACGCTTGAAGTTGTTGGCTGCTTGGTTCCATTGATGACTGCCTCTGTTCAAAGCATCTTGTACTGTCTGGTACAGGGCGTCGCCCCGACGATCTTGAGATGCTAGTAATGTCCTGATGAGACCCACCAAGGTGCCATTATCAGGCTCTGCAGGCAGGACTGGCTGAACTGGTGGCTCTTGACCCCCAGTAGGCATGACTCTTGAGGCTACTCCTGCGTGATGGGCTTGATCTCCAGGTTGCTGCTGGCCCACGGGTGGTGCTCCGTCTTACCGATTGGTAGGACCAGGAATAATGCCACTGAAGAAGATGACACAGGAAACAATAAGGAAGGACCATGATAGATCAAAGATACAAGCATGTAATTTAGGTCAAGAATTCAGGGATTCGGAGGATACGAGCAGAGATCAAGGGCGAGTGCTGATTGAGACATCTATTCGGTAAACCCTCTCATATCTTGATTCATAAGACCTGCATGGGCCACCACTTAAACCATGTAACGCCCCAAAACCAGAATACTGAAGAGCGGGGGCGGACATAGCTAGCTACGTATATTGAAGTACAACCCACCTCGCTATACGGTCACGGCTGTCTAGAGACATGAGGGTTTAACTACAAGCCATCAGTCTCTTATGGTCATGAACAAGCCTATTATCTCAATCTCAAGCAAGTAATAACAATTACAAGATGTCAGAACACCAAATATACAATAGTAAGGCATCCCATACATTACATATTTGGATGATCATGAAGCTAGTCATACAAAATATGAAGACTAGCAAGAGTTTCAGTCATACATGATCAACCCTAGGATTTGTTAATCATGTTACAGCCCGTAGGCAGACAGTAAGTAAAGTACAATAGAGTTAACACGTGCTCGTCGGCTAAACGCCTCAAAAGAATATTTTTACAATAGAGTGGAAGAGCAAAATAAAACCCACTCGTTGCCAGGGTTACGCCTGGTGGTCACCATCTGGCTGGAAGGTAGGAAGATCCTCTGGAACTGCTCTGGTATCTGGCCACGCAAAACTAGCTGGGTCAGATCCTAGAAAGAGCAAGTGCCACAAAGGAGACTTCACTTAAGAACTAAAACCAACAATTAGCACAAGAACAGAATTATATAAAAAAGGACTGAAATATGAAAAATCATGATGATATACGATACGATAACCATGGGAATATTCAGATAACCAAGTTATAACTCGTAAACCAAAAACAAGGACCGGGGTTGCAACCCTTCATCTGAACGGAACTTGGTTTCCCACTATTTATCGAAAGGGTAACACGAGCAATCGGGTCATGTAACAATCTTGTACAGGATCACGACAAGACTAGACTGGTTAGACTACATCCAACATGCACGGCCAAGCAATAAGTACGGTTTGATACTTTAACTAACTAGGGTTATCACAGGCCTAGTTACTAGCAAGATACAATGAGATTGTTCCAACAGCCACAAGCCCTACAGACCATCCAGGTTATCCAGGTCGAATATCCGTTCATGAAGGGTGCAACACATGACAGTGTGCTGGAAATGTTCCTTACTCGTCGGTAGGCTACAAGTCCACTTGTGCGCCCAGATAACGGGATTCCCTGTATCTGGAAAATCTCTTCATAACTACTGGATTATTCTACTTATTAGCCTTAGTCAATTTCAGTAGGTACCCCTGACCGTGGTACTCAGGGGTCCCCGTCCTAGACATGATGCAAGACAATACTGGTTCATTTGTACAAACACAATCACCCACGATGTCCAGGCCATTCATTCTTGTCTTGTCGTGCTACCTGTCGCAACAGCATATCGAGCTATATCATGTCAGGTTTACTTATCAAGAGTGTGCCACGACGGGCCACTATTATGCCATGTTACTTGTCAATCATTCTTGTCGTGAGTGCGCCACAACGTGCCACTGTCGTGCTCATAGAACATGTACAGAATTTACATGATACAAGTATTCTATCAAAGGACTCAAGTTCTACAGAAGGTCATGAGATAAAAGCATAAATGTAACAACCCAACATAATAAAAGGGGTGCATGGGCTATAGAAAGAGCCATACGGCCCGGAAACCAAGGGTCATGGCCTATGCGGCCAAAGGATAGTCATGCTGCAAAGGGGTGCAGGTCCATGCGGCTCAGACTCATGCGGCATAGGGCTCATACGGCTTGGGTTCATGCGGCTAAGGGAACGGGGCTATGTGGCTAGGAGGGTGCAGGGCCATGCAGCTAGGGGGTGCAGGGCCATGCGGCTCGAGCTCATGCGGCTAAGGGAAGCAGGCTCATGCGGCCAGAAGAAAAGGCTCATGCGGCCAGGGGGAAAGGCCTCATGCGGCCATGGGGAAAGGGGTCATGCGGCTAAGGTGAAACAGGCTCATGCGGCCAGGAGGAAAAGGCTCATGCGGCTAAGAAAACTTATCGCATAAAAAGGTCATACGGTCAAGGACTGTTCTTCTTCTCCAACCTTTTCGAGAAGAAGAACTATGAAGGCCATGGCTTCCAAGCTCCAATAATCCTTTATCTAAGATCAGAATTTGGACTTCCATAGGTCAAAATAGGGCAGAAAGAAACTCTCTTCAATATGGAACCATAAAAACTTGAAATTAATAAAGCTTGATAGATCAAAACCCAAGAATTCCAAAAATGCAACAAGCTTAGATCTACATGAAATGAACCATGGAAATTAAATATGCTAAGTACTAAAGTGTCTTAGAATCTCGTGAGGAAGAAAATGGAACAATAAAACTTGAGTTCCTTCATGAAGCAAGTTGCACTTGCCTAAGCTCTCTGGTAGGTGGAGAGGGTTAATGGAGGAAGAAGAATAAGTAAATGAAGAAGTGAATGAGGAGAGAGAAAGGGGTTGGTTGTAACGCTCCAGTCCCAAAATACGTAGGACTAGGAACGTAGACATGCCAGCTGTATTCATACGAAGTACACACCAATATATGGAATCCTCGTATGAATACATAAGCTGTAAAATGCAGTAGAACCATAACTAATCTCATCCACACAGAATAAATGAATAAAAGATATCATATAATGAGAATGAATTTGTCTTGATATAGTATGTTGGGCAGAGACAAATCCACTACCAACAAAATAAGGAAAAGTACATAGAAAATGAAATGAGTGGCGAGCGAAGCGAAGACGATCCAAGTGCAATCATCCTCGAAGAAAATAGCGATGATCACAGCTAGAGCTAGAACACTTGCGAAAGACAATAGCACACACCTGGAAAGATAACCAGGTCCTCAGAGGGACGTAACAAGACACATAATATCATGCGATATAAATTGAATAAATATTGCTCAAATAAATAAGTCAATTGAATTTATAACATGGTCCAATACGCACCTACTGAACGAGCGTACCATCCCCCCAACCAAACAAGGACAGGAGATGGTAAACTAATTCACGGTGACGTATCTTTCCATGCTAATAATCCAATATGGTATCCGGACCCCAACAAGGTTCAATACCTTCTCATCGAAGTAGTAAGTCACACCTACAACCAAACAAGGACAAGATGTGACGAACTAATTCGCGACAAGTTATTGTTCCAAGCCACGGTCAGATACAAGTACCCAAACCAAAAGTACTCATACCTAACGGATAAAGGTAGCCTACCGTTCTAAGTAAAATGTAGTTAAGAACAATCCTTCCTACGCATGGGCCCTGGATGAATAGGATCGGTGTAGTCCCCCTTGGGCACCAGAGGCCCCATCAGTAAGAGCATGACGTTCCGCAGAATCGTCAATGGCCGTCAGTAATCATGGGTCATCAACCCCGTATCTCCAGCGGAGTGTCCGGGTCACAAGGAAAAGTGTATCGAAGCCCATACGCTAAGAAATTGTCCTCCCCGCCCAATGCCTACTATGTTGTATCCACAACAATAACCTCTATAACCGCTAAGTCAAACTAGCATGCAACCTCTATTAGCGGTTATTCCTATCGCACGGCTTGTACGTACTGGTGGCCAGCCAATCACGCACTTCCGTGTCCTATATGCGACACACAACTTCGTGTTACAACGTGTCAAGGCCAATGAATGCAACGCACAATGTGGTCCCTTAAATCTAGGTTTAATGTGAAAAAAATAATACATAGTAGGAAATATAAATTAACAGTAAGTTCTAACAGGTTATGCCATGTATCACAGTTTATTTTGCATAAAGAAAATAAGTAATGCATGAAATATGAGCTAAAATAATTAAATAGCGAATGGCAAGGTGTCTTGTCTGGTAGTACGCTTGGTGTGCTGCGATGATCAAGGTGGCACAATTTGCGACTTCGGTGCAACAATTATGCAAGTTGACCTCTGATGGTGGCACGGCCAGTTCCATTGGGTCCAGAAGGGTTAATTTAGTTAAGTTTGACATAAGGTAGTCTCGAAATGGGCGAAGGACTAGGAATAATAGGATTGGTTACGGACCGGAGAAAATTCGAAGAAATGGATAAATATTATATATACGAATTTAGAAAACAAATTATAATAATTTGGAAAAAAATATTTTTTTAGGTAAAAATACGTACTTATAAATTAGAAATCATTTTTCGTCTAAACTCTAAGTAGTAAAAATATGGTTTAGAAAGAAACTATATTTCATTAGTAAAAATACTTGTAGGTAATACTAGAAATCAAAATAAATTTTTAAGCAAAACTCGAATCTTATCAAAATAGGATATCTAGGTTAGAAACTAAATTTTTCATTAGTCCAAAAATATTTTAAATATATATAAAAAAAATCTAGAAAAATATTTTAGGGCTATTGTGTTGCCAAACATAATTTTTAAAAAATGTTAACTATCTAATAAACAAAATAGTAACAATAATATTAATACTAATTATAATTATAATAATACTTATGATAATATACATACTAATGATATAAATAACTTACTCTAATATAATATTATACTGTAAACATAATAATAATAATAATAACAATAAAATAAAAAATAATAATAAAAAGTAAACAACAGTACATTGGTACTGCTGTTCCCTTCGAATAACTCAGTACTCAGAAAAAAAAACTCTGCCATCGAAACTTAAAAAAAAAGTGAGAGAGAAGAGGAGTGAGAGATCGTCGGCGAGCGGTGGGGGTCGCGGTCTGCGTGCGGCGGCGCGCTCGCGCTGGCGAAGGGGTTTGAGGAGAAGGCGGCGGAGGCGATGGGGAGAGGAAGTTTAGTGAGAGAGGGAGCGAGACGATCGGTGCGGCGGAGGGTTTGGGGACGCGGCGGCGCTACGCGAAAGGGGAAGAGGGCGGTGGCGCGCCGGCCGGGAAGGAGGCGGCGGCGCTAGGCTGTTCGAGCGGGACGGCGGAGGTTCACCACTCCAGCGACGGCGGAAGGGAAAGTGAGGCGCGGCCGATCGGAGGGAGGAAGGAAGTCGGAGAAGAGGGTTTCGACCGGG
Source organism: Iris pallida (assembly GCA_029216955.1). Classification (NCBI taxonomy): domain Eukaryota; kingdom Viridiplantae; phylum Streptophyta; class Magnoliopsida; order Asparagales; family Iridaceae; genus Iris; species Iris pallida. The sequence continues at coordinate 8,094,236 of JANAVB010019600.1, forward strand.
CTCGTGCGGTGGCCGGCGCCGTGGCCATGGGGCGTGCGGTCGGCGGAAGAGGCGAAGGGTGTGATCCTGCGGAGGCTCACCGGTGAGGGCTCAACGGAGGGATCTGGGTACGGTCGACGAAGAAATACGGCGCTCGGCCTGCGGCGGAGGGCAGTGGTGCCACGGCAAGGAGGAAGAGCGAGGGAGTTCGGGGTCCGGCTGTGGGCTGTGCGACGACGAGGCTACGGGCGGCGGCCGACGGTCAGGTAAGGCAGTGGCAGTGGTGGTTGGTAAGGGTTTTTATTTATTTTTTTATTTTTACTCTGGCTGTTGGTGGTTTTGGTGCCGAGGGCGGTGGTTTCTGTAGGTGGTCGGAATTAGGGTCGGGTTTTTGAGGGGACGATAGTGGCGGTGATAGTCTGGTTGGTGATCGTCGTCCGGGTGAGGTGGTGGTGGTGATGTCGGCGAGGGTGGCAAGGCCGGGGAAGTTACGGGTTGTTCGTAGGGGACGAGTCGGGCGACGGAACGGTGGTAATGGTGGCAGTGGTGTCGGGGACGGTGGCGGCGGTCGGGGAGTTCGGCCGGGGATCTGTGGCGGTGGTGACGAAGATGTCGGGTTTAGATGAGGCCGGGGTGACGGTGCTGAAGATTTGCTGGCGACGGAAAAAGAGACGGGAGGAGTTGCTGATAGTTAGGTTAGGATGCCGTGTCGGGGAGTGTCCAACACGGGATTGATGTACTTGTAAAATATATGGAATAAGATTGTGGATGCTGGAACACGGACACGGTGCACGCACTTCATGGAGAAATATTTGTGGAGGAATAATGTGGATGATAAAAATATTGGAGGAGTACCTGCCTATTTATAGGATGTGGGAATTCTCAATTGGATAGGAACTAGGAATAGTTTAAACCCAAAAATAGATAATCCATAATTTAATTTAAATCAATTTAAATCCAAATCCAAATACAAATCCAATTTAAATCTAATTAATTTCTTTTGGCTTAAAATCAATTGAGATAAATCAAACTTCAAATATTTAACTATTTAAATAAATCCGAAAATCAAATCAAGATTTAAATGTCCACAATAACTTCTAAATATATTTTTCAAAATACCAATAATAATAATTTCGAAAATAATAAATATTTTTAAATATCTTTTTGAACAATAAAATATTAATATTAATAAATCTCGAAAATTATACTTTTATTTAAAATAGACCAATAAATAATTATGAAATATATGTATGCAAAAATATTCTTTACATAATTAGGCTTTTCTATTATACAAAAATATTATTTATTATTAATAACTTTTTGAAACAAAAGGCTTTTTATTGCAAGAATATTTATATAATAATTTGAAAGTGTATAATAAAATAGAGAAAAATATTTTTCTAAAATATGTACGCTCGCACATTCGCACTCGTCGAGCAATTACGAAAAATAAAACGTCGTGCGCGATGTACAATACGACTACGCGACGTGCAATACAAAATTTTAAATCGATACCAAATTTAATAAATAAAAAAATAGTAGAAATTTAGGGGTTTTACATTGGTGGCTTATAAAGGAAGAGAGTAGGTGGTAGGTGGGGTTGGTTCACATGCAAAACCGAACAAAGCCGAACCAAGCAAACTGAACCGAACCAAGCAAATGAAATGCCAAAATAAACCATGCAATGAGACATGCAATATGAGTCAAAATACATACACGTATACCAAAATACGTAATACGAACTACACGTGTTACAGAGTCCTAGAGAACCTATAATTCCTAGTTTTGGATGTAGATAGGAAAGAGTTAATCAAGACGGGGAAGAATGATAATAAGAATTTATTCTTGCTCATTCGCTCATAACGAAGCGAACCAAGTTGAGGTATGATCTGATGACCATGCACGTCTTCCTGAAATCATGTTGCCAGAATTTTTGCCACACCAGTAAGCTTAGATGCAGTAAACGATAGAGTCATAACTAAGGTATACACCATATAATCATGTTATCTAGAATCCTCGTCACGCCAACCGGTATGGCTGCGAAAAAAATCTAAATTCCATAACTAAGATAAGTATACCCGAAATCAGGCCCTATGTTTTTGTCATACCAGCTAATATGGATGCGATAAATTCTAAACTCCATAAATAAAGAAGACATTTACCTTATCAGGATATATCATAATTCAATCCACAAAATTTATCACGATACAAGATCAAAGTCAACAACGAAAATCAGAAATCAATTTCAACAACGAATTAAGGAAGATCAAATGGAAATAAGCAGAAATAGATTTCGAGGTAAGATTTAGAGTGAGATCCTCAGAGGTCATCCCAAAGGTACTATCCTGGTCAAAATTGTAACCTACTAAATTTTAAGCAAAATACTAAATATAGTTCACGGTCCTATGTTTTAATGAGTTTTCTATGTTGCAATCCTAGTAATCCTCTAGGTGTTCTAATTGTTGTCCCTAGTGTTAACAAGTTGTCCTAAGATCCTAATTGCAGGCATGCTTGGTACAATAACGTAACCAAACAACTTAAGTCTCGACCTGCATGGGCCTCCACTAAAAATATGTCACGATCCGCTAACCAAATTGTTGGGCCGGGCCGAGCCATGTCCAGCCTACGCTTGGTTAAAGCGTAGTAAGCAGTTCTAAGAATAGACAATAAAGGAACTAAGCTATTAACAGTCCTAAATTCATATTTAAAAGGTTCATCACAACACAGCATCTATAAGCGAATAGTAAAATAAGTACATACTTAATAATACACTTCCAAAGTATCTAACTGGAGACAAAGTCCAGTGACTACAAGATATAGTCTAAACAGTTCAAAACTAAGCCAAAAATAATCTAAGCGAGACTACCAAGCGAGGTTCCCTGCGGGGACTTCCTCGGGAGCAAAAGTCTGGTCCTCCGTAGTGGGTCCATAGAAAAGATCACAAAACAAATCATCCTCCGAAAGTATGCCTACAACATTATCCTGTCAGGACGGAAGCAAGTACTGATTCTACAAACTAAACATACTGAGCATGGAATGAAAAGAGATATAGTAAATAAGAATCGTGTCATGTCTCATGTCGTATCACAATCATGTCATATCACAGATCTATCATGGCAAGGATACATTTGTCATAGAGACAGATGTATATGTAATGTTTAAAACTATAGCAGGTACGTGATCGTCAATAGGTGTACAATGTGCAGGGGCACATATAAATGAAATGTACTTCCGTACAAGTGATACGGTGATAGATATACATACGCACAAATCCGCTTTGATGAAAGTCCTACAACATGGTAACATATAAAATAAAACTTTGCTCGAGTACGGTAGAGGGGGCATGATCACGTACTCAACTATCAGTTTCCCCATAACCCAGATTCTAACATGTGAGAGATACGAGAACAGTATAAAACATGTGAGAGATACGAGAACGATATAAAACATGTGAAAGATACTGGAAGCAGTATAAGCATGGCAGATACTGGGAGTAATTTAAAATATGGTAGGTATTGAGAGCAATTTAATTAAAGCACGTGAAGCATACGCTAGATATATAGAAACCTGTAAGATATGGTTTTCAGTTTAAATCACTGTATTAACATGGTTCATACGCAATTCATTTTCATATGCAGTAGAATAAAGTTTGTAGGGGTACTCGCCTCGAGCAAAGCAAGGATAAGAATATGTAGCTATAGATGTCTGGTATCATGTCAAAATGATACACAATCTCAGTCTCTAAACTATGTTCAAGATTTTACACTAGTGGTGTGACACGACTCCTAACTGGACACTAGCTAAGTGGTGACCTAGCATAAAATTCTAATGTGGAGTGATAATATATATAAAACAACACTTAGGGTTCTTAGAAACACAAGGATCACTTTAGAGTTTCACAAAAGCCAAGCATATAAATCTATACACTAATAATAATAATTAATTATAAATTAAGGATGACACATAAGAAAAATCTACAGGTGTCGTCGGATGACAAAACAAATATCACCAACGTGTCCAGATTGGTCAAATTAGCTAGGATAGCCTATCCATAAATTTAATTTGGACACAGGGGCAAAATAGTAATTTCGGGTCAAAATGATGTCCGTCGTTGGACACACTTTGTACCGAAAAAAGTTTCAGGATAGAAGTCTACAAGATTTAGCAAATTATATGTCCACGAATCCAGAATGATGATACAAACTCAACGGTATGTCCGAAATGGGATTCCGATGACCCGATCATAAAATGGTCCATTGACCTAGATATTGGTATCTGATTTGCACGAAAATGCGTGTCGAAGTCAAAGTCCACTAAATCTAACAAAGTATATGTCAATGAGTCCATAATGACGATACAAACTCAACAGTATATCCAGAACTGGATTCCGATGAGCCGATCTCAAAATGACACGTTGACCCGGACATTTGGAATCCGATTTGCACCAAAATGCGTACAGGATCCATTGTCATCAAAACTCAGCAAATTATATGTCAAAGAGTCCATAATGACGATACGAACTCAACGGTATATCCGAAACTGGATTTCGATGAGCCGATCTCAAAATGATCCGTTGACTCGGACTGTGGGGCCCGCTTTGTACCGAAATACGTGTCAGGACCCACATCCTCCAAATCTAACAAACTTTATATGAAATTATGCCAGAACGACGCCAAAAGTATACTAGTGGTGTCAGAAATTGAATCCGGAGTCTCGGGTTCAAAAATAGAATTTTACAAGTGCAAAATTAAGAATTCAGACGGTCAACCTTGGCATCGAATTCGACCAACCAAACGTGCTCACAATTGAACAAAACTTAAGGGGCAGGAAGAGGGTTATACCAGCTTCACATAGGAACTGGTGGCACGCCAAATGAAGCTGCGACGGCGGAGTTACGAGCTGACGAAGTTGGTTCCGCAAAACTGTCCAAAAATAGTACAATTTAAACGGTCAACTTGGTGGCCGATTTTGATGTATCAAACGATAAAATTAACAGACGAAACTTGAGGAGAGTGAAGAGCTATATACCGAGATTGTAACGGAGCAAAGAGTTTGTTGATCCAATGGTCGGATCTCTCGAAAAATGTGTACGAAGTTGCTGCAACGAAATACGAATTCTGAGTTCCAAACTCGCGCACACCGACGAGATCTCGTGCCAAACGCACGAATCGTGTGTTTCATGCGTCGGAAAGGCTGAAGACTCACCCGGGGTGGTCGTCCAGGCTCGTTGGAGGCATGGAAAGCTCGCGGTGGTGGGGCCGACCACGCGGCGGTGGCGGTTGGCTGCGGTTGCCCGTGTGTACGCGGCTACGGCGCACACTGCTGCTACTGCTGCTTTGTTGTTGGTTTCTACTGCTACTGTAGCTACACAGCGGTGCACGGTTGAGGGTGCGCTGGCCTGGCGTAGCCACGGCGGCACGGGGTGGCAGAGATGGTATTTGTGGTGGGGGTGATAGGGATGGTGTTGATGATGGTAGTGGTGTTCATGGTGGTGGTGGTGTGTGGTGATAAAGATGGTGATGGTGGTTATGAGAGTGGTGGTGTGTAGTGATGGTGGTGATGATAGTAAAGGAGAAAGGAGGCTGTAGAGAAAAAGAGCATGATGGTGAGGGGGCTGTCGGCTAAGTGAGAGGGGGTGTTTGTATACTGGTGAGAGAAAGGGTGAGGTGTGTGTGAGTCTAAAATAGAGAGGGAGAGAGAGTGAGTTATATGTAATAGAAAGAAAGAGAGAGAGATATTTGAGAGAGAGAAATATTTGTGAGAGAGAGGTCAGTTAGAGAGAGGGGGGTGTACTGTAAAGGAGGGTGAGGGGGGTGTTTGAGTAATAGGAGAGAGAGATATTTATTTGTATATATATGTGTATATATATAAAAGAGATAAAAATGAGATATTTGTAAAGTAGAGAGAGAAAAAAGAGATTAAAAATAGGAAAAAGAGAGAAATTATGTGGGGTGTTTGGGTAGTCATGAGAGGACAACATGGAGCTGGGGTTTGGGTTCGGCTGAGCCGGGTCAAAATCGGGCTTGCTACAATAAATAGATTAATTTTAGGTATTTATGAAGATGGGTAAATAAGTAGCATGCGGAGGCTAAACTAAATGGGACACAAGCATTATGTGGGTAGTAGGCTTCACGTGGGCCAGGTCCATATGTTGGGTTGACAGGTTTGGGTCGAAAGGGTGCCCCCAATACGAATCAAAAAATAAATGTGACTCCGTGGGACGAATTAAAATTGGGTCTCGTGTCTGAAAAGTTGTGCGAAGCAAATGAAGCACAAAATGGTGTGTCTGAGTGGGACACGAAGGTCATGGGTATAGGCTTTCTCGAGTAGATCATGCATAAGAAGTTGGTTTGGAGAAAACGACTAGTCTCGTGCTCCTAAATTAAAAGTTACAGTAACATGCATACGATGATCAAAGATAAAAGTGGGAATTTAATTAATAATTATTCAATGATCAATTGGCCTAAGTTGACCCGAAGGTTGTGCAATGCAAACGGAGCACAAGGAACGAGTTTGAGTGAGACATGATATATCAAAACGAAGATAATCTTGTCTACTACAAAACTAATGAAGAGAGTTTCCAGAGATTAGCATCCCTGACACTCCAGAAATCAAAGTAACGAAAAGTAAATTTAATGATAAAAAAATTAAATAATAATATTTATTGAAAATAATTCATTTAGAAAATTTAAAATAAACCCTAAAATTCAGGGGGCTTATAGTCCCAAGCCCATTGATCATCCGGTCATTGGCACCCGTTGGGTATTCTGAAACAAACTGAACGAGAATGGTTTAGTAACTCGAAATAAGGCTCGACTCGTAGGTCAAGGATACAATCAAGAAGAAGGTATCGACTACGATGAGACTTATGCCTCAGTTGCGAGATTAGAATCCATTCACATGTTATGTGCATTTGCATGTTTTCATAATTTCAAGTTATTTCAAATGGATGTTAAAAGTGCATTTTTGAATGGTTTTATAAAAGAAGAAGTTTATGTAGCTCAACCTCCAGGTTTTACTGATTTTAAAAATCCTGATTATGTTTTCAAGTTGAAAAAAACCTTATATGGTTTGAAACAAGCCCCTCATGCTTGGTACGATCATCTAAGCTCTTTTCTACTTGACAACGGTTTTTCAAAGAGAAAGGTTGACACTATATTGTTTATAAAATCTTTGAATAACAATTTTCTTTTGATTCAAATCTATGTAGATGATATACGATTTGTCATACTTTTGAGACTGATGATTTTGTCTTTTGTTTACTTGGAAATGCTCCAACATTCCAAGCATGTATCAGTACTTTAATTTTGTTATGCTTTGTGATGGACATGTTTATGCTTCAGTTCAGCTTTTTATTCAATTTAGCATTTCTCATAGCATTATCTTTTATTTATGCTTTCATTTACACTGCATGTAAAATATTCTCAACTTATCACATTTTTTTCTGTCTGTGACATTTATACCATGCATGTGATAAATATTTTTATATATCCATATTTTTGTGTTTCTTCACTGATTGTTACTTATGCATTATTTACGGGGGAGATTTCTCTTTAGCAATTATTTTGCTAAGTGACAACGGGGGGAGAAATAAGATCTAACATCTTCATGAATACAGGTTATGAACAATCTACATGAATAATTTTTTGGTACATTATAACAGTACAATTTTTGATTTGATAAAGACCAAAGATGTTATATCGGTCAAGGTTTTGTCAATTATCAAAATGGGGGAGATTGTTGGTCCATTGGTCATGGCCAAACCTGATTTTAATAATTGATCAAACTCTGTCTCGATATACGGAACAACTGCTCAAGACGTTTTGGACACTGATCAAGATTGGATATCTACTCAGTTCAAGACTGAAGCTATGTTTGCCACTCAAGACTGTATTTTCTTATGCAATATAATTTTTATTTTTATTGAGTCTAGGAATACATTGTACACCGAGTCATACTGGCAAATAGGCTATCAAAAATCGTTCAAAATTGACCTATCGTTCTCAAAATTGACCTATGTTTTAAAAAATATCTCTTATTTATAAAAGCTTCTGAAGGATTTCAAAAAGCCCAAAAATATTTTTCTTAAAATAAACCTGACCAACCCTGACAGAACTCGGCTAGAGTTCGGCCAAGGAGAACGTTATATGAACGTTGGTTTTTGAACTTGGTCTCCGTTCAGTTGCGGTTTGTTACATAGAATTCTGTCCGAATTCTGTCCAAATTCTGCCGGAGTTCTGTCTTTGAAAAAACTATAAATAGAGAGGAATTCTGATCATTTCAAATCACTCATTCACTTCCATCTCTTCTCTTCTAAAGCTTACGTTTCTTCCAAAGAGTTTTCTAAAAGCTTTCATTTTCAAATCCCAAGCCAGTTACAATTCTCTAGTCAATTTGTCGGTACGGTGCGGTCTAGAAGATTTCATAGAAATTGTAATCAGAGGCTTGATTGAAGAAAGACTCTTCAAAACTGAAGTTGGTCGAGTTCTTCGTATCAAAGCTCGCGTCTGTAGAAGTTGCAGGGACTTCGTATGAAAACTTGCGAAATTTTCCAATAATTTTTTTGTCATATTTCAAAGTTGGAGTTTGTCCTCAAAATTTAACATCAAGGGTTTTTTGTTTTAAGGATAGATATTTCTGTATTGTGTTAATATGCACCAACAAAACAAAATGACTCGCCATTTGTTTACTATTAAGTCGGCCAGGTCTCATCGGAATAGTTATCTATTATTGACATGAACTCAAGAAAGAAATGTAATATATTAATTTTTAAAAAGTTAACATAACCATGTGATACTAAATTAGTAAATTCTTTTTTATTTGATTAATTAATTAATGTGCAACACGTATGGTGCGCTTGATTGCAACGATAAAAATATGTAAAAAAGAAATTAATTCCATCAAATTATTTTCCTAGGAAAAGAATTTCATGAAATTCTAAAACAATTCTATGGAAAAATTAATTTGAGTGTTTGATTGTCATTATTTTCCATGAAAAATTGTTATTTTTCATGGAAAATGATATTTTCTTATGGGTTGGATAAGTTTCATTTTTCACCATTCTAGAAGAAAATATAAAAATTAATAGTTTTTTTTGAAAATAATTTCATGAAAAATATATGTTATCAAACATTACAGTTGGTGAAAATTTTGTGATGGAAATATTTTTTATGAAAAAAGTCCAATCAAACACAGTTGTATCCATTTCCTAAAAAAACACAGTTGTATTAGTAATTATTTTTTGTTTGTTTTATTTAATTAATGTGCAACACGTATTAACCTACAAGAAAGACCATGTACATATGGTTGAAAACATATATACGTACATGGACAACTTCAAAGTTTTGGAAGACCAAAGTTCATATTTTCTTACGTTCAACAATTTTTTAATTACGTACTACTTTATGGTGACCGAAAATGAGCAAAGAGACGTATTTTGGTCTGAGATGAGAGAGAGAGAGTAGACTCAATTAACCCAGCTAGAGACAAAACCAAGGCTTCAGTTGATTGATCACTTCTTCTTTTTTTGTGATTCTCGAAATAGATCTTTAATGGAAATTTCGATCTCTTAGAAAGAGTGACATGGATAAAAGAAACTTAGGAGACAAATATAGATCACCGCAATTCTGCCTATCGTTCTCAACCGAAGTTGATGAAACGAAGATGAATAATCATTCTCAACCGGAGTTGATGCAACGAAGATGAATAATCGTTCTCAACCGGAGTTGATGCAACGAAGATGAATACTCGTTCTCAATCGAAGTTGATGCAGCAACTTTGCTGGGGTGATAAAGATCATCGTTACTCAAAGCAACATTAGCCCTATTGCGATCTACTCCCATGAACCAGCAAGTTCGAAGGAACTTCTGGAACGCTCACTGTCACCTCCTTTCACGATCTCGAAGAACTCTAATGGACTCCAATGGCAATGGCGGCACAACTCTCTTCGTCTCTTAATTTTAGGGTAACCCTTAATAAAGGCACGAAGAGAGTATCTATAGAGAAGGGCCGAAACCCTAATCCTAATCCTGGCTGTAACTGATTGCAACAAGATAGGAGCGAATAATAGAAAGATTTGAATTAATTAATTTCAAATTCTACAAAAGGTGGAGCTAATTAATTGACTCAATCTTTCCATAACCGCTCAAATCTTCCAATCAGCCATATCATACGCTACTTACGCCCCAATGCCCATCCAGCACGTCAACTCGTGCGCTTGTGCACAGCTAAGGCTACGTCCAATCGTCCAAGGAGTAAGGCAGAGCTGCTGTCGCTTTCCCGAGCCTCTATCGTCACCTCCCAGAATCAAAAATAAACAATCGTACTTAGATTGCTGTACCTAGGTTTTCATTCCAAGGCTTTCTTTGTACGAGCGAGTTTGTATTGTGAGTCTAAGTTCAGTCCTCCTATATAATTATTCTGTACTTTTACAATCAATGGCAAACACGATGGCGACTCTGTCCGGGACTAACTTTTCCATGGCTGAGGAGTTGGTGACGCAATCGGACACAGCCAAACTTGGCTCCACTCAACAAATTTTGGTCGCCCGGTTCGACCAACAGGCGTTTGAAGAAATGCTCTCCGACGAGAGCGCTGGCCCGGTCCAACGGCGAGCCCGCACGAAGAAGGCCCATAGGGAGTGGAGGCCCAAATCATTCGCTCCTTCCCAAATTCTCGAAGAAGTACTCTCTGTTGCTCAAAACGGCGGAGAAAACTCTCATGCGGCCCCGCTTCAGGCCGTAGAGGACTCTGCTGTCCCCAAGTCCAGCAGAAGAAAAAACTATGATGCTGGACTTGCAGGAGCAAAGAGGAACTCTATGCGGTCCAAGCCGTATAAGGGTGACAACCGCATGAAGAGGGCTCATGCGGCCGCAACCGCCAGCCTCATGGAGAAGACTTATACGGCCACAGAAGTCAGCCGCATGCAGAACGCCCATACGGCCAAAACTGCCAGCCGTATGCAGGTAGCCTGCATGGACACGACTTCCAGCCACATCCCGAAGGTTCATGCGGCTACCGCTCCTAGCCGCATACAGAAGGGTCATGCGGCTATACATGCCAGCCGCATGTAGACAGCCTGCACGGCTACCAAACCCAGCCGCATACCATCTGTTCCTTGTGGCTCACGGTCAGTCTTCGACCGCCTCTCCTGCGGTCCTGACTCCAGAAGCACCCAAGAACATGTGCCAGACTCTCTGCGGCACCATTTGGACTCTTCCTACTATGCACCTTCGGGTGCTAAAGTGAAAAAGTCTAGGACAGCACGGGCTCGGCGAGCTCAGTCAGCGGTCCCAACCTCTGACCATCCGAGCGCTCCGTTTACTGTTATGCGGGCGTCCGATGGAAAGTTGTACCAAACCACTCGAGTCCAGCCCCCGACGGCAAATGGAAAAAGTGGTTCCCAAAAGTCTCCCAACAATCAGGGAGCAAACATGGTGCCAATACACTCAGATACTCGGGATTCCCGGGCCTACAAAGCGGGTATAAAAGTTGCTCGAGGCGTACCTGACCTGTGTGACGTGATCCTTCACAAGCGTAAAGAAATAGAAGAATCTTCGGAGTGCAGAGAGTCATTCCATGGACATCACTGCACCCAAATCATTGTCAACTGCTGCAACAACGCGACAATACAAGAAGAACGACAGCCCGTCTTCCAACGACTGCAACACCCAAGCTCAGAAGACGAAGCGCTTCTCGTCGCCTCCTGCAATTCTGCTCTGAAGATTCCTGGCAGCGGTAGAGGGAAGAAAACAAATGTCTCCAGTCCGAAAATCTCGACCGGCGTAACCAAGCAACTCTCTTCTAAGCGGGTGTCTACCACCGTTACAGAAGGAGTTTACCAAGGTACCCGCTCAAAGATAAAATCTGCCATACTTGGACATTCATCGTCCACATCTCTGGGAGGCACTGGAGCCAGGGGTAGCACTCCCCCAAATATCTACGACAATCCGGTGTTCTAAGAAGATAATCCAGAGGAAATGATTCGCCCAACAAATACAACAGATCTCGACGTCCCCCAGGACGTCCACAACTCTCAAGATGAGGCAAGCTCTGAAGCTGGGGGTACCACTCATTCCGAGTTCGAACCAGAGAAGAACATTCCCACGTACCCTAACGATTTCTCTGTACAAGGGTATGACTCAGAGGACACGTCCTCTACCGTTCCTTTTATCTCTCCTCATGTAAGGACGGTGTTCATGACGGACAGTAACCAAGATGGTTCTAGTAATCGCCAACGCATCGACACTCTGGAGGCCATACTTTATGCCTTGGTCAAATCCGTAGATGAGATCAAAATGGCCCTTCCAACTCTGCATGGAAGAACGCCTGGCCAAATAAGCTTAGGTCCCACGGTCAATATCGACTCGAACTCAGCTGCACCAAACCCGGGTGATAAACCTCCTGAAATATCGGCTCCCACCGCTGCAGACGAGGCCAGGAAAGCAAGAAGAGAGGTCCAAGGGCTCCGGGCCATGTTCCACACCCGAGAAAACTGCCAAGACCTCAGGATACGACAACCGTATCCTGCTGTGTGAAGAGATGTTCCCTTCCCACCAAGATATAAACCATTTAACATCAATCCATATGATGGGAAGACATCTGCAAGCAGGTATATTACCTACTTCGAAGTCACAACCGACCATCTGCCTCATGATGACGCCATCCTTACACGGTTGTTCATCGGGGCATTGGAAGGGGTCGTCTTCGACTGGTACCGTAACTTGCCGGACAACTGCATCCATTCTTTCACCGGCTTCAAACGTATGTTCCTGGAGAGGTTCTACGAAGTAGGACAAGACGTGACAATGTCTACCCTCATGGACGTTGTCTAGGGAGAAAAGGAGCTGACAAGGAACTATATCGAGCGGTTTCGTCAAACCGCGATGAAGTTGCCTTCCGGTAACCATAATTTCTCCTTAATTGAAATTTGCTAAAAGAGGCTGCTTCCTACGATCAGCCTCTGGATGGACGAAAGTTAGTTTAAGGATTGGAAGACTTTCATTATCCGCGCCACTAGCACGGAAGACAAGTTGAAGAAAGCTCGCCAATTGGGATTGCACGTCTCGGAAGGAGAGGACAAGGGCAAACGCCCTAACACCAACAACAACAATGGTGGTAATCCCTCCAACAATCGAGACATCAAGGGCAAACAGGCTATGGTGGCCGATACAGTCCCAAAGCCTGAATCAAAGCCAACAGAAAAGCAGTGGCCTCAGATGACCTACTCCTTCGAGGACGGCCATGTCAAGCCCATCTTGGACATGCTCATACAAGAAGGCCAAATTCAGCTCCCACCTCCAAAGCGTGAACCTCGTCCTACAGAAATAGAGAGCCCCAAGTACTGCCACTACCATCGCTATGTCCACCATGCTACACATAACTGCTACCAACTGAAGCGATACATCCAGCATGTCATCGATTCTAAGGCCCTGGCCATTTATTTCGTAGAGGTGACCGTAGCAGCCAACATGGTGTCAGTATAATTCTGCAACTTCCCTCCGACAGAGATTCAAGATGGAGTAGTGCCTGTCCCCAGAGCAAAGATGGAGGTCGCTAATCTTCCACCTCTCCGAGACCAGGCTGCTGGTCTAGTGCCCCTTACCACATCACGGAAAGATGCTGCCTCTATAATGAATGCCATATGTTTGTTGAATCGACGTCCACACTGCAGAAACTAAGTCACCCTCATGAAAATATGAGCCAATGTTTCTGATGAAGGTTCGGTACAACAATGACACTTTGACACGATGCTATACCCGAGCCGAGTAATGTTATCATCAGTAGGAAGCTTATTGTACAGCATTCGCCAACATAATATGGACCATTTAGTGGGTATACATGTATTCCATATATGTTTGAAGTATGGTAATTTAGGCAGATGAGTACGAGCCACATCCCAAGCTGAGGCTACAGTGAAGTTACCTGATCGAGCATGCCCCCAACTCCAATCCCCATCCATCTGTACGATGTGGGGACTAGCCAGTCTGCGGCCAAGTACAAGTCTCCTCCACACATGTGTTGTATTAGAAGTAAGTTGGACAGCAATTGCAGATTCATGAGAGCAATATTTCAGTTTAAAGAACTGTGTCCAAAGACTATTTTGAGTTGTGAACTTCCACTATAGTTTAATGGTCATTGCTGCCATAACATCCTCCAATCTATGGACACCCAGGCCTCCTTCTTCCTTAGTACGAGCAATACATCCCCATCCGAGCCATGTCCTCTTCGCTACACCCTCATGAGAACCCCAAAAGAAAGTGGAGAACATAGTCTCAAGTCTATGCAATACTACAACAGGTGGATCACACGCTGCTAATGTATACACTGGAATTGAAGCTAAAACATTCTTGATTAAGACTAGTTTACCTCCTAGGGATAGTGTTTTGTTATGCCACCCCTCCAGCTTTTGCCAAATTTTGTTAAGGAGATCTTCATACATACCTCCATTTCGCCGACCGGCCATAAGAGGACAGCCCAAGTACATAAACGGAGGCGTACCAACGTTGAAGCCAAATCGATTAGCCAATTCCTCTCCCTTCTCTAGAAGTTCCTTCTTAGAAAGATAAATAGAAAACTTAGTTTTATTGATCTTCTGACCAGACATAAGCTCATACGTGGTTAGAACATCATTGATCATCCCCATCGAACGCAAATCCCCTGCTGCAAATAGAAGAATATCATCTGCATAGGCTAAGTGTGTGATAGGAGGACATCCTCAAGGAGTGAAGAATGGAGAGAAGTCATCTTCAGCTGGTAAGTGCTTCAAACTTCTACTTAAGACCTATGCAGCTATGATAAATAATGCAGGTGAGAGTGGGTCTCCGTCAAAGGCCACGAAACGCTTGAAAGTACTCCGTCGATTCACCATTAAGTAGAGGAGCATACCATACATTGTTCACAATCCTCAGCATCATATCGGCACACTTATTATGAAAACCAAATCTACAAAGCACCTTCAAAAGAAAACGCCAATCAACCCTATCATAAGCCTTCATCATATCAAGTTTTATAGCAATGTTACCTCCTCTATGCTTTTTGTTCATCTTAGCCATCATTTCTTGAGCCAGTAAAGTGTTATCAACAATCTCTCGACCTTGCACAAACCTGCTCTGTTCTTGAGAAATAATACGCGGGAGAATAGGAGCTAGTCGTCCGGAGAGTAGCTTTGATATAATTTTATTAATCACAGTGCAAAGACTAATGGGTCTATAATCACCAAAGGTCTTAGGCTATTTTACCTTTGGAATAAGGACGAGCGACGTTTGGTGAACGTCCTAGGAAGTGAGAACACGTCAATGAACATCGAGATGGCTTCCAATATGTCATCACTGACTATGTCCCAGCTATGTAAGTAGAACACTGGAGTAAACCCGTCAGTCCTTGAGGCACTACTCTTGTCCAGACTTTTAATAGTGTCAAGGATCTCCTCTTTAGAAGGTGATGCAATAAGAATTTCATTGTCCTCCTCAGTCACAACATTAGGAATGAGAGCCAACATATCAGCATCATGCCGAATTTCCCTACGCTCATATAATTTGGAAAAGAACTCCTTAGCATAGACATGGATGTCCTGTTTTTCATTGAGTAAGTCTCCATTGTACGTTGTGATGGAATGAATGTGCAGAGACTTCTTCATGTTATTAACACAGCCATGAAAATAGGCTTTGTTCTTATCCCCATCCAGGTCCCATTTAAGACGAGCCTTCTGTCTCTAATATGCTTCTTCAATACGAACTCGTTGCTTAAGCAATGCCGACGCCTTCGACAGGTGTTCGAAAGAAGCCTGAGAATTCAATGTCTCATGATTTAACTCCGCTGCAAGAACGTCATCTTCCGCTTGCCTCACCGATTGGAAGATGTCCTCATACGTGTTCCTGCTCCATGTTGATATAACTTTCATGCAGGTGTCGAGACGCAGAGACACTCTAGTAACTGCATTCGGATGATAAACCGATTTCTAGGCTTGATGAATAAGAGCTTTGTAATCCTCATGAGTCATCCATAGGTCGAGGAATCGAAATTGTTCCCTCCCCCCCACTGGAGCTCGTTTGAATTGAGTAAGCATTGGAGCATGATCCGACTCTGTTCTATTAAGGTGTTCCACTCCTGACATAGGAGCCAATTCGAGCCACGCATTATCTACCATAACACGATCCAAAAGCGACCCACACCTGCCATCCTTCTTAGATTTCAACCACATAAAGCAGCTTCCTGAGTGCAAAAGTTCACTTAATACAGCCGTTAATTTAAAGTTTGCAAACTCCTGAATCGAGACTGGATCAGCATAACGGCCTCTGATCTTTTCTTTCGATTGTAACACAGCATTGAAGTCACCCCTACTACCCATGGAAGATTGTGAGTCCCCTGAAACTGAGATAGTCTTTCCCAAAGCAAGCGACGTCCTTCTTTCGTGTTATCACCATGAACCAAAGTAAACATAGCCTCTGATGGCAATAAATGGTGAGCAACAGTAACAGAGAGTGCTTGATCAAAAGAATCTTGAAGCGATATATCACACTCCATCTTAGCCATCACCCATATATTACCACGTTCATTAGCAAAAGCAGTTGAAAATCCAAGTTTTAACTTGTAGAAAGCAAGCTGATGTACGTCCACCTTAGGCTCAATGATGGCAATAAGGACAATTTTATGAATCCTCACTAATGATTTGATTCTTTTAAGAGTCATCTTGTTTGCAATTCCTCGCACATTCCAAATTAAGATATTAAACATTAGAGGCTTCGGGTTTACTTGTAGAGTTTGAGCTTGTTGTTTGACGAGTGACACAGTCGGAAGGCTCCACCATCTTCTTTGTTTTTCCTCCTTTGTATTGTTGCTGTAGTCGCGTTCTAAGCTTCTCCTCCGGTGTCCCGACGTTCATCTTCACTGTGTCTGTTCTCCACATCGAGCTCTTCTCTCTCAACTTCATCGGCCCAATTGAGAACTGTGTCACGAACCTCACCTTCCTCCAGCTGATCAGATGCCCTCGTAGTGACCTAGGCTTCGATCGCTATGGCTACCAACGAAGTTTCAAGAACGTCAGTCGGAGCCACTTGAGCCACTCCCGTAACCGCCATTTTCTTATATATCTCATCCAATGTGACATGTTGATTCAAATCAGTCTTCTCCGCTCTTGTGACCTGAACTTCGCAGGGAGTGGCCGATTGATCACTTGGAAGTGATAATTAATTAGAGAAGCGTCTTCTCTTTGCATAATATTAGTTTCCTCATTGATGGCAACCTCGGATGACAAGTTAAGACCATGTTCACCTTCATTAATTGGCAAACTAGTACCTTCATTGGGATGCTGTAAAATTTGAGTAACCACCAAATCCTTCTGAAGGCGACGCATGTCCTCCCCCAACGTTGGATTTTCCTGCGCAGCTTCCTCAAGTGCAACTTCTTTGCCTTTATTCTTCAGTTTACAGTGATTAACATTATGTCCTTGATGATGACAGTGTGAGCAATACAAAGGTATATACTCATATTCTAAGTTTTGCCAGAAACTTCGACCACGAGGAAGGTTGATTCTAATACGCTGCTGTAAAGGTTTACTAGCATCTATTTCAACAAATACCATTGCTCTACTTGGACGAGAGAGTTCAGAAGTAGCCTTATCTATTTTCAACGGTGAGCCAATCGCTGAAGTAATGGCAAAGAGAGCCTCTTTGTCATATAAGTGATGGGGTAGGTCAGGAAGATCCACCCACACAGGCATGAGGGAAGACTCAAAAGAAGGTGAAAAATCAGGTTCCCACTTGAAGATTCGCATCGGGGCTCGTGAGACGAACTATGTATCTTTAGATCGAAGTCGAAAATAATCTTCTTCAACAGAAGGTCAAATCAGAATATGTTTACGATCAATAACCCCAGCCTTAATAGTTCCCTGAAATTGAAATCCTGACAAAGCCTTACGGATGACCTCTATCGACGGTTTGATATGAGAAAACTTCCCAATGAGAGCATAACGAAAAGGGCTTGAGAGAGTTTGTTCTTCTTCCTCTGAAAAAGAGATCGATGGGGCTCCTTTGAACGATGACACCGTTCATGGAGCCAGTCGAGGAGGATCCTCAACCCTTCCAGCAACTACTGTTGCAAGTGATTTGGCCATGTGGACACCGGCCAGGCCAAAGGCCAAGCCGGAGTCGATAGGAGCGGAGATCTACCAGGAGCTATAGGCGCGGCGCACTAGGGCAACGCGCGATCATATATCATATCGTATGCATATGTATATTATATATATATATATATATATATATATATATATATATATATATATATATATATATATATATATATATATATATATAATATATACAACGCGCGATCATATATCATATCGTATGCATATGTATATATTTTTTTTTTTTATCGTATGCATATCGTATGCATATGTATATTATATATATATATATATATATATATATATATATATATATATATATATATATATATATATATATATAGAGAGAGAGAGAGACAAGCTAACCTATATCGCATATGTATATACATATATACCCTCTCATATAGTATCCTATATATATATATAACATATCAAATCTATATACACATACTATATATCCACTATCCTATACCTATAGACAAATCATGCATCTATCATAATCCAAGCTACCTATAACAGTTCTAATATGACCCACTATAGAAGTATTAAGGAGTCACCTATCTCCCACATATATAATTCATAGTATATATGAATGCTACAACAAGTTTTCTCCTCTCCCCATCCTCATACAAAAACATAGCATATATCTACCCAACTATCTTATCAAGTATATCATCCAAACTCTTATCTCTTTCTAACATTGCTCTTATATATGCAGTGTAAACATTCACAGGATACCTCAATAAGGTGGCTGGTCCTAACTCAACTCATGTATATATATCAACCCTCACCACCTAATATACACTCATTATGACTCTTCCCCCATCTCTCACTATCCTAAATGCCTATACCTATACTTGTTACTGCTACAACTACTACTGAAATGCTTCTACTGCTGCTATGCATGCTCTTGCTGTTGCTAAAGTAAGGCATAGCATCCTAAGGCTAAGGCAAGGCAGCAATGCCAAGCCAAGCAAGGCTCTGCTACCTGCTGGGAGTTCAAAAGCAAGCCAAAACCTCACTCAGATTTTGAATAATCGAATTCAAATCCCTCTAACAACCCACACGCACTCACATCACTCACAAAACTCTGACACCAACATTCTAACTCTAACACATTACTGATACAATCTTCAAATCTGAAACAATACAAAGCCACATCAACTGGACAAATACCAAAAGATTAATCATCACATAACAGACATCGTATACACATACAATTTCCCACATATGTATACATACATACATATATATAGATATATACATATATATACATATATAACATATATATTAATATATATATATATATATATATATATATATTTTTTTTTTTTTTATATATATACACATGTATACATATATGGCAACATGAAATGGGGTGTGCAAACTGTGTCGATCAAGTATCAACGAGTGTGTACAGGTGTGTGAGTGTGTGTGTGAACACAAACGTGTCAAACATATATCAGTGCATACAAAGGTGTCTAACAAGTGTCTACCTGTGTCCTAGCGTCATGGTGTCAATGATCAAGTCATAGGTGTCTAATATGTGTCGAAATAGAGATGTCAAACCAGTATAAGAACTGGACAGAACAGTGGGTGTGGTGCGTGTGTGTCGGGTTCAATAGGACACAAAGAGTCCAACTATATGCCATGTGGTCGTGTCAGGAGATAGCCTAGGTATGGGGGGTGTGAGTGTCACAGTATCGGGTCCAAGTCGTTTCGTGTCGTGTGTCCAAGAGAGTATCAGTGAACCAATTTCGCGCGTGCTGTGTCAGAGTAAAATCAATTCCGACACGAAAACTCCCTCGACACAGTACCAAACCTCTCAAAACTTTGGGGGCATGTTGTCAGACATTTTTTCTAGCTACTGACCAAAAATGGTGGTGTCTCGTGTCGTGTACAGTGAGAATTGGACACGCAGCAGCAGGGGAAGGCACCACACCCTCGTCTTGTGTCCCCGTGTCTAAATACGACACAAAAACCCATAAAATTGACTCAGTCATATAGAACAGCGATCTACACATATTTAGCTACCTATTCATGTAATTTGTTTAGAAAATTATTAACATTCATTTCCATGTGGCATTTCATCGAACACATTGACTAGTTCTTCGATACTCCTCCGATACGCATACCGAATGGATACGAATCAAACCCAAACTCAGCCTATAGCTAGGGGGCCCTAAATAAATGCATCTATGGAGAGAAATTAGAAAATTAATAGGTTTAGAGGTCATTATCTATTGAGAGTTGGAATCTTAATGAAAGCTCCTAAATCTAGATCTCTACCAAGCTCTAATGGTCAAATTTCTCCCAATCCTTGCTAGCTAGCCACTATAGACCTCCTCTATACTAGGGGAGTGTATTGCAATTGATTGGGCTCAATTTGGAGTTGATTTAAATAAAGGAGGTGAAATTGGGAAAGAACACAAATTAGGGTTTGAATGGGGTAATGAAAAGAGGCAAGGGGGCTAACATGATGTTTATATAGGGGGATGAACATTCCTTGGCCGGCCACACATCAATCCTAGGGTTAGGGTTTGCCCAATGGTGATTAAAGGCCTTCCTATAGTGCAATTCAAGCGTCTTTCTATTAAAGGCCCAAATGAAATTAGGTTTCTACCAAAATATCTAACTTAGACTAATATATAGATATTCCTAAACCTTGTCATTTAGTTGGAAGCTTCTAATCTAATATCTAGGCTCATGATCAATATCTAGATTAGGACAATTCTAGGTTAAGGCCTAACATATCAATTAGCACATTATTAATTAATAAAAATTCAAAAAAATCCAATATTCACAAATAACCAAAATATCCCTGCTCATAAAAAGTGGTGGTGACACGTGCTAAGTGCAAAGTGCGCCAACAAAGCACCACTTTGTGCCCTTGAGCCCTAGATCGAGTCCGAGTCCGAGTCGCTAAGCCCCTTCGGGGCTTAGCTCCATAAGGGAATTATCTCATGAGCATCACAAAAAGTATTAATGCTTCTTTGTTGGTTTAGCCTTCTTTCCACTAGAAAATTGGCCCCACGTGGCACCCATGTACCTCTCTATACTTCATGTGATCTCTCAACACAAACAAAGCTTTATATGGAGGTACCATCCATTTGGTTTTTCCAATGTGGGACTATCTTTCTAGTTTACAAAGCAAAACACCAACAACAACAAGCAAAAACACCAACAATCCTCCACATATCTCTATACATGGGTTGAGCGTTTCCCACAGTAACTGTCCATTATGTATTAAGATAGATGTTACTACGACTTGAATCTTCCCGCATGGGTTAAATGACAGCATGATACAAGAATAGACTAAGCCTTGAATACTGTACCATAACTGCAATTCTTCTCACTCACATAATAACATCAACTGTGCTTCTGGATGCATATTAAAGACCTTGTGCCAGCCTGGTTTTGGTGTATATAACTTGGGTGTCTACAAGATTTACCTCAGGAGACGGTCTACATCTTTATCCATACACTTTAGGTGAGTTCTTTTAAAGAGTCTTTGGCATAAAGCATTTTGCTTCCTTGCGGTGCTACACCGCTATGACATGGCCCGAAGTCGAGACATTGTTTTATGTGGTGTCATACCACCTGTAGCATGAGGCCCAGCCTCTTTGTAGTGCCAAACTATCCAGCATGAAGCCTTTTGCTTCCTTGCGGTGTTACGCCACTGTGACATGGCATACAAAGTTGAGGCACTGCCTCATGTGGTGTCACCTACTGTAACATGAGACCCAGCCTCTTTGTAGTGATGCCTACTACTCTTTATCATACAACATTAGGCCCTCTTGCCTATATGCGGTGCTACGCCGCTGTGACTTGGCCCGAAGCCGAGGCTTTATCCTCACTAGGCACCTCACATGGTGTCACCCTACTATAGCATAGAGGACTATGCTCCTTTGTAGTGTTGTGCTACCCGTGCTTCCTGTAAAGCACGCCAGACATTCCAGATGTCCGAAAACTTATTAAGGCTTCTACGCCATCCTTCCACAGGACTATGTTCTTTGTAAAGAACAATCAGTAGACAATAGTGGTTCTGGATTCTTAACCCCGTAACGTCCCAAAAGACTGCCCACTATTCCTGATATTTTTCCAGTCAATGGTCCTTCTTTAAACTAATAGCAAGATGCCTAGTAGATTTTTTTTTTTGAACTAATAGCATAATGCTTTGTAGTAAAATTACAAAGACATAATATCACAGTGTCTTCAAGCTCATCTTACCTGCTGTGTCTTCAACCAGCTAGCGCTTGAGACCTTTGATGAACGGATCTGCCAGATTCTTTTGACTCCGAACATCCACTACGACAACGACTCCTCTTTTAATAAGATCATTTAGCATCATGTGCCTTAGACGCACAGTCCTCTTCTTGCCATTGAAGAGGTCATTCGATGCCACCGTTGCAGTTGTCTGGTTGTCGCAGGATATCTGTACTGCCAGTATCTACACACCAACTATTAGAAGATCATACATGAGCTCCCGAAGCCATTCTGCTATATCCGATGTAGCCACCAGTACATAGAACTCAAATTCTATATAAGAGACAATATAGTCGACTTCTTTGACTTCCACGATATAGCAGCTCCACCCATGGAGAAAACTTATCCTCCTATAGATCTTTCACTCTCTACTTCTGAGCACCAGCTTACATCACTGAAGCCTTCCACTACTTTTGGATTTTTGTATTAGTGTAGTGCATACTTTTGAGTCCTTTTGAGGTATCTCAATGGCCCACTTCACAGATTTTTAGTGCTCCATCCCTGGATTGCTCATGAACCGACTCAGCATCCCCACAGCAGAAGCTATGTCAGGCCTTATGGCAGTAGTCGCATACATCAAACTCCTGATGATGCTTGAGTACTCCAGTTGTTTGACGCTTTTTCTTAGATTTGTCTTTAATTTCTTGTCACACCTATACGGCTTATCGATCCCTGGAAGATCCTGATACCCATAGTGTGTGAGCATCTTCTCAATGTAATAAGACTGTGACAATGCCACTCCAGTTTCTGTCCGGATGATCTTTATTCCCAGGATAACATCAGCTTTTCCTAAGTCCTTCATGCTGAACTTAGATGAGAGGAACTTCTTTGTCTCATGAACACTTGCTAGATCTATACCCAAGATCAGCATGTCATCCATGTAGAGACAAATGACAATCCTCTTCCATCAGCAAACTTTGTGTATACACACTTGTCCGTCTCGCTGACCCTGTAGCCGTTTGATCTTATGACTTTATCAAACTTCTCATGCCACATCTTGGGAGCTTGCTTCAAACCATACAGAGATTTTACTAACTTATAGACTTTATCTTCGAGGCTCTTGACGATGAATCCTTCTGGTTGTTTCATGTAAATCTTTTCGGTCAATTCACCATTCAGGAAAGTGGTCTTAACATCCATCTGATGAATTACTAGCTTGTGAATTATGCTAAGAGCAATCAACATCTTGATGGTCGTCATCCACGCTACTGGAGCATATGTGTCAAAATAGTCGATCCCCTATTTCTGAGAAAACCCCTTGGAAACTAATCTTACCTTGAACTTGTCAATAGTTCCATCGGCCTCCATCTTCTTCTTGCAGATCCATTTACATCCGATTGGTTTTGCTCCTTCAGGCAGATCGACCAACACCCACGTGTTGTT
The DNA here is from genome assembly GCA_029216955.1 of Iris pallida. NCBI lineage: Eukaryota > Viridiplantae > Streptophyta > Magnoliopsida > Asparagales > Iridaceae > Iris > Iris pallida. Next base: position 8,117,988 of record JANAVB010019600.1, read on the forward strand.
AGAGGTTATCGAGTCGTACTCATCATTAATAGCCTCCTTCCAAAAGACAGCATCTCTGGTCTTCATCGCCTCATCACAGGTAAGCGGGTCTGCTTCCATATGATAGGTGACAAAATCCTTTCCGAAGTCCTTCTGTCTCCACACTCGCTTAGATACAGGTTCTGCAAGTTCTGATTCAACAGTTATTTCTGCAGCAATAATATCTTCTTGGACTACCTCTTCGTAAGGAACTTGAGTCTCTTGTGCACTCATATTGTTCTCCGGAATGTCCACGAGAACAATATTCTTGTGTCTTACAAATTTATCTTCAAAGAATTCTGCATTGCGAGATTTAATGATATGATTTGACTCAATATCAAGGAACCTCCGAGCATCACTCTTATCAGCATAACCCAGGAATATAGTCTTCGTAGTCCTTGTTTCCAGCTTCTGAATCTTCAATTCTGGAAGCTTCACGTACGCCAGACACCCCCACACTCGAATGACATTCAAGTTGAGTCTGACCTTGAACCAGAGTTCATGAGGAGTGACTTTCGAATTAGCATGCGGCACTTTGTTCAGCATGAACGTAGCCATAAGTACTACTTCATCCCAGAAGCAATTTGGAAGACCCACAATCAACAGCATTGAGTTCATCATCTTTGTTAACATTCTATTCTTCCTTTCTGCAATACCATTTGATTAAGGGGAGTATGGAGCAATTATCTCATTAATAATTCCATGTTCTCTGCAGAACGATACGAATTCATAAGACCTATAATCGCCACCTCGATCACTTCTGAGTCTCTCGAGTTGTTGTCCAGTTTGACGTTCGACTTCAGCCTTGAAGTCCTTAAACTTCTCAAATGCTTCATCTTTAGACTTGAGTAGATAAATGAATGCGTACTTTGAGAAGTCATCGATGAAAGTAATAAAATATTTTATCCCGGCCTTTGTGGAGAACTGTTTATAGTCACAGATATCTGAGTGTACCAACTCCAGAAAATCTGTACTTCAGTTTACCCGCTTGAACAATTTTCTTGTAATCTTTGTCTGTGCACAGACCTCACACTTTTCTAACTCCTTACCCCCACATTTGGAGATAAGCCCTAAACTAGACATCTTGTTTATTCTTTTATAAAGAACATATCCTAGTCTATTATGCCACAACTCAAGAGAATAACCGGAAGAAGAAACTGCATTCACTATCTCCATAGGAGTTACAAATTGAAGTTTGAACATCCCTTAAGTACAAACGGCCTTCCTGAAGTATGTTCCTTTATAGGACATAACGACTTGACCAGCGTTAATGTCCATCCTCAAGCCTGCGTTACAGAACAGGCTTCCAGAGACCAGGTTCTTGGCTATAGCAGGTACATGCTTTACAATCTGAAGCGTCATCGACTTTCCCAAACTCAGTTGCAATACCACCGTCCTAATCCCGTGTACTTCAGCTTGTGTCTGGTTTGCCACCATAACCTTCTCAGAAATAGGTTGGTACGTGTTGAACCACTCCTTCTTTGAGCAAACATGACACGAGGCCTCTGTGTCTATCCACCAGTCCATGTCAATCCTAGCTGAGCCAACCTGCGTAATCATAGCAACAAAGTTAGCCTCACCTTGCTCCTTTTATTTTGGTTTTTCTTTGCAGTCCCCCTTCCAGTGGCCTTTCTTGCCACAATTGAAACAAGTTCCAGGATCTTTGGACTTGGGCTTGAATTGAGCCGACTTCAACTTCAGATGGTGAACGTGTTTCTTATTTTGGTAGGGAGCCTTCTACTTTCCTTTAGAATTTCCTCCTTGTACCATGTTCACCTTAGCCATCTGCTTGGACAAGGCGTCTACTTTGAGTTGAGCCCTCAACTCGTCTTCAATATGTATCCAGTGTAAGAGACATTCCAGATCCACTTCCATCTTTTTGCGGTGTATGTCCATAATGAAGTTGCTTCACCCAGGAGGGAGCTTGGCGACAATACCCCCAACGACAAAAGTATCGACCAAGGGCATGTCGCCATCCGCCAGCTTCTGACGTAACTTGAGGAACTCTTTGACTTGAGGCAACATAGTTTTGTCATCCTCAAACCGCATCCTTCATACCTTTTCGGTCACGTGGATCTTATTTTTGTTCCCATCTGCCTTGTAGAGATTCTTTACAGACTCCCAGACATCCTTTGTATTGACCGTCTTGTTGTATGACTTCGCCAGAGAGTCCTCCATCGAGTTCTGGATCAACAACTTGCAGAGGTTGTTATCCCGTCTCCACTTCGACTGCAAAGTTGTGGCTTCAGCAACACTTAGAGCATTTTCACCCTCTAGACTCAAAGGCTCAGGATCTGTCAACACATAGTCGACTTTCATGAGTTGAACACTAAGGCTGACCTTTCTCTTTCAGACGTTGAAATGCTTTCCGTCAAACTTCTCAAGTTTAAAACTTGTATCGAGAAGTTGTGTACGGTTGTTCTCTATCAGATCTGAATCTTGTTTTGAGATTGTTATTCCCGAAACAGATCATTTGATGGAAATCTCGATCACTTAGAAAGAGTAAGATGGATAAAAGTAACTTAGCGGGCTAAATATAGATCACCATAATTATGCTGATCGTTCTCAACCGGAGTTGATACAACGAAGATGAATAATCGTTCTCAACCGGAGTTGATGCAACAAAGATAAATAATCGTTCTCAATGGGAGTTGATGCAACGAAGATGAATATGTTAGGGTTATATACTAAAAGTATCATTTTTGTATTAACTTTATTGCCTTAAATTTTGAATGAGAATCAGATGGACAATATTTGCATATTGTATTTGTTACAAGTGTTGATGCAAGTGTCTGATACTCTATATTGTAGATAATATGGTGTGTGGTGTCACACAGAAGATCATATTATCAATTCCATATAGAATATATAAATGGTTCACAACCTAGATGGACTTGGACAATCTATTGGAAAGGTTGTAGTGTAACCTGGTATTAGTCTATCTTGACTATAGGTTTACACTAGTACACTTTGTGTGTATTGAACAGGACCACTTGAGGTTGTTCTCTTTGTACTGACTACAAAAGAGAACAGACACCTCTGTTATTATGGATGCTTGTGCTCTTAATCCGGATATAATAACAGACATGTACATGCAGCATGCATTACTTTGACTCATAAAATAGTGAGATTCATTATGGGTCAACAACCTCTATGAATTGGATAATAATATTGTATGTATGATGGACTATTGATTATAAAAAGAATCCATGTCCCAATACGTTGGGTTGATGATGTGCCCTTAAGGAGCTCATAAAGATTGTCATGTAAACCCTGTAGGTGGATTATATCCGACATGACAAATAAAGTTGAGCGATACTACTTAAGGATAACAGATGCCGATCAATATAGTTGTCAGTAACTTAATCTGATCGACAGACATTCGATATCTTAACATGGGGAGCCAAACGAGCATATAATAGAAAGAGCCCACAATCATAATTTGGAATTAGGAAGGTAGTACAACAATAGCTCTTTAGTGGACCGAGCTATTGTTAATAGACCTGGGTTGTGTGTTCAGGCTGAGCACAGGACACCCAGATCCGTTAGAAGACCTAACCCTAATTTCTCCTCCTGGTCCCTGCCGTAGCCTTATATATATCCTCTATTCTCTGGCCGCCAAATTATCATTAAAACTAAGAAGCTTTCTCTAAATTCATGATCTATGTAAGGAGAGAAAGAAGGGGCTGTCAAGGAGAAGAAAAGGTTGGGAGATCATCGCCCACACAACGTCCAACCCGAGGAAGAAATACGTGGAGAAGATCTTAGGGTCGTGGCTGCTTGAGACTACTAGGAACTGTTGTCTTCTTTCCGTCGCAGGTATAATTCGTGAACCCTAGTTTCCACCTATGAAGGGTTAGAACACGTTTATATCTGTTTAACTTTCTATCAATCAATACTCACACCAAACTTGGGTCTTGGGAATCCCAGTTCCATCAGAATACTCATTCTTAACCGAAGTTGATGCAACGACTTTGCTAGGATGATAAAGATTACCGTTGCTCAAAGCAAGATTCGCCTTATTGCGATCTTCTCCCAAGAACTAGCAAGTTTGAAAGAACTTCTGGAACGCTCGTTGTCATCTTCTTTTACAAGCTCGAAGGACTCCAATGGCAATGGCGGCACAGCTCTCTTCGTCTCTTAATTTCAGCGTAACCCCTTAATGAAGGCACGAATAGAGTATCTATAAAGAAGAGCCAAAACCCTAATCCTAATCCTGGCTGTAACTGATTGCAAAAAGATAGGAGCGAATAATGGAAAGATTTGAATGAATTAAACTTAAATTCCACAAAATATGGAGCTGATTAATTGACTCAATCATTCCATAACCGCTAAAATCTTTCAATCAACCATATCATACGCCACCTATGCCCCAATACCCACCCAACACGTCAACCCGTACGCCTGTGCGCAGCTGTATAGCACAATATTGCAGCAGCTCTGCGCGCAGCAACGCAACACAGCAGCTCAGTGCGCAGTAACGCAGCACAGATGCGCAAAAGAGTAGAAGTTCAGTGTACAGCAGCACCGTGGTCCCCGCGGCTCCTGTATATGCACCTGTGCGGCCCCTGCACATGCGACTCCCGCGGAAACGAGCGCACAAGTGCATCAACTGCATACAAGGCGCCTTGCACCGATGATGACATGCTAAGTGCAAAGTGCGCCAACAAAGCGCCACTTTGTGCCCTTGAGCACGAGTCCGAGCTCGAGCCCGAGTCTGAGTCCGAGTCCGAGTCCGAGTCGCTAAGCCCTTTGGGGCTTAGCTCTATAAGGGAATTATCCCATGAGCATGACAAAAAGCATGAATGCTTCTTTGTTGGTTTAGCCTTCTTTCCACTAGAAATTTGCCCCCACATGGCACCCATGTGCCTCTCCACACTTCATGTGATCTCTCAACACAAGCAATGCTTTATATAGAGACCATCCATTTGGTTTTTCTAATGTGGGACTATCTTTCTAGTTTCTAAAGTAAAATACCAACAACAAGAAGCCAAAACACCAACACCTTTTTTCTGTCAACGTAATATACGGGACTTTGTGTACACTGTATTACATTCCAATTGGGCCAACTGTCCACGCCTCTTCCACGGCTCGATTCCGAGACCGTCCGCCCAGCCAAGGAGGTTATACCTCTCCTCACTGACCACAAGATTTATATGAATTTGATAGTTGATTGATCACTTGAGAATAATACCTCGTGTTACCAAGAAATTTCATTTTCTTCTCATCTTTTTCCTAAATTATAATGACAAGATTTGTTGCGACTTAGAGGCGTGTTATGGGTCGAACAATTCAAAACTCATCTTTGGACTGACCAGATCAAATCTAGACCAAGCCCGTCCAAGTTCGGTCAATTTTGGACCGGCCCGACTTATAAAATTTTCGAATTTGGCTAAATTTGTCTACCACTTCTCAAGATTCAATGACCTGCCCGGTACAGATCCAATCAAATTCAGTTAATTTTGGGCCAGGCCCAGTCCAATTATCACCTAGTTGTTGGGGTGAGCAATTCTCAATTTTGAACCGAAAATCTACCCGGATTGAAACGAAATAAGGATTCGTTTTGGTATTGTTTTAGATTTTAAAATTTTGGTTTTCTCGGTTCAACGCCCGAATTTGAAATTTGGGATCCTAACTGAACCAAAAACAGAATTATAGCTTCATATTTTTTTTGTAAGTTTTTTATTTTATAATATATTCTATTCATATTTTTGTAAATTTTTGACTTGTCCTCTCATCTATTCCAACTTTATCTTCAATATATTAATTATGTTTCCAAACTCTTAAAGATATCATTTTTTTTTAATTTCGATCCAATTTTAGCTAGATCACTTACAATTATTTATATAATATATTTTTGTTGTGAAAATAAGAGAGAAAGAGAAGATTATTGGTAGCCAAAAAGAATGTGTATGCATCTTTCTCATTGATAACATATATAGAGGAAATATGATAGAAGTTGTTGTGGATATAGATAAGGGCATCCACATTTGGGTTTATCCAAATCACAACACTCCCCCTTGGATGCCCACTTTAATTATTGCATCATTAAAAACTTCTCTAAGAAAAAACCGTTTTGGGAAAAATCTATTGAAAAAAAAGAGTACAATAATATTCTTTAGGAATAGAGTTCTTCAGGAATCAAAGTGGGTGCGACTTACACTGCCTCGTTAAAAACCTTTCGAAGGAAAAATCCAATGGGAAAAAACCTCAACGAAGGAAAAAAGTACAATATACAATGACATGCTTCAAGATGTCTCCGTTAGCATCTTCAGGATGCTTGCATCTGCAGGATGCTCCCCCTCAAAAATATTACATTCATGTCCTTACATCAATTGAAAATAAAAGTCAACCCCTAATACAATTTAAATATTACATCTTACCCCAACACTGTATTTTTCTATACATTTATACTCATATCCTTATGAAGAGGTTGCGGGCTTTATTTATGATTCCTGAAAGCTCGTAGCTCCCTCTGATATGTTGAACTGTTTAAAACATAGCCATACACATTCTCTGTTCGCTTTGATGAAATTGTCACGATGATTTGACTTATTCTCCCTAAGATAATTGCAACATTATTTTTGAAACATACCTTGCTTGTGGTATTCCCTTAATGAGTACCAGATAAATATCATTCATATGTATATCTCATTAGATAAGAAAATATTAATCAAGAATAATTAATATGAATTATGTCATTCCAGTATATGTGTGTATATATGCATATCAGCAGATTCACATACAGTATTTTGCAGAATGAATGACAATAAAGAAATTGTATTTTAAATATGGTACTCCACGACCCAGAACATGTTCTTTTGGTTGTAATGGATCCTATTGACCTGACCATTATAGCGATATTATTTATATTAAATCTCTACAGGAGATTATAGTATATCTCTTCCAGAGATTCATCTTTTCATGAGATTATATGAGATCTCTTCAGGAGATTTATCTTTATCGCTTCTGGAGATTCAAATCTCTTCTGGAGATTCTGATCCCTTCGGGAGATATCCGATCTCTTCGGGAGATTTCGATCTCTTCGGGAGATATTCGATCTCTTCGGGAGATTCCGATCCCTTCGAGAGATTTCCAATCTCTTCAGGAGATTTCGATCTCTTCGGGAAATATTATCATATCTTCTATCTCTTCAGAAGATCTTCTCTTCAAGAGGTACTCTATTGATAACCATTAAAAGAATCCGTTTAGGGATTTCTTTAAAAACTCAATGAGCCTATCACATTCTTTTGGATGGTTTAATCCATATATGGTTATTTTGTAGATCCTTCGGGATTCCTCGAGCTAAAATTGCTCAATACATTTGGATCTCTTATTTGTTACAAACACCCATTAAAAACCCATCGAGTTTATTCCTTTTTGGGTTTTGTACTGTAGGACTGAACATTCCACGTCTTGCGAAAGATATCGCATCTTTCTATTAGATTATTCGTGGTTTAGAGTTATCCTTTAATTTTATCACCCTTCTTATTCTTGTTTGATAATGTCATTTATGACAAACTTCTTGATTCCAAATTTCTCTTAACTATGTATAAAATATAGATTTCATGGGTACCGGTACCTCTTTCTCAGTATCTTCTAGAATCTGAGGTATATCCTCTATCGGAGCTATCTACTTTGAGAAATTTGATCTTTGGTTCATGACATCTTTCGGACTGTCATGAACTTTTTCTCTACAGGAGATGCTTCTTCGGGAACTGATACTTCAAGAGCATTAGGGTGTGTATATTATTCTGTATCTTCTTCTGGCGAGCTGAACCTTTAGAACCTTATTTGGCCTATATTTGATTCTTATAATACATAGTCGGTATAACTATTTTATGCAGCATAATCGAGTAAACATCTAATAATTCTTTGTAGTGAAACGTAAGAAATAATATCTCCTAATTTATTCAAAAAGAAAGAATGTCATTCTACATTCTCTGAAACGATGTTTTTACGACGTTCTTCTGGAACGATGATATTCATAAATTTCTTCTAGAATAAAATTTCATGACGTTCTCTTTGAACAAGTTATTTATCTTCCAATATCTCCCCCTAACGGCGAGAATTTTGTCGTATTAAAGTAAAAAAATCATAAATTTGCATGTCTCTAGAAATATTTATTACAGGAGAATCAAAATTGAACATAAATACCCAATCAACGTTGGGTGTTAATTATTTAACAATTCAAAACATAAATGCAAAGACTCAGTCTAAATAGCTACCAACATAGTCTTCAAAAATCAAAAAAAAAATGTTTGCTACTCTAAAAACTGGAGTGACTAATCATCCCCAAAGAAATCTACAGATGTCATATTGGCATTCTCTTGTGCCTCAAATTCGTCACCAAGGAGGTCATCATTGTCCGTGTCAAGAATGGCATCCGTTTCAACCTTCTGGGTTTTCTGATAATTGGCTACCACTTCTTTGGATGCACAACAGGTGCGGGACCAATGGTCTTCACATCCACATTTAAAATATGTGTCTCTTGGTGCTCTATTATTTTGATGATCTTCGTTTGGAATATGCTTCTTCTATTTTTTCCATGGCTCAGTATGCCTACCACTGCTTGGGTGACCACGCTTCCTCTTCCTCCATAACCACCTCTGCTAGAGTTTCCAGAACGTCCTCTGCCTCTGCCTTTTCCTCTGGAATATCCGTAACTGGCATTCACTTCAGAGAATGCTAGTGTTCCAGTTGGCCTAGTATTATGATTTTGGATGAGGACCTTATTATTTTGCTCGGCAACTAGGAGCACAGAGATGAGTTCTAAAATCTTAGAGTAGTGTTGTTGTCTATATTGTTGTTGCAACAATATATTTGTGGCATGGAAAGTTGAGAGGGTTTTGTCAATCATTTGCTCCTAGGTAACCGGTTCTTCACACAACTCAAGCCTCGATGCAATATTGAACATAGCTGAGTTGTATTCGGATACCGACTTGAAATCCTGGAATCGAAAATTGGTCAATTCAGTCCCCGCTGCTGGGAGGATGACTGTTTTCTGGTGGTCATATCTATCCTTCAGGTATTTCCACAAAAATTTTGGATCTTCTATAGTCAGGTACTCATTCTTCAAATCAGCATGAAGATGTCGACGCAAAAAAATCGTCGCTTTAGCCTTGTCTCCAGGACTAATCGGCTTTGTTGGAGTACTCAGTGTGTGTACCAGGTCAAGGAAGCTGAGGTGAAGCTTAGCATCTAATTTTCAAGCGAGATAATTACTTCCGTTAACTTCTAGGGCAGGGAATTCCAACTTTGTAAGGTTTGACATCTGGGGAGAAAGAAAATTTTATATTATTTATGTGTCCCATAATCCATAAGTAGGTTTAGATATAGAACTTTAGGTCTATGAAATTTTGTAGGACGATTAGACAACAACTATTGTTTTGTTTTCTAAAGTATTGTCAACTATAAATTCCATGAATTCCATTTTCTAGGCAATATATTTATCAATACTTATAAGAAAAATGGTATTAATCAATAAAAATTTATTCTAAACATAGAGCTCTAGGTCTATGATAGCTTATAATACCAACATTAAATTTATGGCCTTTCGGGGACCAGCAACCTGCTGCGACCTGCAAAAATAATTTGCGTGCGACTGGGTTCCCCCGGGCATGCTGCGGAATATCTGTCATGCATGCACCCAATTGGGTGGTACGAAACTAAAGCATGTAAATAACTTATCTTATGAAAAAATGATAAAAATTATAATTTTTTTCCACATAATCCAGTCTTATATTAGGTGAAAGACATCGAAATAATGATATAATACTTAAGACAATCATTACAGGAGTAAATCCAAGACTAGTATTTTTCATGTGATGTATAATTGAGTATTTGCATTTTAGTGTCGTCGGTTATGATAAAGAACCCTCAAAAAATTTATATTTTAGGAGAATATATATAATATACAAGTAACATTCATATGTGGATATTGTCCTCGAAAACTTGCAACATAGCCATTGGTAATGAACTATTCATAATGCACCGTGATACAACATGGCCATGTCAAGTGCCATCCTTCTTTTTTCTTAGTTTGTCCACATTTTTAAATATCAGAGTGACAATGATCAAATTTTTAAATTCCCATATATCACAGCTTTTACATGCAAATTTCAATCTATATCATCCAATAATAAATCAAAATATTGACAATAAATTCTATTATTACTTGAACTATTTAAAATCAGCCACATGTTACTCATCATATTATCACAAATTGACAACATCTCTAACAGTATAATTGTTTAACATAATTCTAGAAATTTGCTCGAGGATCTTGTACATTAAGTTGTAATGTTACAAGCAATTAGAAAAAATAAAATTATTGAATCAAGTCGACACCAAATTATGTGTCCATCGAAACCTCATTCAAATTAATATTTGATTATAATGCCAAAAAGAAGCTGATAAGAAGCAAATTCCATATATAGTAAAGGCATCAAGTTGTTCTTATCACATATTCCTTGTGTGACTCACTCGACATGTAGATTAAACACCAGTAACAAATGTAGGAAACAAATTTGATACGAATGAGATCACATTCAGAAATGTCGATCGAACTCTAGTAGCAAATACATGAAACAAAATTTGATAACCGTTATTTATAACAAGTTCATCAGTCCTCATACGTATTTGCATCCATACGATAGAATCACATAGAATTAAATATGAAATTATATATGTAATCAGCAATCATCTACAAGGCGCATATTCAAAAAAACAAATAGACTTTTGCATAATCTTCGTACCCACAATTGGATAAAGTAACCGCAATTTCAAATGCTTCCATTTGTTGCATCATGCTTTTGTAGATATTAAAATCATTAACTATACAACTACAAATATTAAACATGATGTCGGATTCACTGCAAGCTTCATATACTACTTATCTTATACAGATTCTCAAATCATAAAAACATCTTAATAAATTAAGGTGAATAAGTAGAGTATACTAGGGCGCGTCGAGAGAACCATGTCGAAGGAACTCGTCAAAATGATCCCGTAACTTCGGGAGAAGGCGTGCTCTCCTATCTTTTGATTAGGAAAGCTTATGCAAACTAAGACTAGCTGTGAAATATGCACAAGTTGGACCCCTTTTTTTTCAATACGAACAAACCTGCAGACATCATGTACACCCATAATGACATTGTCTCAAATTCAAGGTCATATATAGATTATAGGGAATAGCAACATGCAACATTATTATATTTTTTTTGTGGTAATTGAACCTATTTCGTCTAATAGCCTCAATATTAAAGAGGTTGTAGCCTGCATGTAACGTCTTCAAATTTTAAAAAATACCATAATACTTTATTTTGACACTAAAAATATTAGCAGAACTTGGTATATGGTTGGATCTTAATCAATAAATTATTTTTGGAAAATATTATTCAAAAGAAAACGAGCCTCAGATCATAGCAAAAATTTCTTATCATGGAGTTTATATCATGGAATAATTCATACTGCACCCAAATATTAATATAATTGAGATAATAGATTTTCTAAAAACTAAGAACCTGGTTGGATCTTCCGAGAATATTTTCGATGAAACTAAAAACTAAGAACCTGGTCCGAAACTAAGAACCTGGTTTAATCCATAAATGGACAAAAAAACTAAGAATTGTTTATATCACATGTATATCCGTGAACAATAAAATACTTTTTGATAGTTTTTAAATTTAGATCATAGCAAAAAAATTTTATCAAAAAGAAAATATGTAATCTATGAACCTAGTTGAATCTTTTCTGACAACTCCTCTTTGATATTTTTCGGTGATGGCCTGAAGCTCCGAGCAGTGGTGCTGATAACGTGTTATGAAAATAAGAGAGAAAGAGCAGAATATTGGTAGCCATAAATGTAACCACCACTTTTCTAAAATGAGGGTAATTTTAAACTTTTGTAAAAAAATTATCATTTAATATTAAATAATAATTTATGGTGAATTTTAATTAATTTAAAACTATTTAAATTAGTGCATTGTGATTTTGATGTTTTGCTAGTGTAATCTTAGAACTGTTTAGCCTAGAGACTAACTATGACCTTGGAGACCTAACCCATGTGATTAGATTACCTAATTACCACTTTTTAGGCTAAGAGTATTTTGGTCATTTTGTGACTTTTGAATTATATAGGATTTTGATTAATTGGTGGATTTTAGATTATTTTAATAATATTTAAATTAATGTATTGTGATTTTGGTCATTTTTTATATTTTAATATTTTGGAAATTTTTATATTTTAATATTGATTTTATGGGATTTGTTAAGTCAGGTTCGATTTTTATCTCGTTCCGACTTTTGTTAGTGACCCGGGTAGCTTAGACTCTAGACGGGACCCCAAGATTAGTTAGTCATGGCCCACAAATTCCACTAATTAAGTTAGTAAGTTTAAACTAATCCCATGTGTTAGATTTGTTAAGTTAGAGGCTTAAACTTAACCCTTTTGATCCCAAACTTGAACCTAACTTAAAATTAACCAAGGGAGATTAGTAGGGGCCTTATTGGGCTTTTCCCCAAGGTCCAAATAGGGCAATGATGGCAGCCACTATAGGTAGGTTAGCCTCCATTCCTTTCATTTCATTATATCTTGTCTCTTTTTTTTCCAAATTTGTTCTTCCCCAAACTTGAGAGCTTCCCTCTTGATTTTGATCTCCAAATCCCTCAATTCTTCTTCCAATCTTCCATCATTTCTTCTCATTCAACCAAGAAGGAGGTGCTAGCAAGGATTGGGAGTAAGAAGCAAGGAAGGGTGTCCATTTTGGAGGAGCTTTCCTGTTGGAACCGTGTCCTTTGAGTGTATCATTGGGATCCCACTTCCAATAGGTATAACCATCTCTCTATTTTAATTTCTCTTATATTTTAGTTAGATTTGAATCCATAGGATCTTTCCTCATGCATGTACAACCATTAGATTTTAAGTTGAGGCTCTTTGGAGTCCTCTTTAGGAAGTTTGAATAGGTTTAGTGTCCTACTTGTGTAGTTTCTAATATAGGACACCCCATGTGTTTGTGTTTATGCAAATAGGCTATTTTGTGGTTTAATTTCAGTTTTAGGATGGTTAGAGAGTGGATTGATCTTATTTAGGATGGTTATAATGAGTTTCATTTGGATAGCTATGTTGGTATCCAAGTATCTTGGCCTACATGTGTTTCTTTTGTCCAAACAACCCAAATTTGTCATAATATTCATCCACGTTTTTAGTAGCCATAGCAACTTAGAAATATCATAACTTCTAGCTCAAGACTCCAATTAATCTTCCGTTTTTTAAAAAGAACCTTATCGAAATTAGCTTTCCAAATATATATATTAATAGGTCAAATTCGTTCTAGAACTTTCTGTAAAACTGTTTGAGTGTCAGTTATCCGAAAGATGAACGCGTTTCAGTATTTTTGCGATTTCGGGAGCTTCCGGACATGAAAATGCGATACGTTTGAAGTTTTGAAAAGATAATACGAAGGGCTACGACATACTTTAATCCTAGAATTTAGTGACATAGGTGCAGTATTGATTTTAAGTAGAAAATTTAGTGACATAGGTGCAGTATTGATTTTAAGTAGGAAATTTAGTGACGAAGGGATACGACATGGACATTTTGTGTATCCTATGAGCCTATGTAGTATGGATATCATGTGAATATAGGTATTATAGGTTATCAAGAATATGTATGATATAGTACATATATATATATATACATATATATATTATTTTTAGGTAATATATATTAGCATAGTGTGTGTGTGTTTGAATGAGATAAGGATGTGTGTGGTTAGTAGAGAGAAGTAAGATTGATAGAGGATATGTGCTAGTGTGTGTTTGATGTTGTATAGATGGTAGTGTAGTGTGTGTGTTGTGAAGGTGAGAGAGTTGGGAGGATCATGCCATCCTATTTGACTTGAGGCTAGTGTGGTTTGTTGAGTGATTTGTGTTTTGGTTGAGTAGTAGTGTGTTTGTATATAGATATGTATGGGTGTGTTAGAAGAGAGTGGGTAGATTTGGTATATGTGTTTGTATGTGTGTTAGTGTTAGAGTGGAGAGAAATTTAGATGTTGTATGTATGGATATGTTAGTATGTTAGTAGTTATGTTAGAATCTATGTAGAGGTTAGAGGTATCTTAGAAGTTAGATAGTGATATCTTGTATAAGTTAGATAGTTAGTTATGTTAGTCTATGTTATTGTTAGTTAGAAATGACATATGTTAGTTGGTTAGAGTTAGAGATGGATATATATACATATATGTTATGGTTAGATATTAGTTAGTGGATGTTAGTTGTGTTAGGTTTCTAAGTTAGAATAGATGGTTAGAAGTTATATGTTAGAGTTGGTTCTTGTATTAGAGATATAAGTTAGAATATAGAGTGATATCTTGAGATACCATAGTGGTATCTTAGAATATTTTGGGTATTTGCCTATTACCTTAAGGTAATGTATTTACCTACAAGGTAAAGGAGACTTACCTACAAGGTAGAGGGGGTTTACTTTATACTAAGGTATTAGATACTAAGGTATTGTCTATCTAATATTTTAGGGTGGATGGTTAGAGGCTAGATATTTAAGGTATTAGTATTAGAGGTTAAGGTATTAGTTTCCAACCAAGGTAATGGTTTACCTTACCTTAAGGTAATGGGTTTACCTTATTACAAGGTAAGGTATTGGGTTTACCTAGGTAACTAAGGTTAGATATCTAAGTTATTGGTTAGCTAGTAGCTTAGGATAGATATTAGATATCTAAGATTGGTATCTTGATAGTTAAGGTATTTATACCTAGACTACGGTATTGGTATTAGGATATCAATAGGACTAAGGTATATGGTATCTTGGGGTAAGGTATAGGTTGGTATCTTACTAGTATCTAATATCTACGTTAGTGTCTTAGGATGTAGATGAGTGGGTATCCTAAGATACAAATCATTATCTTAGAGGATAAATTAGTAGGCTAAGGTAATGTCTAAGATATTGACAAGGCAATGGGGATTACGTATAGTCTAAGGGTAAGATATTGGTAGGATATTGAGATAGACGGTTAGATACTAGTCTAAAGTATTAGTAGGATCTATTAGCCTAGGTTAGTGAGTTATCTACTAACCTAAGGTAATATATTACTAAGGTAAGGGTATTACCTAGTATCTAAGGTATTGGGTTATCTTGGTAGGTAATGGTTAGACTTGGGTTATCTTGGTAGGTAACGGTTAGAAGTGGGTTATCTTGGTAGGTAATGGTTATAAGTGAGTTATCTTGGTAGGTAAAGGTTAGGAATAAGATACTTGACTTAGATTTTACCCTGTTTGACTAAGGTTGATTGTTTTGACTCAAAGTCAACTACAATTCAACATTGGACCTAGATTGGACTAGAAGTTGACCAGAGTTGACCAGTTGACCAAAAGTCAGCTGTGAGTCAATCATTAGCTAGTTTGACCTAGATTGGATTAAAAGTTGACCAAAGATGACCAGTTGACCAAAAGTCAACTGTAGGTCAACCTTTGACCTAGTATGATCTAGATTGACTTGGTTTGACCTTGTTTGACCTAGTTTGATTTTGTTAGACCTAGTATGACTTAGATTTACTTAGATTGACTTAGCATGACCTAGTTTGATATAGTTTGACTTTGTTAGACCTAGTATGACTTAGTATGACTTAGTTTGATTTAGTTTGACTTAGTTGACTTGGAGTGACTTAGTTTGACTGAGTTTGACCTAGATTTGTATAGCATATACTAGAAATTATGTCATACACTATTAAACCCTAATTAACTCATGATATCTCATCTTTAGGTCTGTGACATCACTCTGAGCATCTATTCTCACTGACAGCTCAGGACCGCAAGCAAGTACAATCTCTGATAGTTTTCTTTATTTCATATATCCTGTGATGCATGTTATGCTAATGTTCTATCTTGATTCTGACGCGATGGACTCACGGATTGGTATTTTATGGATTCCTTGACTAGAGAGACGTAGTTTCATGCCTATCTTGAATAATATAATTATAACTAATGCATCCATCGTGACTAATGAAATGCGTGTCGAAGAACCTGGATTCCATGTGTACTAGTCGGGCGGGAGAATACCTAGGAGACTTGTGAACATACCCATTCTATCCTATTGGTCTTACGTGAATAATAGCGGCCACACACGTACGTGTATGGTTGCCGAATATCCCTTTTTAGCCGTTCACATGTCAAACTTGGTATTTCAAATAACTGGTCTTAACACAGTTGTCTAAGTTGTCTATTACATACCTTACATGGCAGGTTTACCATTATTACATATCTGCCTGTTCTCATATGTTCTTTATACATTTGTATTTTCATTATACATTACCTCTATAACTTGATTATGAAGAATTTCATTATTATTTCATACACATAGCGCTTATCAATTATTTTGAACTGTTAGAGGTGATGTGCTCGTTCCATCCTAATTGGATATGTTAACAAATATTACAGATGATATAGATGACTGTCCTACCTTCTATGAGGCTTATGAGGGTGGTACACAGCAGCCAGAGAAGGACCTAGCCCAGTAGAGTGTGCTTAGTTATAGCTTAGTACTTTATAGCTTTAATTTTGTACCGGATTATTCCGATTGTTAGTTGAGACTTATTTATATTCAGGACTTGTATTTATTTGTGTTGGACATGTATTTTGTGTGGTGTGATAACTCTATTTATATTCAGTTTCTTTCTTTTATCTGATTCCATATCGTGCTTTATCTTCCTTAGACTTGTGATTGAGAATATATAGTAGAGATGTTATATTATACCTCTGTACGGAGATGACAGGTTTATATATCTTGTTGTTAGAAGTTAGATGTTATAGATGACCTATACAGCGTTCTACCGTCGACACTGCGGTGTAGGCTGGACGTACCCACGTTCTCGTGCCCCTAAAAAGGGTACGGGTCATGATAAGAAAAAATGTGTACGCAGCTTTCTCATTGATAAAATATATAAAGGGAATATGATAGAAGTTGTTGTGGATATGGTTAAGGGCATCCACATTTGGGTTTATCCAAATCACAATAATTTTCAAGTTTTTAAGATTTTTGTTTGCTAAATTAGGAACAAAGATAGTCATTTTCTAATGTATTTAATTTTTTGAGAAATTTTGAGTTGTACCCCGTTCATTTTACCTAAATTCAAGGTGCACCCACCCAATTGTCATAATGCAAGATACCCTCCACTTTTGACGGAAATCGTCATTCGTTAAGGTCAGCTACTTTGACCAATTTTTTTTGACAAAAATACTCCAATCTTTTTCTTCACGACCTCCATCTCACCCCCTCCCCCCATGCCACGGGGCACACCTCGTCGGCTGCCCCCTACACAACTGCCTTCCGAGGATCGCTTCCCCCTCTGTCAGCCGCGTGCCCCTGCCAGCTGTTGCTGCCACTGCTGGCGCCGTCGCACCGCTGCTGCCATCGCCACCGCGCTGCTGCGCCAGCGCCCCCCTCATCGCCGCGGACATCCAGCCCTACATCTCCGCCGTTGTCGACGTCTTGGTCGAGTCCAGGCTCTCGTGGCCTTTGGATCTCCATGTCTTTCCTCTTTCGCACCGCAGTTGTGACCGCGGCCAGCACCGCGTGGATGACCGTTTCCTAGCACTGCTCCAGCTTGTCACCCTCATTTCCCTTATTTCCAGTATTTCGTATTTATACTCGTATCTGGATTTTGGCATGTATTTTTATTTTTCTCAACTTGTAGAATTTTGGTATTTCTCGTATTTTGGATTTTGACATGGCTCGGTTTTAATTGGATTGGTTTGGTTTGGGTTGGTTTAATATGTATTGGAACACCTTAGCCTATGCTCCACCCTCAACACACCACATCCCACCCTCTTTAAAACTCCACCAACTTTTTCTCTCTCCTCATAAACCTTCATTAATTTCTCTTCTCCTTCCTCTACACAACACTCTTCTCCTTCCTCTACACAACACCCACCCATAGGCAAGTGCACCTTCCCACCACATGAGAACCCTCTTTTATTTGTCCATTTGCTAGATTAGGACATGGTGATCAACATTAGAACTTGGTATTTTATGATTTGGAGTCTCCATTGTTCTAGATCGAAGTTTTCCCTATTTTTGGTTTTACATGGTTTTGATCTATTTAAGTTGGATTCTTACGGGTTTTGAGGTTTCCATGTGGAAGAGAATTCCATTTCACCCTAGTTGGAACTTTGGAAATCCGAATTTGGAGTTCGGATGGCCAAGTTGTGATGCTTGGAAGTTTTGGAGCCATGAGAGCTTCTTCTCAGCCATGGAGAAGAAGACCCTTTCCCCTGCGTGCGTGTTTTTACGCGTACGCAGCTCTCCTGCGTGCGTGACTTTTTGCGTACGCAGCTCTCCTGCGTGCGTGACTTTTCGCGTACGCAGCTCTCTTGCGTGCGTGTTTTTACGCGTACGCAGCTCTCCTGCGTGCGTGACTTTTCGCGTACACAGCTCTCCTGCGTGCGTGCCTTTTGTGCGTACGCAGCTCTCCTGCGTGCGTGCCTTTTCGCGTACGCAGCTCTCCTGCGTGCGTGCCTTTTGTGCGTACGCAGCTCTCCTGCGTGCGTGCCTTTTGTGCGTACGCAGCTCCCCTGCGTGCGTGCTTTTGTGCGTACGTAGCTCCCCTGCGTGCGTGCCTTGTGCGTACGCTGCTCTCCTGCGTGCGTGCTCTTGCGCGTACGCTGCTCCCCTGACCCCTTGCTTAACCCATTGGCTCTTGGAGTTTTGGTCTTATTTCTTTAAGCTTGGCTCTTCTATAGCCCTGTATATTGATATTTTATTAGATATTTTACGCCCATTTTATATCCTTACGCCTTTTGTCATGAACTTGACTTTGTTTAATATGTTTGGAATGACTATTGTACATGGCATGGTATGGCAAGAAACTAGCTTAACACGACAGTGACCCGTAGTGGTGCACTCCTGACATGACCAACCTGACATGTTAGTGGCCCGTCGTGGCGCACTCCTGACAAGTACCCTGACATAATTTATCTTGATGCTGTTGTGACGGCTAACTTGACTCGTATAATCAACTTGACACCGTAGGTAGTTCTTTCTTGCTTGCTTGTTAAATCCACTTGTCCTGTCTTGCATCATGTCTAGGAGGGGACCCCTGAGTACCACGGTCAGGGGTACCTATCAAAATGAATTAAGGTTAATAACTAGAATAACACAGTAGTCATGAAGAGATGACACAGCTACAGGCAATCCTGTTACCTGGGCGCTCTTGGGATTTGTAGCCTGCCGTCGAGTAGGGCACATTTCCAGCACACTGTCATGTGTTGCACCTTCTAAGTCACCTAAGGGTACATGTGTTTCCTAGACGATGTACCCACCTGAATTCAACCCCTAATTTTCGACTTGGGTAACCTGGATGGTCTGCAGGGCTTGTGGCTGTGGAACAATCTCACTGCATCTTGTTAGTAATTAGGCCTGTGATAACCCTAGTTAGTTGAAGTAGTAAGCCGTAGTATCTGCTTGGCCGTGATTGATTGAATGAGGTATAACCAGTTTAGCCATGTCTTGATCCAGTACAAGATTGCTCCATATCTTGATTTCTTGCATTATTATCTTGCCGATAAATGGTGGGAAACCAAGTTCTGTTCAGATGAAGGGTTACAACCCCGGTCCTTGTTTGGTTTACGGGTTGTAACCTGGCTATCGGAATAGTTCCATGGTTATCTCGTCGTATATCATCCTGCCATGTTTTCGTAATTTCTAGTTTTAATATTAGAATTTTCTTGTGCTAATTGCTGGCTTTTGTTCTTATTTCGTGGCCCCCCTTGTGGCACTTGCTCTTTCTGGGGTTGACCCAGCTGGTTTTGTGTGGCCAGATTTCGGAGCAGCTCTCGAGGATCTTCCGAACCTCCAGTCCGATGGTGGCGACTAGAAGGAACCCGGGCTACGAGTGGGTTTTCTATTTTGTTTCGCTCACTCTATTGTAAAGTTATTCTTTTGAGGCGTTTAGCCGACGAGCACCTGTTAGCTCGATGTACTTTACTTACTGTCTGCCTACGGGCTGTAAACATGATTAACAAATCCTAGGGTTGATCATGTATGACTTAACTCTTGCTAGTCCCCGCATTTTGTACGACTAGCTTCATGATCAGCTGAATATGTAATATTTGGGATGCCTTATTATTGTATATTTAATGATCATACATCTTGCGACCTTACTTACTTGCTTGTGATTGAGACATTAGGCTTGTTCATGACCATAAGAGACTGTTGGCTTGTAGTAAACCCTCATATCTCTAGACAGCCGTGACCGTATATCGAGGTGGTTTCCATTTCAATATACGTAGCTGGCTATGTCTGCCCCCGCTCTCTAGTATTCTGGTTCTGGGGCGTGACATGGTTTAAGTGGTGGCCCATGCAGGTCTTGTCAATCAAGAAATGTGAGGGTTTACCGAATAGATGTCTCAATCAGTATTCGTCCTTGATCTCCGCCCGTATTTTCAAATCCCTGAAATTCTTGCCTTGATTACATGCTTGTATCGTTGATCTGTCCTGGTCCTTCCTTATTGTTTTCCTGTGTCGTCTTCCTCAGCGGCACTGTGCCTGACCCTGCCGATCAGCAAGGAGGAGCACCTCCCGTGGACCAGCAGCAACCTGGAGATCAAGCCCAGCATTTCGGAGTCGCCTCCAGAGTGATACCTACTGGAGGAGAGTCACCAGTTCGGCCCATTCAGCCCGCAGAGCCAGATGATGGTACCTTAGTAGGCCTCATCAGAACCTTGATAGCTTCCCAGGATCGTCGAAGCGACGCCCTGCACCAGACAGTTCAAGATGCTTTGACCCGAGGCGGACATCCAGGGAACCAGGCGGCAAACAGCTTCAAGTGCTTGAACCCTCCTTTCTTCGACGACAGCGAGGATGCGATTGCCGCGGATGCATGGCTTCAGGATACCGAGGTGATTCTGGAAGCAGCTAGGACACCCGAGAATGAGAAGGTGGCGGTAGTACGCCTGCAGTTGTTGGACTTGGCTCGCAGTTGGTGGACAGCGTAAGCCATAGGATTAGTGGCACCCATTGCTTGGGCAGTGTTTAGAGAGAGATTCCATACGAAGTATTTCAATGCTGTGGCTCGGTACGACCTGCAGACCAGATTTACCGACTTGAAGTAAGGAGGCAGAACAGTCGACAGTTATACATCGGAGTTTTCTAGACTTAGTAGGTTTGCCCCCACCTTGGTGGCGACCGAGTTTGATAGGGCCCAGCGGTTCCAGCAGGGACTGCATTTGGAGATCTTGTTGGCGGTTGAGTAGTTCGAGCACCAGACGTTCGATGCAGTCTTGAGAGCAGCTAGGAGGCATGAGTACACCTCCCAGAGGATCGTGGATAGGACCGGAGGTAGGAAGCGGTCCCACAGTCAGATGCACCAATCATCAGCTCCAGCCCCGGCAGCTAGGGGATTGACCATTGGAACTCCGAGGCGGGCGGCCTCAGTAACGTCGATTCAGCATTCGACCCCGACGTACCCGCAGCAGCAGAAGCAGAAGTAGACTTTCGCGATGGGATGTTCTCATTGCGGGAAGCCAGGGCATGTGGTGGCAGACTATCGCAGGATGCAGGGATTGTGCCTGGCTTGTGGAGCAGCAGATCATAGGATAGGGGCTTGCCCGAATAGGGGTGGTTCATCAGCATCCAACCCTTCTAGCTCTTCGGTTAGGGGACCAGCACCTGTTCAGCAGCAGCAGTATCAGTCTTCGAAGCCCTTGTCGCCTCAGTCTCAGGCATTCCAGCAACAACACCCCCAGCAGTATGCACAAGCCCAAGCTCAGAACCAGAATAGGCAGAGAGGTTCCCAGCAGAGGGGACCAGCAGCCAGAGGACAAGGTCAGGCCATGATGATGGCTATGGAAGAAAAAGTTGCACTAGATGAGGTTGTGGCAGGTACTATTCTCGTCAACTCCTCTCCAGCGTCTGTATTATTTGATTCTGGTGTATCGCATTTATTTATGTCTACACGATTCACGACACGGATAGGATTGGAGCCCGAGTCATTATCAGTGAGGCTCAATATACTTACTGGTAATGGCCTTGTGGGAGTAGATCGAGTGTTTTCCTCGTGTCGGATCGTAGTTAGCGGTAGGGAGTTCCCCGCTAGATTCATAGAGTTTCCTATGGCAGACTATGATGTAGTCCTAGGCATGGATTGGTTAAGGAACCAGTATGCTAGGATAGACTGCCATATTGGCAGAGTTGTCTTTAGTATCCCCGGCGAGCCAGAGTTTTCATTTTCCAGAGGTGCAGTGGAGCCATCTTCCCCAGCATTGCGGATGGCAGTAGCAGCAGTGCAGTTACCCCGGATAGTTGAAGAGTTTCCAGATGTCTTTCCAGAGGAGCTTCCAGGGATGTCGTCGGAACGGGAGATTGAGTTCACTATAGACTTGATTCCCGGGACAGCACCAGTATCAAAGCGAGTCTACAGGATGGCGCCTTCAGAGTTGGAAATTTTATACAAGATGATTGAAGAACTGAGGACCAAGGGATTCATCCGTGCAAGTGGATCACCTTGGGAAGCCCCGATGCTTCTTGTGAAAAAGAAGGATGGTACGTCCAGGCTATGTGTTGATTATCGTACCCTGAATTCGGTGACAATCAAGAACAGATACCCTCTTCCGAGGATAGATGACTTGTTTGATCAGCTCAGAGGGGCTTCAGTGTTCTCGAAGATCGACTTGCGGTCGGGATACCACCAGATCAGAGTCAGAGAGCAGGACATCCCGAAGACAGCATTCAGATCGAGGTATGGGCATTGGGAGTTCCTTGTTGTGCCCTTTGGAGCGACCAATGCGCCGGCCGTATTCATGGACCTCATGAATCGTATTTTCATGCCTTACTTGGATCAATTTGTGATCGTGTTCCTAGATGACATCCTGGTCTACAACAAGAGTGAAGCAGAGCATGAGCAGCATCTCAGAGTCATCCTCCAGATGCTTAGGGAGCATCAGTTATACGCCAAGTTCAGTAAATACGAGTTCTGGCTTGATCGCATATCATACTTGGGTCACATCATTACCCGAGGAGGAGTGGAAGTGGATCCCCAGAAGATTGTGGCTATCGAATCATGGCCGGTACCCAGCTCAGTGGCAGAGGTTCGCAGCTTTCATGGATTGGCCGACTACTACCGGCGGTTCGTTTTAGATTTCGCAAAGATTTCAGCGCCGATGACCCAGTTGACCCGCAAGGATGTGCCGTTTGTTTGGATAGCAGAGTGTCAGGAATCATTTGAGAAGTTGAAGCAAGGTTTGATAACGGCTCCCATTCTCACCCTTCCAGATGGGACCGGAGGATTCACAGTTTATTGCGACGCTTCAGGCAAAGGATTGGGGTGCATTTTGATGCAGCATGGGAAGGTAATATCTTATGCGTCACGTCAACTACGTGATCATGAGAAGAATTACCCGACCCACGACTTGGAATTGGCGGCGGTAGTGTTTGCTTTAAAATTGTGGAGACACTACGTGTACGGAGATAGAGTGGAGATCTTTACTGATCATAAGAGCCTGAAATATGTTTTCACCCAGAAGGACCTTAATATGCGGCAGAGAAGATGGCTCGAGCTACTGGTGGACTATGATGTGGATTTGCAGTATCATCCCGGGAAGGCCAACGTTGTAGCAGATGCATTGAGCAGGAGAGCCGGAGTTTATTTCCTGACGGCGCAACCAGAATTATTGGCAGATCTTCAGAAGATGGGAATTGAAGTGGTTCTTCCAACCAGCGTGGCATTGATGGCCAGCCTACAGGTTCAGTCCAGCATAGTTGAGAGAATCCGGGTGGCGCAGTCAACAGATTCCAAGATCCAGCGACTCAGAGCAGAGTGTGAAGCAGGAAGAAGGCCAGAGTTATGTATCCATGAAGACGGTACACTTCGGTACGGCACTCGTCTTTGTGTACCCAGTAGAGATATCAGACAGAAAGTCATGGCAGAAGCCCACAGTTCACAATATTCTATTCATTCGGGTGGTACGAAGATGTATCGTGATATTCGTCAGCATTTCTGGTGGAATGGCATGAAGAGGGAGGTAGCCCGGTTTGTCTCTCGGTGTTTGGTTTGCCAACAGGTTAAAGCTGAACATCAGAGGTCCGCTGGACTTCTTCAACCCTTACCGATCCCATAATGGAAATGGAAACATATAACCATGGATTTCGTAATCGGATTGCCCAGATCTCCGGCTGGCAAAGATGTTATTTGGGTAATTATGGACAGGCTTACCAAGGTGACACACTTTCTTCCATTCAGAGTTGGACAGTCGACGGCGCAGTTAGCAGAGATGTATCTCAGGCAGATTGTCAGGCTTCACGGTGTACCAGTCAGCATTACCTCGGCCAGGGATTCAAGATTCACATCACACTTTTGGCGCAGCTTGCAGAAGAGTTTGGGGACTCGCCTTCAATTCAGCTCAGATTATCACCCGCAGACGGATGGTCAATCAGAGCGCACAATCCAGACCCTTGAAGATATGTTGAGATCCTGTACCCTTGACTTCGGTGGTTCATGGAAGAATCATCTGCACCTGGTAGAATTCTCGTACAACAATAGTTATCAGGCCAGTATCCAGATGGCACCCTTCGAGGCTCTTTATGGCAGGAAGTGCAGATCCCCACTAGCATGGGACGATGTCGGGGAGAGACAGATGCTCGGGCCCGAATTGATTTCCCAGACGGTTGAAGTGGTCAGGAAGGTCAGAGATCACCTCCGAATTGCCCAGGACCGCCAGCGCCACTGGGCCGATGCTCATCGACGTCCCTTAGAATTTGTTGTCGGCGACCATGTATTCCTTAGGATCTCGCCTAACCTTGCGTCATTCGCTTCGGCGTGCGGGGAAAGCTTAGTCCTAGGTATATAGGGCCGTTCGATATTCTAGAGCGAGTAAGAGATGTATCCTATCGTCTCGCTCTTCCGCCGTCGCTAAGTGAGGTACATGATGTATTTCATGTGTCCCAATTACGACGGTATATTTCGGACCCGAGCCACATCCTAGACCATTCGGAATTGGTTGTTGGTACCAACCTTTCGTATGAGGAGAGGCCCGTGTCTATATTGGACCGGAGGGAGAAGATACTCAAGAACAAGACTATTAAATTAGTTCGTGTTGCTTGGGGTCATCTCTCTAGGTGAGTCAACGTGGGAGCGTGAGGACGACATTCGATCGCGATATCCCTACCTGTTTGACTCGTAAGGTATATTGTCTTTCTTATACCTTACGTTTTCCCTTCCTTGCTTGCATTGTATGATTGTATGATTGAACTGCTTAGTATAACTTGCCTGTGCTTAATGTGACTTGTCGTGACAATCTCTAGCTCCTTGATTAAATTTCGAGGACGAAATTCTTTTAAGGTGGGTAGAGTTGTCACCCTCATTTTTCGTATTTCCAGTATTTCGTATTTATACTCGTATCTGGATTTTGGCATGTATTTTTATTTTTTTCAACTTGTGGAATTTCGGTATTTCTCGTATTTTAGATTTTGACATGGCTCGGTTTTAATTGGATTGGTTTGGTTTGGTTTGGGTTGGTTTAATATGTATTGGAACACCTTAGCCTATGCTCCACCCTCAACACACCACATCCCACCCTCTTTAAAACTCCACCAACTTTTTCTCTCTCCTCATAAACCTCCATTAATTTCTCTTCTCCTTCCTCTACACAACACTCTTCTTCTTCCTCTACACAACACCCACCCATAGGCAAGTGCACCTTGCCACCACATGAGAACCCTCTTTTATTTGTCCATTTGCTAGATTAGGACATAGTGATCAACATTAGAACTTGGTATTTTGTGATTTGGAGTCTCCATTGTTCTAGATCTAAGTTTTCCCTATTTTTGGTTTTACATGGTTTTGATCTATTTAAGTTGGATTCTCATGGGTTTTGAGGTTTCCATGTGGAAGAGAATTCTATTTCACCCTAGTTGGAACTTTGGAAATTCGGATTTGGAGTTCGGATGGCCAAGTTGTGATGCTTGGAAGTTTTGGAGCCATGAAAGCTTCTTCTCAGCCATGGAGAAGAAGACCCTTTCCCCTACGTGCGTGTTTTTACGCGTACGCAGCTCTCCTGCGTGCGTGACTTTTCGCGTACGCAGCTCTCCTACGTGCGTGACTTTTCGCGTACGCAGCTCTCCTGCGTGCGTGTTTTTACGCGTACGCAGCTCTCCTGCGTGCGTGACTTTTCGCGTACGCAGCTCTCCTGCGTGCGTGCCTTTTGTGCGTAAGCAGCTCTCTTGCGTTCGTGCCTTTTGTGCGTACGCAGCTCCCCTGCGTGCGTGCCTTGTGCGTACGCTGCTCCCCTGCGTGCGTGCTCTTGCGCGTACGCTGCTCCCCTGACCCCTTGCTTAACCCATTGGCTCTTGGAGTTTTGGTCTTATTTCTTTAAGCTTGGCACTTTTATAGCCCTGTATATTGATATTTTATTAGATATTTTACGCCCATTTTATATCCTTACGCCTTTTGTCATGAACTTGACTTTACTTAATATGTTTGGAATGACTATTGTACATTACATGGTATGGCAAGGAACTAGCATAACACGACAGTGACCCGTAGTGGTGCACTCCTGACATGACCAACCTGACATGATAGTGGCCCGTCATGGCACACTCCTGACAAGTACCCTGACATGATTTATCTTGATGCTGTTGCGACGGCTAACTTGACTCGTATAATCAACTTGACACCGTGGATAGTTCTTTCTTGCTTGCTTGTTAAATCCACTTGTCCTGTCTTGCATCATGTCTAGGAGGGGACCCCTGAGTACCACGGTCAGGGGTACCTATCAAAATGAATTAAGGTTAATAACTAGAATAACACAGTAGTCATGAAGAGATGACACAGCTACAGGCAATCCCGTTACCTGGGCGCTCTTGGGATTTGTAGCCTGCCGTCGAGTAGGGCGCATTTCCAGCACACTGTCATGTGTTGCACCTTCTAAGTCACCTAAGGGTACATGTGTTTCCTGGACGATGTACCCACCTGAATTCAACCCCTAATTTTTGACTTGGGTAACCTGGATGGTCTGCAGTGCTTGTGGCTGTGGAACAATCTCACTGCATCTTGTTAGTAATTAGGCCTGTGATAACCCTAGTTAGTTGAAGTAGTAAGCCGTAGTATCTGCTTGGCCGTGATTGATTGAATGAGGTATAACCAGTTTAGCCATGTCTTAATCCAGTACAAGATTTCCCTGTCTTGATTTCTTGCATTATTATCTTGCCGATAAATGGTGGGAAACCAAGTTCTGTTCAGATGAAGGGTTACAACCCCGGTCCTTATTTGGTTTATGGGTTGTAACCTGGCTATCGGAATAGTTCCATGGTTATCTCGTCGTATATCATCCTGCCATGTTTTCGTAATTTCTAGTTTTAATATTAGAATTTTCTTGTGCTAATTGCTGGCTTTTGGTCTTATTTCGTGGCCCCCTTGTGGCACTTGCTCTTTCTGGGGTTGACCCAGCTGGTTTTGTGTGGCCAGATTTCGGAGCCGCTCCCGAGGATCTTCCGAACCTCCAGCCCGATGGTGGCGACTAGAAGGAACCCGGGCTACGAGTGGGTTTTCTATTTTGTTTCGCTCACTCTATTGTAAAGTTATTCTTTTGAGGCGTTTAGCCGACGAGCACCTGTTAGCTCGATACACTTTACTTACTGTCTGCCTACGGGCTGTAAACATGATTAACAAATCCTAGGGTTGATCATGTATGACTTAACTCTTGCTAGTCCCCGCATTTTGTACGACTAGCTTCATGATCAGCTGAATATGTAATATTTGGGACGCCTTATTATTGTATATTTAATGATCATACATCTTGCGACCTTACTTACTTGCTTGTGATTGAGACATTAGGCTTGTTCATGACCATAAGAGACTGTTGGCTTGTAGTAAACCCTCATATCTCTAGACAGCCGTGACCGTATATCGAGGTGGTTTCCATTTCAATATACGTAGCTGGCTATGTCTGCCCCCGCTCTCCAGTATTCTGGTTCTGGGGCGTGACACAACTAAGCCCCCGTTGGTGTCGTCGGAACCCCTCCCTCGAACCATGCACCGCCTCTCCTAGCTGAGAGCAACCAAAACCCACTACGTCCCACCTTTGTCCCCGGCAACAGCACCTCCTCTTCTAATGGCGGCCGCGTGACCGCCTCCCTATGATCAGATTCCAATCGGCCGTTCGGATGGTCCTTCTATCGAGCCTCCTCGAATCTAGCAGCGCTCCACATCTGACCGCACTCTGGAAGACTCGTTGACAGGAACTAGTAGGAGCCGTGCACCTCGCTTATCCGTGCTCAGAGCAGCACCGTGCCCACCAGTTCAAGAGAGCATCATTGTTCCGGAAATTAGTGAGTCATTTCCTCTCTCTCTTTTTTTCCTTATCCTCGTCTCATACTTTCTCTTATGATTCAGTAAATAATATGTTGGATTAGAGTTTATCAATGGGCTTTGGTTAATGGAGATGAGGGACAGTAGGGGGGCGATGGTGATGAGTTAATGGAGATGAGGGACAGCGGGGGGTGAGAAAGAATGACAAGGGAGGGAGGGGTATTTTGGTCAAGTATTTTGGGTCAAAGCAGTTAACCGTTAGTTCTAGACGAATTCCATCAAAAGTTGAGAGATTCTTACATTATGTAAATTGTATGGGATGCACCTTGAATTGTGTTAAATAAAGTGGTGTACAAGTCAATTTTTTTTAATTTTTTCTGGTTGATTTTGACAAAAGTTCAACCCTGAGAAAAAGTCCAATCCAATCGAAACCTAAGGCTGTGTTTGGTAGGAATGATGGAAAAGTGGAAGGAAGGAAAAAGATAAGGATTTATTTTCCTTCCATATGGAAAGGAAAGATCATTTCCTTCCTTTGTGTTTGGTAGCAAGGATGGAAAAGATAGGAGATACATTTTCCTTTGTTTGGTATGAAAGAAAAAATGGAAGGAAAGAAAGTAAAAAATATAGGGTTTACCAATTCTACCCTCAACTAAAAACACTTATTTACCATTTGACTTCATAAATAATTTTTAAATAATACATTCATACGGGGGTATAATTGTTAATTAATGCAAGCCTGCACTTTTCCTCCCATTTTTTCTCCACTTTTCCTTCCTTCCTATTTTTCTTCCATACCAAACAAGAAAAAATAAATCTTTCCTTTACTTTTTCCTCCTCTATTTTCCTTCCTCCCGCTTTTCTCTCCTACTAAACACACCCTAACGGATCTGAAATTTAATACGGTTCAGTTGAGTTTGACGTGGAATTCGATTCGGTTCGATCAATTTTGAAATAAATTTGATTATGTTTTTTATTTTTCTAAAATCGGATTGTTTGAACCCAACCGGACCGAATACTCACCCCCGACCTAGTTGTGAAGTGCACACACCAACCAAAAATATCAAACACCGCACCGCCGCCCCCCCTCCCCCCCATAAATTCCACGCACTCCAGATCCATTCCACCAAACAAAAAAGGATACAGCCTGGAAAAGAGGAGGAAGTGACACCAACTTACCATGGCAGTACTCTCCTCCGCCACCGCTACCAACCCTAAACTCTTCTCCTCCTCCACCTTCGGGTCCGGGTCCAGACCCGGCAGCTCGAAGATCCGGTTCCTCGACGGGGGGATCGGCCTCTCGTCGGCGATGATCCTCCGCTTCCCGCCCAATTTCGTCCGCCAGCTCAGCACCAAGGCCCGCCGCAACTGCGGCAACATCGGCGTCGCCCAGGTCGTCGCCGCCTCCTGGGCCAACTTCCCCGCCGCCGCGGAGGTGGCGGCTGCGGACGATCTGTCGGCTGCTGTCATCGCCAGCGATGGTGCACAGAGTAAGGTCGCCGGCGCCGGGGCCGGCGATGTCAGGAGCGTGCTGAGCTCCGACGGGAGCCTAGCTGTTCATGCTGGTATATTGATCTTCGAGTTTTCTTTTCCAATTCCTTGATTTTTTTTTTTTTAATGTATGTAGCAATTTTAATTTCTCCCAATTTGAAGAAAAATAATAATGACACAAATTATTTTCACTGATAAGTAATGAGAATGAGAGGAAGGGAGCTTGCCACGATCATTTATTTTGATTTGGGGACCTGCGTGAAAAAGAATGTAGATCCAAGGGGCTTATGTGCGGAACAAACTTTCAATAATTTGTTTTGAAATTTCCTGATTCTTTTTATTCTACCATTTCTAGCTTCAAAATTGCTTCCATTTCTTTTTCTATTTTTTTTTAAAAGGAATTTTTATCTGACCTTAGATCATCTTGATTCGCGGAACAGGTGAGAGATTTGGTCGCGGCATAACTACGGATTCGATAACAACCCCAGTGGTTCAAACTACTGCTTACTGGTTCAAGCACTGTCAAGAACTGATCGATTACAAGGTGAAGAAAACCATATATATTGCTTTGGGTTCCTCGATAGGAAAATTATTATTATTATTATTATTATTATTATTATTAGGAAGAATAAAAGTCACTTGGAGTGAGTGGATGATTATGATGAGTTGACTTAACTCTGCTACTTTTAATTATATAGGGGGTAAAGTGCAAAAAACCCCTCGTTAAATTTGTGTTTTTTGCACTAAAAGACCCCATGCTCTTAAAATTGCCAAAAGTATGAATTAAGCTCATTTTGCCCCCAAATGACAATTTTACCCCTGCCCCCCTCCTTCTTCGGCTGTGTTTGCCGGCGAGGAGGAGGAGGGGGGTGCGCTCGCCGGCGACGGAGGCGGAGGGGGGGGGGGGGGGGGTCGGGGCCGGCGAAGGAGGAGGAGGAGCGGGGGGGGGGGGGGGGGGGGGGCTGTTCGCCGGCGAGGGAGGAGGAGGGGGGGGGGGGGCTGTTCGCCGGCGAGGGAGGAGGAGGGGGGGGGGTGGGTCGGCGGGGGGGGGGGGGGGGGGTGGGGCTGTTCGCCGGCGAGGGAGGAGGAGGGGGGGGTGGGTCGGGGGGGGGGGGGGGGGCTCGCCGGCGCCAGCGCCGCCGGAGGGGGGGGGGAGAGGTTAGAGGGGAGGGGGAGGGGTAGTTTAGGTATAAATTTTTTAAAATTTGGCGGGAAGGGCCTAACCGAGCGGATGTATAATCTAAGGAGGGGTAAACTGCAAAAAAACTCTAAAAGGTCTTTTAGTGCAAAAGGCAGAAATTTAGCGAGGGATTTTTTGCACTTTACCCTTATATAGGTCATAGGTTCGACCCTTCAAATTCCGTGGTAAATACTTAGAAAACTTAGCAAGTAGCAAGAACCCTTCGATTTTCGTATTACGTTAATTCCTCCAGAATGCATCTTTTAAATGTTGCATCTATTCTTTTTAATTAATTAATTAATTTATATATATATATATATATATATATATATATATATATATATATATATATATATATATTGAAGGGTGTTTTTGGAAATAAAATTTCAATGGTGTAGCCTACTTTTTACATTATACAGTAGAACAGATTACTATTATTATTACAAAAGTGTGTAAATGCAGGAGGGAAGGCATGCGAGTTACGAGTATGGCCGCTACGGGAACCCGACCACAAAGGTCTTGGAGGACAAGATGAGGTTTTGGTCTCAATTCGGTGTATCAATTTGTTTGATATAAGAATGTCGAAATCTGATTCGATTGTTTTTGGTGCTTTATATGTTAGTGCATTGGAGAGAGCTGAAACGACTGTGTTTCTGGCATCGGGTATGTGTGCGAGTATAGCTGTGCTCTCGTCCCTGGTTCCTAAGGATGGTCATATCATAGCCACTACTGATTGCTACAGGCGGACTAGAATTTTCATTGAAACTGAGCTACCGAAGAAGGGGATCTCAGTGAGTTCTTTGCTTTGTAATATATGGTTAATGTATCTCTAACGTATTTGTATCCTAAATTTTTTGAAATTTACATATCGCGTACCCCGTATCGTATCTCCCGTCATATTCGGATGAAACCGGGTCTATTCTCGCAATCTTGGGTCCAAATACCTAGTCATATATGGTTAATGTTCTCATTCTGTAGAATAGTATGACGGGGATAACATGAGACAATCACAACATAGTACACACAAAGATGAATATATGCATCTTATGCCATGATTTGTTTAGCATAATTTGTTGAAGAATTTCTATTATGAGCCAGATATTCTGCTTTGTATCCAAACATGATGTAAAACTACTGTTACCTAAGAAGAAAATCTGGAAGAAAGATTTGCACTTACGGCGGATGTCACTGTTAAATATGAATAATTGAATATGCACGAAAACTAATTATATTAGCATCACATTCAAAGTCTTGGAGACATTTGTAGTTTTCAGTCGGCAGTATTGACCTGATGTATCTTGTCTGACTGTAATTTCAAACCAAGATACACATGCCAAGGATCTAGTTACTTTTTTCTAAGTCATTTATAATATTTTGTAGGTCTAGTTATATATTAGTTCACCTCTTGAGTTTTTTTAGTGTTTATATATGTGATGGTCCCTGCCGAGGATTGTTAATTTCCTTCTCTCTTGTCCAATTTCCCATCTAATCCATACCACTTCATGAGGTCAATTAGGCATACGCTCCTTTTTATCATTTCAATCCTGTGTTTGGAAAGGTGTGGATCCCATGTGAGGCAAGTTGAGAAGATTTTGTGATCTTTTGAGATGCCTCAATTTATTATGTGTATGCCTCAAATTTCTTGGCCTTATTTCTCCATTTTATACACAAAAGGAAGACTAGTAGTATATGGTCTCCATATAATCTATTTTTTTTGTCTCCATATAATCAGTATTGTTGTATTAATGATAAAAAATATATTCGTAACTCTAATCTTCAAACCAGCTCCTTGGGCAAACTGGTCTAGAATTCCATCTTGGTTATGAGTGTATAGTAGAGTGCCAGTTTGACATATCCCTGGATTTCTTTCCATAGTATACCTTTGTCCGGCGTGCTGTTGATTTGCCTTTGAATATGATGTGTTCTTGTATTGTGTGCTTGTTTCTAATTAGATTGTCCTCAAATTGCAGGCAACTTTCATTGACCCCGCTGATATGGACTCCCTCAAAAAGGCTTTGGATGAAAATAATGTTAGTGATAACCTTTCTTTGTCTGTCTACTTTTTGAAAATTGTCTTTTAGAACACAATATTCTAATTAATAGTTTTGAAGGGTTAAGGGTGCCTGGGTAACTGTGCATGCCTGGCCCTTTTCTTATGAAAAATTTATATTCCATGATTTCCTTTCTCTAACACATTTATGTTGCGCAGGTCTCTCTTTTCTTCACCGAAACTCCGACTAATCCCTTCCTTCGATGTGTTGATATCGAGCTGGTTTCAGAACTTTGTCATAAAAAAGGAGCACTAGTTTGCATAGATGGTACCTTTGCCACTCCTGTCAACCAGAAGGCCTTAACTTTGGGAGCAGATATAGTTGTTAACTCTGCGACGAAATTTATTGCTGGCCACAATGATGTGAGTGGTTGAAGTATTGAATTTTGCATTGTGACCAATCGGATAGCTCATCTTTTTCATCATATTATATTTGTACTTCTGTTTCCAGGTGATCTCAGGTTGTGTTAGTGGTCCAGAGGAATTAGTTTCCCAAGTTCGCAAACATCACCATCTTAATGGTGGGGTTCTTGATCCAGTAAGTATATGTTAAGGTTGATCAGTCACTAACTAGATGTACACTAGATACAAGCTATGCACTAGGTATAGTCGGTCACTTATCTATGTTTCCTGACATGTTTTTTTATTATTAACCATATGTTACTTTGTCAGACTTTGTTTTTTCACTCCTTTTCTTAATCATCTCTACTGTTGTATTTTGAGGAACATATTTACTGATGATATAGTTTTTGTACCTGTATAAGGGCCAATGTCAGATGAGTATAACTGGTAGACGTTACTCTTGTAACTTGCATTGCAATAATGAAAGCTGCCAATGACTGTGTGAGTACCAGCTATATAGCTCATAGTCTAAACTGACTTGCGGTTTTCCTTTATTGATGGCTTCATTTCAGCATGCCGCTTATATGGTCCTTCGAGGAATGAAGACGCTGCATCTTCGTGTACAGTATCAGAATAGTTTAGCATTGAGGATGGCCCAGTTTTTAGAGGAACATCCCAAGGTATGCAAATGCAATTATGTTCCTTTTTTTATATTCTCAGAATTGTAATTGTGTTGAGAGATTGTTTTCGAGTCAATAATCTCATGTTCAAGGTCTGGGACAAAAAAGAGTGACTTGAGTTAATTATTCGCGTCATCTTTCTCTAAAATGAATGGTCAGTAGGACGTATATACTTGACAGTGCCATGACTTCATTCTAAGTGTCATATCATCCATATTCTAGTTTCATGACTTTACTGCTATTGTATTGCCAGATTACACACGTATACTATCCAGGTCTGCTAAGTCATCCGGAGCATCACATTGCCAAGCGACAAATGACTGGTTTTGGTGGTGTGGTCAGTTTTGAGGTGAGCCATGTTATGCAATCGTCATCCTTTACTGCTATTGTTGATGATATTTAAAGCTTATATTATTGTCGTTTGCAATGTGTTATGCAGTTAAACGGAGGCTTGAGCTCTACTGTGAAGTTTATTGATTCTTTGAAGATACCATACCTTGCCCCTTCATTTGGAGGTTGTGAGAGCATAGTCGACCCGCCTGCCATTATGTCTTACTGGTAATGTTCTATCTTTTGTTGTTTTTGACATTATGTTCTCATATGAATTTCCTGCTAATTTGTGTTATTCTGTGTACAAACGAACAAACAAACAAAAACAAACAGGGATCTTACCCCAGCTGAGAGAGCAAAGTATGGGATCAAGGACAACCTAATTAGATTCAGTTTTGGAGTGGAGGACTATGAGGATTTGAAGGCCGATATTGCTCAAGCCCTAGAAGCTATCTGATTAGATAGAGTCAGTTCTGTAGGTGAAGTTACTCGTTGTCTTGTTTTGTTCGCCTTGCCCCAATCGAATGACTGCTAATGCTGCTGATTAGCATCCCTGTGATGCATATTGTGTTTGATGAGCAGAAACATTTGGCTATTAGCATTGGTTTTATTTTGTATTGGCTTCTAAAACTTCTGCAGCCAGTTAAACTTGGTGAACTTTGTGAAAGGGCTTGTTTTGGTGATTTTGTCACTACGAAGTGCTTTTCTTTTCGCTTTTTGTGTTTAGGTGGAAGTGGTGGCATAACATTTGTATTCACCTTCCTTGGGTCAGGTCTAAAAGGATTCTGGCATAAACTTGAGGTGAGCAAATCCACTCTATAAGAAAGGATGTTCGGGCTTTCTTATTCTCAACTGCACCCTCCTTGGCGACCTGCTTCGTTGTTGATCATGTCGTCAGCGACAACTATGGCAATGACCATGATTGCTGATTGTGCTGCTGCCTTAAATAGCTAAATTATCTTAATGACATTCTAATATTGGCATCCCAACTTCATAATTGTTCTTTTTTGAAGTGAGTTTAATTAATTTTGAAGCACATCGAAATTACTTCAAAAATATATCTTGGAATGCAAAAACACAATTTAAATACTTGTATTGTCGGATATATTTTTGAAATGTTTCTGATGTGTTTCAAAATTGACGATTTTTTTTTTTCACGAGCAATTTATCAAGTTGTGCCAACATCGAGCAATAGAATTAAGGTGCCAAAACATCCGATCACTATAATTGAGGTGCCAAAATCAATGAAAAGTTTGTTGGGATTTTGGTCTTTGTATTGGAAACTTTAGTCCCACATCGGCTAGGCCAAAAGAAATGTATCTCTATATATAAGCTATGCTTGTTTAGAGATGCACAAGTGGTGTGGAGGTGCACATGGGTGTGCAATGTGGGAGTATTTTTCTAGTGAAAAAAAGGCCAAATCAACAATGAAGCATTCATGCTTTTTGTCCTTGGAAATTAATTTCCAATGGAGCTAAGCCCCGTAGGGACTTAGCGACTCGGGCTCATGGGCTCATGAGGCATAATGTGGCGTTTTGTTGGTGCACTTTGAACTTAGCATCGTCGCGACCAATTTGTACGGCCAAGTGGCGTGCCAGTTGACTCAGATCGTGTCTGTGCATGATCTGAGCGGTTATAGCACGTTCGAGCAGTTTTTTTTCACGCTCCGAACGTTTTGCTAACTGGGCAGTTGCAGCGCGGGCCTATATAAGGTCTCTTCTCTCTCACAGTGCATACAGATAAGAACA
The DNA here is from genome assembly GCA_029216955.1 of Iris pallida. Classification (NCBI taxonomy): domain Eukaryota; kingdom Viridiplantae; phylum Streptophyta; class Magnoliopsida; order Asparagales; family Iridaceae; genus Iris; species Iris pallida. The sequence goes on from JANAVB010019600.1 coordinate 8,154,137, forward strand.
AGACAAGTGTTCAGAATTCCTTACGAATTCCTACAGACTTTGAGAGAAAAGAGAAGCGTTGCACCAACATTACTTTGCACAGGAGTCCGTACGCCATCCGAGGAGTCAGAAGAGCGGAGTCTTCCAAAGTTCTCCGTCGAACTTGCTGGTTCCTGAAAGCTGTTCTTGTGGGACGAATTAAGCTTTGAGCAACAGTGATCATTCACCCCAGCAGGCTGTTCTTCCATCCATCGCCTGTCATCGCTGATGTTGCTAGCAATTCGATTGGATACTTCTTTTTAGAAGTACTACTCTCGTTTATTGCTATAACGAAATCATTTTAGATTTTTGTTATCCAGAATCCTCAAAGGATTTCTGTCAAGCACCTTCTTTGAAGTGTTGCTAGAAACGTTGTTTTTACAATCGTTTCATTTTTCTATCGAAAATTGTGCCCCGGGACTAACAATCTCAAAGCTTAATTGACGAGATGGAAAACTTGAATGCTGCACTCATCAATCCTAACTTTACAAAGTTAGAACAGTTTGATGGAGAGCATTATCAAGTGTGGAAGAGGAAGGTTACTCTCACTATTCAACTCAGAGAAGTTGATTACGTGCTGTATGAGAAGGAACCTACTGTTCCAGATACTGGATCTGCAGCCGCAATCTCTGCGGCTACTAAGAACCATGCCAAATGGAGAAGGGACAATAGTATTTGTAGGCTTATGATCCTAAATGCTATGGAAGACTCCCTTGCTGAATCATATTCAAAGAAGACTGTTGCCAGAGAGATTTGGGAGTCTCTGGAGAAACTGTACAAGGATGATAAGAATCGTAGCAAGATATTTTTTATTGAGAAATATCACAAGTGGTTCTTTGAGGATGAGAAGCCAATGCTGCCGCAGGTGAAGGAGTTCCTGAAACTGCGACAGAAGTTGGAAGACGAGGCGATGCCCCTCCCCGACAAGTTTGTTGTTGAAGGGATCGTTTCGAAGCTCCCTGCGGGGTGGAGCAAGTTCTATGCAAACATGCATAGGAAGAAGTTAGAGATCACTCTCGACGATCTCCTACAGGAAATCTACGTTGAGGACCAGATGAGGGCTCAACTGAAAGTGGACGCACTGTCCAAGCAATTGGCTAACGCCAATCTGGTTCATAACAGGGAACCAAGGAAAAAGCTTACGGCTTTCCACACCAAGAAGAAGGACCCTAACAATCTGAACGTGAATGAGACTTCCTTCAAGCAAAAGAAGGCAAAGTCTCAGATGCCTTGTTTCAAGTGTGGCAAGAAAGGCCACTTCAAGAGTGAATGCAAAGCAAAGACCAAGCAAACAGAGCAAGGAGAGCCTAGCAAGGTTTCTATGATCACTGATATTGTTGCTATGATTGCGCAGGCCGATGCGGTGAGGGCTGACTATAACTGGTGGGTAGACACTGGAGCTACCTGTCATGTCTGCTCCAGCAAGGAGTGGTTTACCACCTATACACCAACCTCTGAAGTGGTTATGGTGGCAAACCAGGCACAAGCTGAAGTTCTCGGGATCGGGACGGTGGTTTTGAAGCTGACTTCGGGGAAGTCTCTGATGCTTCAAGGTGTGAAGCATGTACCTGCTATTGCAAAGAACCTGATCTCGAGAGGCCTACTCTGTAATATAGGCCTCCGGATGGACATCAATACTGGCCAGATGGTGATGTCTATTAAGGAAACATATTTCGGAAAAGCTTTTTATACCGAAGGAATGTTCAAAATTCAGCTTGTAAATCAGTCCAATATAATTAATGCAGTCACTCCTTGTGCTTATACTCTTGAGTTGTGGCATAATAGGCTAGGACATGTTCATTGTAAACGAATGAACAAAATGTCTAGTCTAGGACTTATCTCCAAATATGGGGGTTAAGTAGAGAAATGTGAAGTTTGTGCTCAAACAAAGATCATAAGGAAACCCTTTCCTCGGGTTAATCGAAGTACAAATCTTCTGGAGTTGGTACACTCCGATATCTATGACTTCAAACAGTTCTCTACAAAGGCCGGGATGAAGTATTTCATAACCTTCATCGATGACTTATCAAAGTACGTGTTCGTCTACTTGCTGAAGGCGAAAGACGAAGCATTCGAGAAGTTCAAGGAGCTCAGGGCCGAAGCTGAGCGGCAGACTGGACAACAACTCAAGATAATAAGAAGTGATCGAGGTGGAGAGTACATGTCTCATGAATTTGCATCGTTCTGCAAAGAACATGGAATTGTCAGTGAGACTACAACTCCGTACTTTCCTCAATCAAACAGAGTAGCAGAGAGGAAGAACAAAACGTTGACAACAATGATTAACTCAATGTTGTTAACTGTGGGTCTTCCAAAGTGCTACTAGGGAGAAGCTGCATTGACGGCCACTTTTATTCTAAATAGAGTGCCTCATGCAACTTCAGACATTACTTCTCATGAACTCTGGTTCAAGGTCAAACCTAACTTGAATGTCATTCGAGTGTGGGGGTGTTTGGCATATGTCAAGCTTCCAGATCTGAAGATTCAGAAGCTTGGGACAAGGACTACAAAGACGATCTTCTTGGGTTATGCCGAGAAAAGTGATGCTCGGAGATTTCTTGATATTGAGTCAAATCATATCATTGAATCTCGTGATGCAGAATATTTTGAAGACAAATTTGCAAGGCATAAGAACATTGTTCTATCGGATGTTCCGGAGAATAATGAGGGTGCGCAGGATACTGAAGTCTTCAATGAGGATGTGGTCTAAGAAGATGTTGTTGAAACAAAGGTTGAACCAAAACTAGTTGAGCCGTCAGCTAAGCGTGTGAGGAGGCCGAAGAAATTCGAAAGTGACTTTGTCACCTATCATGGGGAAGCAGATCCGCTTACCTATGATGTGGCGATGAAGACCAGAGACACGATTTTCTGGAAGGAGGCGACTGACAATAAAATTGATTCCATCACCTCAAATAACACTTGGGTGTTGGTTGATCTTCCTGAAGGAGCTAAACCCATCGGATGCAAATGGATCTTCAAGAAGAAGATGAAAGCAGACAGAACTATTGACAGGTTCAAGGCTAGGTTGGTAGCCAAGGGGTTTTCTGAGAAGCAGGGGATCGACTACTTTGACACGTATACTCCAGTATCCCGGATGACCACCATCAGAATGTTGATTGCTCTCGCAGCGATACATAAGATGGTGATACATCAGATGTATGTGAAAACGGCTTTCCTAAATGGCGAGCTGACCGAAGAGATTTACATACAACAACCAGAGGGATTTGTCGTCAAGGGTCTTGAAGACAAAGACTGCAAGTTGGTAAAATCCTTGTACGGTCTTAAACAGGCTTCCAAGATGTGGCATGAGAAATTTGACAAGGTTATAAGGTCAAATGGCTACATGGTCAGCGAGACGGACATGTGTGTTTACACAAAGTTCGCTGATGGAAGATGTATAATCGTTTGTCTGTACGTGGACGATATGCTGATCCTAGGTACGGATATGGGCTGTGTCACGGAGATAAAGAAGTTCATCTCGAACAAGTTCAGTATGAAGGACTTGTGGGAAGCTGATGTGATCTTAGGGATCAAGATCATCCGGACAGACACTGGACTAGCACTGTCACAGTCTCATTATATTGAGAAGATGATCACACGCTGCGGGTATCATGATCTTCCAGGGATCGATATGCCTTACAGGTGTGATATGAAGCTGAAGCCTAATTCAAGGTGCCACGACCCGCACCCTAGAATAAGGGCACGAGACGTGGGTACGTCCAGCCTACGCCGCAGTGTCGGCGGTAGAACGCTGTCCTAGGTCAAACATCTAACAATATAAAGGTACCTGTACAGTATATACACTCCGAATGGAGGTGACATAGCAATACAGTCTCAATCACATCGAAGGTAGAGCATGATAAAGATAGAAAAAACATGAAATCCACAAGAGAGATACAACATATAGAAGTCTAAGTGTCTAAGATACACAAACCCAGAAAACATCTCAAATCTCAAATACAGTAGTCCATAAAATAAATACAACTCAAGACAACTGAAATAACTATCTATACAACCTCTACTATGTCTCCTCTAGGCTAGCAGGCAACCTCCAAGCTATCTGTAAAATTTATCAACAGGTCCAGTCAGGACAGGAGCGAGCACAATACATCTCACGCAGATCATAACAGGTTAGAAAATATAACGTGCAATAGAGTAAGATACATGAAACGCTGAAAGAAGATGTATATGAAAAACAGAAGGATATGATAATAGAAAATATCTATATATGATAAGTAAGAACTGTAAGCAATATGTGATTTAGAGTACAATATGGTTATGTAAACGGGTTAGATTATACAATAAAATGGGACTCCTTTGTACGTGGGTGTACAATGGACATATACAATTTTTTATACAATAGGATTGATCACATAACCATTTCTACTCTTCCTCCCCAATCAATACACAAGGATCCAATTGAGTTACGTTACCTTATACAATGGCTTGTACAATGGCTTGTACAATAGAGCTCAATATGATAATGGGAGTACAATATGCACAATGAGTGTACAATGATAAGGGTATTCAATAAATATAATATGTTAGTGAAACACACATCACAATATGTATTTAGTGAACACAAAGGAGATAACATCGCAAAAGAAGATCCATATAGTACCAATCCGTGTTACCAATGTGTCAGCATCAAGTAAATTAATCTATGGCAAGAATAGACGTTCTAGCAAGTATGAAACGGTCAGAGAATGTACTCGCCTGATAAACTGAACAGCTGATAGGTATAGAGGTCCAAACTGAAGCCACAGAGTCCTATTTAGAGCAACACAGGTCAAGATGTATACGAGAGATGATAAATGAAATGTATAATGCATCTGCATGCTGTCTAGGTCAAACTAGACTAAAGTCAACACTTGGTCAACTCTAGTCAACCACACTAGTCAAATTAGGTTAACTAGGTCAAGTCCTAGCCCAAACAAGTCTAACAAGTCTCACTAGGCCTAACCAAGCCTAGGCTAGCACTCATACAATCACAAGACAATGTGAACCACAACAATGCATAATATAAAATAGATAATATATATAAATACATACCTTCATACATACATGCATATCCACATTAGATACATATTTATATATATAGGCATATGTTACATCATGCATAATTACATAGTTACATAGATATATACATTCATGCACATTTACATACATACTTTTATACATTATATATGTTAACATTCATTACAATGCATTATATTTTACTTATACCTTTGATTGATTCATTCATTCATATATGACATTCATTCATGCATATTACATACTTACATGCATCTATACATTATATACATTGTATATAACATGTAAAAATAGAAGGGGAAAAAAGGGAAAAATTGAAATGGAAAGGGAAGGGAAGAAAAATGTAAATAAAAGGGAAAACAGTGGACATATACATGCTTGCATCATATATTCTACATTACCATATATACTATCATTATATATTACATTATATTATTTATATATTATGCATTCATATCTATCATTATATGTATACCTTGCATTCATATCTAGCATTCACTATATACTTCCATGCATACATTGTATATCATTCTTTCATTCATGCATTTATGCATTGCTTACATACATTATATTAATTGCATTCCTACATGCTTGCATTCAATCATATATATACATTAATGTAAAGAGGATATATATCATATATATATCATTTCATTCTTCTAACATATCATGTATTACATACTCTATATTCATTTAATATCCATACTACATAGGCTCATAGGTTACACAAAATGCATATATCGTATAGTCACTCTTCTACTTAAAACCAATACTGTACTAATTGGACCTTTACTAAATTCTAGGATTAAAGTATGTTGTAGCCCTTCGTGTTAGCTTTCCGAAACATCAAACGGATCGCATTTTCGTGTCCGGAAGCTCCCGAAATCGCAAAAATACCGAAACACGTTCGTCTTTCGTACAGCTGACACTCAAATAATTCTACAGAAAGTTATAGAAGGAATTTGGCTTATTAAAATATATATTTGAAAATCTAACTTCGATACGGTTCTTTAGAAAAAAATGGAAAATAAATCAGAGTTCTAAGCTAAAAGTTATGACATTTCTAAGTTGCTTTGGTTAATAAAAACGTGGATGAATATTATGACGAATTTGAGTTGTTTTGGACAAAAGAACACATATAGGCCAAAATACTTGGATACAAACATAGGTATCCAAATGAAACTCATTCTAACCATCCTAACTAAGATCAATCCACTCTCTAACCATTCTAAACCTGAATTTAAATATCTATGTAAACTATTATCATACATACATACACATGGGGTGTCCTAATTTGGGATCTATCAAGTAGGACACAAGACACATATCTAAAATCCTCAAGAGAGCTCCAAATGGCCTCAAATTTGAATCTAAATGGGACACATGCATGAGGATGGATCCTACCAATTCAAAACTAATTTATATGCAAAAAAATTGATTTAGAGGATGAGTTTTACCTATTGGGAGTGGAATCCCAATGAAATCCTTTAGGACACGGCTCCGATACGAAGATCCCTCAAAGTGGACACTCCTCCTTGCACTCCTCTTCCAATCCTTTGTAGCACCCTTCTCTTGGAGAATGGAAATGATTGAAGGAAGGTTTGGTGAAGGAATAATTTGATTTGGAGATCAAATCAATAGGAAGGCTCTCTAAAATTAGGGAAGAACAAAAGGAAAATAAAAGAGGCAAGATTGTAATGAATGAAATGAATCATTCTCCCCTAAAGGTGGCTGCCATAAAGTGTCCATTTGGGCTAATGGAAAATATCCTAATTGCCCCTCTCTAGTCTCATATGGTTAAGTCTAGACTAGGTTCAAGTTTGGGGTCAAAATGATCTAGTTTTGAGTATCTAACTTAACCATTCTAACATGATAAAAATTAGTTTAATTAACTAACTTAAATGTTGGGTCTTGTGAGCCATGCTTAACTTAATATTGGGTCCCATCTAGAGTTTAAGCTACCTGGGTCACAATACAAGTCGGAACGAGACGAAACTCAAACCCGACTAAACAAATCCAATAAAAACAATATTAAAAATATAAATTTTTTCCAAAATATTAAAATATGAAAAATAACCAAAATCATAATACATCAATTTAAATATTATTAAAATAAACTAAAATTTACCAATTAATCAAAATCCTAAATAATTCAAAAGTCACAAAATGACCAAAATATCCTTAGCCTAAAAAGTTGTAAATAGTCATTCTAATCACATGGTTAGGTCCCCATGGTCATGGTTAGTCTCTAGGCTCAACAGTTCTAGAGTTCACTAGCTAACACATCAAAATTATAAATCACCAATTTTAAATAGTATTAAATTAATTAAAAAATTCCCATAAATCATAAATCCTATTATTAAATAATAAACTTTTACAAAAGTTCAAAATTACCCTCATTTTAGAAAAGTGGGTGTTACACAAGGGAAAGCGTCAGGCAGCTGGAGTACGCGAGCGTAATCGGGTGTTTGATGTATGCTACTACTGCCACAAGACCTGACATAGCTTTCATCGTGGGAATGCTGAGTCGTTTCACGATCAACCCAGGCATTGAGCACTGGAAAGCTGTGAAACGGGTTATGAGATATCTCAAAAAGACTCAGACATATGCAATGTACTATAATGAAGATCCGCCGGTAGTGGAAGGCTTCAGTGATGACAACTGTGAAACCCAATTTTATAGTATGATTATTATTAATATTAAAATATTATTATTATTATCATTATTAGTATTATTTTTGGGTTTTTAAAATCAATTTCGGAAATAATAAACACGGTTTTGTTTGCTGACCCAGACCCGGCCCTAACCTAATCTTTTAAATCTGGTTTCTTTTAAAAAAAAAATATTTTTGAGCTGGTCCACCGTTGGACCAGTATTTCGCCCCACACGTTCTCCCCTCTCCCCCATATTTCTTTCCCTACGTTCACTCCTGCACTCACAACTTTCCACTCTTCCCTCTTTTAATCACACAACTCACTACCACCCTATTACTTCATCCACCTCTTTATTTCCCACTCCAGTAGATAATTCCCACACCACCACCATTTCCCTCCTGCACTCACAACTCTCACTCCAGAGAAACTTCACCCTCCCCCTCTCTCTCTCAACCCTTCCCTGTCGAGCGCCCCTAGTCGACCCGACCTTCGTCGACCCACGCCCCGACCCCCATCGCTGGAGCCGCCCGCTCGGCCCCGTGTCTGTCCGCGGTCGACGCCACCACCGGCACCCCGGTCGTCGCTCCCGTAACCGACCTCCCTGTCGGTTCGCCGACAGCGCCCCGCCTGCTCGGCCCCGACCAGCGCCGGCTCCCAGTCCGCGCGCTCGGTGCCGGCTCCGAGCCGTCGCGCTAGCCCGCGTTCGCCCGGCGCCAGCCCGCGCGGCCCTCCGCCGCGCACCCGCAGTTCGTCCCCGGCCCCGACCCGAACCACCCGTGGCTGCGTTTCCGCAAGCCCCGTCCCGCTTCCGGTAACCCGCGGGTTTCCCGATCTGCTTCTCGGCCATAGCCGCCGCCTCTCGGCCACCCCGAGCTCAGTCCGTTGTTTTCGTGCCCCGATCCGCTGTCCGCAGCACCTCGTGGGTCCAGATCCGCTATTTTCGTGGCCGATCTCTGCTGTTTACGGGATTTCGAGTTCGTACTATGGATTCGCGCGTCCCGAGTCCGAGGCAACCCTTCAGATTTCGTCGATTTGGGTAATCTCTGGTTAATTATAGTAGTTCGTCCTTCTCCAGTGTCAATGATGATATTTGGTCCGCGAATTTCTTTGGAAATTCGGTTTTTGGTTACGCGTTTGGTTCCGAGAATTTTTTCGGAACCATTGTTGGATTTATTCTGTGGATTTGGCTTAGTTCTGTTCGTTTCGGGATTTCCCGAGAACCTTCGGGAAAGCTCCTGTTGGGTTGTTTTGCTTTTCCGAAACTTTTCGGAAATGGGTTTCTTAGTTTCGGATCTTTCTGATTTTTGTGCTGTGACATTTCTGGTTGGATTCGGACTCCCGAATTCGTTTCGGGTCGTTCCGAATTAATTTTGAAAAATGGTTGTGGTTATTTTGATATATATATTTTGGGATTCCCTGGTTTGGGATTTTGCAGGAAAATATTGGCATATTTCCCAGGTTTGGGTTGACCAAAAATAGAGGAAATGCTGCCGAATTTTTTCGTAAATTTAATTATATTTTAAAAATGATTTTAAAATGGATTTCAAAAAATATTAATATTTTGGTTTTTGGGCGACGACCGTATTGGTCAATGGGCCCCGGCTAAGTGCAAACGAAACCGGCCTCACCCGGACGTTGAGGCATTAGCCTAAATAACGATTAGACCATATCTGAGACTCATTAAATATTTACTTTATTTTTATCATTTAATTTACTCATAATTAATTATAGGAAGTTTTAGAACTAACGACCATTTTGTCTTATTTCAATTTATGTAAATAAATTGTAATGGACATAAGCCCAGCTGGTTGTTGGCTCTGTAACTTGTAATTTGGTAGCGTAGGATCTTCTGTTGTTTGCTTGTTTTGCGAGTTCTTTTAGCGTACGCGTAAATCAAAATAGATAATTATTTTCATATAAAAATTAATAAAGTTTTCTCACATTAAAATTTACAAGTTTTAATATTTAACAACGATCATGTATTTCTCATTAAAATAAGAAATTTAGTTGCATATGTATAATTATGGAAATACAAAGTTTTAATCAAATTAATTTGGTAACTACGAGATTTTTCCAAAAATACAAGTTTAAACGATCTTTCCCTCGTTATTTAATTACAACGCACCGATAATCGCGTTTTTGTTCGTGTTTAATAAATAAAGATTTAAAATTGATTAGGACACAATTAGAGATTTCAACTAGTATAGTTAGCTTGGTAACCCTGGATTCTGAGTTAGTTTCTCGAATGTAGAAATTCGAGGACGATCCTAATTCCCATCTTGAAGTCTTCAACCTTTCCAGTCCAGTCCATTTTGAGGCAAGTACATTTTGTGTTAGTTTGCAATTATTTAGTAATCATTTTAATGCAAGTTTAAACCACGATGCAACACGGGACTCTCTCTGAGAGCACTGGCTGTAACTACTGTAACTGTTTGGGGACTGGGGAGTAGTGTAATGATTATGACCACATCCAAAACAATAACTTAGGCCAGTATTAGCTTACCCCTCTTACACACGGGGATAAGTCGAATCGTATCAATAGGATACAACTGTACAACCCAAGCCGGTCATATTCATTGCCTATTCAAATCACACTGTTTTACTGCTAGAAAACTGTTTACTTCAAATTGTTTAAAAGTGCATAATTCTATTATTATTTTAATTATCAAATTAGCATGAATTGTACTTTGCTCCCTCCTGACTGGAGATAATATTTTTAGGGAACATTGAGGATGCTGAGCTGTTATACTATACAACAGCTAATATGACCTGGTTCTGTACCCCGTGGTGCTGCCAGAGTCCCCATTGGAGGACGCAGGACCTGAGGCCGATGTGCCGAATGCTTAGATAGATTTTCTTTTCCAGTTTTGTTGTTTTATTTGAAATTCTGTTATTTGAATTCAGTTCTTTTAATTCCAGTTGTATTTATTTCAATGTTTAATAAAGTTTTGAATTCCCGAAGATTGAGTTGTGACAAATATAGATGTTGTTGTGGTTACCTGCTAATGGAACAGCTTACTGCCGCCGTCTCAACAACGGTGCAGGCTGGGCATGATCCGGTTCGACCCAATTATTTGGGATCGGGTCGTGACATGTTTTTAGTGGTGGCCCATGCAGGTCCAACAACAACTTAGAAAAATATACCTAGAAACAATTAGAACACTAGAACATTGATTTGTCACAACATAGGTCCGAATTATATATAAATAAATATTTTTGTTTGATTATAGACTGGTAGGCTACCTTGCTTATGTGTGCATCCTAAACCTTCCAGAGAATGGCTATTGACAAGACCAATCCTGCTGGTGATGAAGTGTCATCTCCGGATCATACACCATCTTCTCAACCAAGTCCAGGGTTTATTCCCTCGCAGCTGATTGACCGTCCTCATAATGCATCCAGTGAAGTTTTTACTACACCGGCGGATCCTACCTCTTCTCAAACTGAGCTACATTTCCTTGGGAAAGTACCCATTCCTGATGCTCCACCAGTACCAGCGAACACCTCCCAAATGGTTGCCCTATTTCAAGAAATCCTGGAGTCCCAGAAGGCTCAAGCTGAAGCCCAGCAGGAACAGATGGATATCACGAGAGAAGTCATGAAGAACGTCAATGATGTAGCCTTAGCTATCTCCAACCAAGTTGGGGTGGAACCTCACCCTAGGAGGTATACCCCTGAATCTAGAAGATATTTGGGTCCCATCAAGTACTCTACTTTTCGGCAGTCTTGTCGTAAGAGGCTATTGGCTTGTGACTACTGCAAGAGGCCTGGTCATCAGGCCGTTAGTTGCCGCAAGAGATTGAGACAATGTTTGGCATGTGGATCCGCTGAACATCAGGTAAAGAACTACCTCTTATCTCCCCATTATACCAGAGCACCTATCCCAGCAACACCTGCTACGCCGCAACCTAGGGACTCTCTTCCTATTCGGCAGACCTTGCCTCCTACAATAAGGCATGATGCAGACTCGAGGTTCATAGAAGATGAAGCAGTTGGAGACTGCTCATGCAAGAGCCAGAACCATGAAGATTAGTACCTAGGACCGTTGAATAGCATTTTTTATTTTTATAAGAAGTTGTAACAGGATGTCCTTAGATCAATCATAAGAGTTTTTGCTGTAATTCTCCACATGAATAAAATTTTTAGTTACACCTTTATGGCAGATATTTTCCCTGATAGTCTTCCCGGATTACCCCAGACCTAGACATAGTGTTCACCATTGACCAAGTCCCCGGATCATTCCCTATTTCAAAAAGGGACACTATAGAGTCAACCCAAAGGAGGCCAAGAAGATGAAGGACCAGATCAATAAAGGCTCTAGGATTTATCCAGGATGGAACTTCATCCTAGAGAGCGTCTGTCTTGTTAGTGCACAAGAAGGACGGAACAGTACGGATGTGCATCGACTACCGGGCGCTGAACAATATCACCATCAAGAACAAGTACCCTCTGTCCCGGATCGATGACCTATTTGATCAATTGAGCGGAGCCAAGGTGTTTTCGAAGATTGATCTTAGATCTTGCTACCACCAGATCAGGGTCAGGAAGGAAGATTTTCCCAATACGGCATTCAACGCCAAGTATGGACAGTTTGAATTCTTGGTCATGCTGTTTGGACTGACGAATGCTCCTGCGGTGTTCATGAACCCTATGAACAAGGTTTTCCATGAATTCCTAGATCAATTGTCGTTGTCTTCATCGATGACATTCTGATCTATTCAAAGACGGAAGAGGAGCACGAAGAGCACCTCAGAAAAGTTCTAGAAACTTTGAGGAAGGAGAAGCTGTATGATAAGCTTTCCAAGTGTGAATTCTTTCTAGACAAGGTAGATTTTCTTGGCCATGTTGTCACAGGAGAAGGAATTTCGGTGGATCCGAAGAAGATAGCCGCTGTTGAGAAGTGGTCTGCCCCAAGCTCAGTTGCTGAAATCAGGAGTTTTATGGGCTTGACTGGCTACTACCGGAAGTTCGTGAAGGGTTTTGCCAGAATTACTGAGCCGATGACGAAGCTCACTCGGAAGAATGAAGAGTTCATATGGACGAAAGATTGCCAGGCATCATTCGAGGAGCGGAATAAGAGACTTACCACTGCACCAATCCTTGCGCTACCCGCAGGAACTGGTGGTTTCTCAATCTATAGTGATGCCTCAGGTAAAGGACTGGATTGCGTTCTTCAACAACATAGAAAAGTGATTGCTTATGTATCTAGGCAATTATGGACTCATGAGAAGAACTATCCCACACATGATTTGGAGCTTGCGGCAGTCATCTTTGCTTTAAAGCTATGGAAGCATTATCTATATGGAGAGAGAGTGGAAATATATACAGACCACAAAAGTCTGAAGTATGTTTTTACTTCGAAGGAGCTGAACATGAGACAAAGAAGAGGGCTGGAGCTGATGAAGGATTTTGGCATCGATCTACAGTACCACTCGGGTAAGGCTAATGTGGTCGCAGATACACTTAGTCGATACCCTATGGCGATATTTTGACCAGGGAGCGGCACCTGCTAAAGGACATCGATAAGCTTGGACTGGAGATTATACTGCCTGGAAGGAAGGAGCTGGATGCTGATTCATTGTTGATGAAGTTGCAAGTGAGCTCGAGTCTGATGGACAAAATCAAGGAGACGCAGGTTCAAGATGATACACTTTGCAAACTTAGAGATCAAGTGCTGGCAGGAACACTTGAAGGATTCTCAATCGCTAGTGACGGAGCGCTGAAGAATGGTACGAGGCTTTGTGTACCAACTGGCAAACTGAGGAACGAGCTGATGCAAGAAGCGCACCAGTCGCAGTATTCCATACATCCTGGAGCCAACAAAATGTATCGGGATACGCGTACCATTGTTTGGTGGTTTGGAATAAAGAAAAACGTGGCCAGGTATGTTGCTAGATGTTTAATTTGTCAACAAGTAAAAGCTAGCAGACAGAGACCAGCAGGACTATTGCAGCCGCTTGACATCCCGGACTGGAAATGGGAGCACATAACAATGGATTTCGTATCGGGACTGCCTCGATCCCAAGGAGGGAAGGATGCCAATTGGGTTATCGTGGACCGACTGACGAAGTCAGCCCACTTTATCCCCTTCAAGGTTGGTTTATCCACCGAGAAGTTGGCAGCACTGTACATGCGGCACATCTACCGGATTCATAGAGTTTCGGTAAGTATTGTGTCTGACAGAGATACTAGATTTACCTCTCACTTTTGGAAGAGTTTGCATGACAGCTTGGGAACACAACTGAAGTTCAGCACCGCCTATCACCCCCAGACTGACGGGCAATCAGAGAGAACAAATCCAGACGCTAGAAGACATGCTGAGATCCTGTGTCTTGGAATTTGGAGGGTCTTGGGAAGACCATTTGCACTTGGTAGAGTTCTCTTACAACAACAGCTACCAAGCTAGCATTGGTATGACACTGATCGAGGTACTCTATGGACGTCATTGTCGCACTCCACTTGCTTGGGACGACGTCGGAGAACGAGCGTTGCTTGGACCTGAGAAGGTGACCGATGCAGCAGAGAATGTGAGAATGATCATAGACAAGCTCAGGATTGCCCAAGGCAGACATAAGCATTGGATTGATAGTAGTCGTCGACCAGTGGAGTTTGAAGAAGGAAATAGCATTTCTGTGAAGTTTCTCCTACCAGAGGAACAATCAATTTTGACGGAGCTGGGGAAAATTGAGGCCAGGTACATAAGGCCATTTGAAGTTTTAAGACGAGTTGGAAGTAGCGTACCGGTTAACTCTACCAGCTAATCTTGAGAGTGTGCAACATCTTCTACGTATCATAACTCAGATGCTACATTCCGGATCCGAGTCACATATTGGAAAATTTAGAGCTGAAGTTGGACTCAACCTTTCAGTGCCAGAGAAACCAGTTGCACGCGTAGTCAGAGGTGAGAAGAAGATCAGAATTTGAGCCATCACATAACTCCTATTTCTTATCTTTTCATTCTAAACTCGACTGATGCTGCTAAGTTAGCCTAGTTTTGCAAGTTATTTCTTTATCAAGCTTGATCATGACAGTATTTTATTGGGTGCACCCACTAATATATTGTCTAATCAGGACCGGTACATGATGGTCTGATCAACCTCGTGTACTTTGGTTCGCTTTTGTATTTTTCTGCATGGATGATATCATAAATGAAACTTGTCCCTAAACCGTCTCATCCACGACTGCCTTGGAAATTCTTATTGTTGGACCTGAGTTACGGGCGTAGTACCCGTACCTGTTTGATTTGAGTTTATCCAACCCTCCTAACCCTGCCTTTAATTTCGAGGACGAAATTTTCTAAGGAGGGAAGATTGTGAAACCCAGTTTTATAATATGATTATTATTAATATAAAAATATTATTATTATTATCATTATTAGTATCATTTTTTGGTTTTTAAAATCAATTTCGGAAATAATAAACATGGCTTTTGTTTGCTGACCCAGACCCGGCCCTAACCTAATCTTTTAAATCTGGTTTCTTTTTAAAAAAATATTTTTGAGCTGGTCCACCGTTGGACCAGCATTTCCCCTCACACGTTCTCCCCTCTCCTCCATATTTCTCTCCCTACGTTCACTCCTGTACTCACAACTTTCCACTCTTCCCTCTTTTAAACACACAACTCACTACCACCCTATTACTTCATCCCCCCCTTTATTTCCCACTCCAGTAGATAATCCCCACACCACCACCATTTCCCACCTGCACTCACAACTCTCACTCCAGAGAACCTTCACCCTTCCCCTCTCTCTCTCAACCCTTCCCTGTCGAGCGCCCCTGGTCGACCCGACCTTCGTCGACCCACGCCCCGACCTCCATCGCCGGAGCCGCCCGCTCGGCCCCGTGTCTGTCCGCGGTCGACGCCACCACCGGCGCCCCGGTCGTCGTTCCCGCAGCCGACCTCCCTGTCGGTTCGCAGACAGTGCCCCGCCTGCTCGGCCCCGACCAGCGTCGGCTCCCAGTCCGCGCGCTCGGTGCCGGCTCCGAGCCGTCGCGCTAGCCCGCGTTCGCCCGGCGCCAGCCCGCACGGCCCTCCGCCGCGCACCCGCAGCTCGTCCCCGGCCCCGACCCGAACCACCCGTGGCTGCATTTCTGCGAGCCCCGTCCCGCTTTCGGTAACCCGCGGGTTTCCCGATCTGCTTCTCGGTCGTAGCCGCCGCCTCTCGGCCACCCCGAGCTTCGTCCGTTGTTCCCGTGCCCCGATCTGCTGTCCGCAGTACCTCGTGGGTCCAGATCCGCTGTTTCCGTGGCCGATCTCTACTGTTCGCGGGACTTCGAGTTCGTACTATGGATTCGCACATCCCGAGTCCGAGGCAACCCTTCAGATTTTGTCGATTTGGGTAATCCCTGGTTAATCATAGTAGTTCGTCCCTCCCCAGTGTCAATGATGATATTTGGTCCGCGAATTTCTTCGAAAATTCGGTTTTTGGTTACGCGTTTGGTTCCGAGAATTTTTTCGAAACCATTGTTGGATTTATTCTGTGGATTTGGCTTAGTTTTGTTCGTTTCGGGATTTCCCGAGAACCTTCAGGAAAGCTCCTGTTGGGTTGTTTTGCTTTTCCGAAACTTTTCGGAAATGGGTTTCAAAAATATTTTAGTTTCGGATCTTTTCGATTTTTGTGCTGTGACATTTCTGGTTGGATTCGGACTCCCGAATTCGTTTCGGGTCGTTCCGAATTAATTTTGGAAAATGGTTGTGGTTATTTTGATATATATATTTTGGGATTCCCTGGTTTGGGATTTTGCAGAAAAAATATTGGCATATTTTCCAGTTTTTTGGATGACCAAAATAGAGGAAATGCTGTCGGATTTTTCCGTAAATTTAATTATATTTTAAAAATAATTTTAAAATGGATTTTGGAAAATATTAATATTTTGGTTTTTGGGCGACGACCGTATTGGTCAATGGGCCCCGGCTAAGTGCAAACGAAACCGGCCTCGCCCGGACGTTGAGGCATTAGCCTAAATGACGATTGGACCATATCCGAGACTCATTAAATATTTAATTTATTTTTATCATTTAATTTACTCATAATTAATTATAGGAAGTTTCAGAACTAACGACCATTTTGTCTTATTTCAATTTATGTAAATAAATTATAATGGACATAAGCCCAGCTGGTTGTTGGCTCTGTAACTTGTAATTTGGTAGCGTAGGATCTTCTGTTGTTTGCTGGTTTTGCGAGTTCTTTTAGCGTACGCGTAAATCGAAATAGATAATTATTTTCATATAAAAATTAATAAAGTTTTCTCACATTAAAATTTACAAGTTTTAATATTTAACAACGAACATATATTTCTCATTAAAATAAGAAATTTAGTTGCATATGTATAATTATGGAAACACAAAATTTTAATCAAATTAATTTGGTAACTACGAGATTTTTCAAAAAATACAAGTTTAAACGATCTTTCCCTCGTTATTTAATTACAACGTACCGATAATCGCATTTTTGTTCGTGTTTAATAAATAAAAATTTAAAATTGATTAGGACACAATTAGAGATTTCAACTAGTATAGTTAGCTTGGTAACCCTAGATTCTGAGTCAGTTTCTCGAATGTAGGAATTTGAGGACGATCCTAATTCCCATCTTGAAGTCTTCAACCTTTCCAGTCCAGTCCATTTTGAGGCAAGTACATTTTGTGTTAGTTTGCAATTATTTAGTAATCGTTTTAATGCAAGTTTAAACCACGATGCAACACGGGACTCTCTCTGAGAGCACTGACTGTAACTACTGTAACTGTTTGGGGACTGGGGAGTAGTGTAATGATTATGACCACATCCAAAACAATAACTTAGGCCAGTATTAGCTTACCCCTCTTACACACGGGGATAAGCCGAATCGTATCAATAGGATACAACTGTACAACCCAAGTCGTTCATATTCATTGCCTATTCAAATCACACTATTTTACTGCTAGAAAACTATTTACTTCAAATTGTTTAAAAGTACATGATTCTATTATTATTTTAATTGTCAAATTAGCATGAATTGTACTTTGCTCCCTCCTGACTGGAGATAACATTTTTAGGGAACATTGAGGATGCTGAGCTGTTATACTATACAACAGCTAATATGACCCGGTTCTGTACCCCGTGGTGCTGCCAGAGCAGGGCCGGCCCAGGGCACGGGCGAGGTGGGCGACCGTCCTGGGCCCCCAATTTTGAAAGGCCTCATAATTTTAAAATTGACTAGGTATATCATAAAAATTAATAAAAATAAAAATAAACAAGACCCATTCTAGAAATAACAAAAAGCTAGCACTACAATTTGAAAAAAATATGATAGCTTGATAGATGATTTTGCTCGTAAAAATACTAAAAAAAATTATTTATGTGAGAAAAAGGCCTAAATTCTAAATTTTGTCCTAGGCCCCATAAATCATAGGACCGGCCCTGTGCCAGAGTCCCCATTGGAGGACGCAGGACCTGAGGCCGATGTGCCGAATGCTTAGATTGATTTTCTTTTCCAGTTTTGTTGTTTCATTTGAAATTCTGTTATTTGAATTCAGTTCTTTTAGTTCCAGTTGTATTTATTTCAATGTTTAATAAAGTTTTGAATTCCCGAAGATTGAGTTGTGACAAATATAGATGTTGTTGTGGTTACCTGCTAATGGAACAGCTTACTGCCGCCGTCTCAACAACGGTGCAAGCTGGGCATGATCCGGTTCGACCCAATTATTTGGGATCGGGTCGTGACAACAACTGGTGCTCAGAGATGGAGAGCGAGAGGTCCACAGGTGGATTCATTTCCACAATAGATGGAGCAGCTATATCGTGGAAGTCGAAGAAGCATACTATGCTCTAGTGGTCATCCATGAAATCTGAGTTCTTTGTACTTGATACCGCACCAGAGGAAGCATAATGGCTTCGGGAGCTCATGTATGATCTTCTAGTGGTTGGGGCGCAAATACCGGCGATACCGATATACTGTGACAATCAAGTGATTGCGACGATGGCATCAAATGACTTTTTCAACAGAAAGAAAAGGACTGTGCAGGTGAAGCACATGGTAGTACACGATCTTATCAAGAGAGGTGTAATTGTAGTGAATAATGTTCGGAGTCAGGAAAACCTGGCGGATCTGTTCACCAAGGGCCTCAAGCGCCAGCTGGTCGATGACACAGCAAGTAAAATGAGCTTGAAGATATTCTGATATTGTATTATTGCAATCATACAATAAAGTTTTATGCTATTAGTTCAAAGAAAAATCTACTAGGCATTTAGCTTTTGGTTCAATGGAGGACCATTAATCGGAAGAATATCAGAAACGATAGGTACATGTCCTATTAGGCATGGAGAGGTTACGGACCTACAACCACTGTTGTCTATTATTGTTTTCTATAAAAAATGTATCATATGGGAAGGTTGGCTTAAACACATTAATGAGTTCTCAGGCAGAGTGAATACCTGGTGTGCTTTACAGGAAGCACGGTAGCGCAGTACTACAAAGGGTGAAACTCCATGCTACAGTGGGGTGACTCCACCATGAGGTTCCTGAAAGGGGTAATGCCTCGGCTTTGCGAGCCAAGTCACAACGATGTAGCACCACAAATAGACAGGTAGCCTAATACTGTATGTTAAAATTAAAGAGGAGTGTAGTCAGCACTATAAAGGGGAAGAGTTCCTTATGTTACAGTGGCACGACACCACGATAAAGTACCCGGATAGGGATAAAGCCTCGGCCTTGCAAGCCATGTTGTTGCGGCGTAACACCGCAAGGAAGCCTAAGGCTTCATGCTGGGTAGCTAGTATGGCACTACAAAGAGGCGGTGACCTCATGCTACAGTAGTATGACACTACGATGAGGTTTCCGGTAGCAGTAATGTCTCGACTTTAGGCTATGTCATAGCGGCATAGCACTGCAAGGGAAGCGCAAAGTGCTTCATGCCATGTCTCCTTAACAAAGAACTCACTTATAGTGTATGGAAAGAGATATCAGGCCGTCTCTTGAGGGTAAACTTGTAGATGCCCAAAATTATACACTGAGACCAGGCTGGCACATGGCCTTTAATGTGCAGCAAGAAGCACATGTAACTACATTATATGAGTGACAAGAATTTCAGCTATGGTACAGAATTCAAGGCTTAGTCCATTCTTGTATTATAGTCTGTTGTTTGACCCATGCGGGAAGATTCAAGTCGTCAGCGACATCTCTCCTAATGCATGATGGATAGTTGTCACGACCCGCACCCGCTTTTCCAGATACGAGACGTGTCCAAGCCAGCCTACGCCGCAGAGTCGGCGGTAGAACGCTGTCAAGCCCGCAAGAATAAATGCTCAAAATAAAAATTTGTTGCTCATTTACATTTCTAAATTTATTACAATAGTTACAACATTTAAAATTAAAGGAAATACAAGATTTTACAATTAATGAAAATGGTACATCTGCTATCTATTTCTAGGTTGACCTCAGCATACCCAAGCCTTCCCAATGCTAAGAGTGATCGCGGCTAAACCTGAAAAATGTTGATTTCCAGTCAGGAATGGAACAAGTACACAAACTGACGATAATACGAAAACACAATAGAATTAACAAGACATAAAAATAACATATAAGAGATAAAAACTGGAAGATAGCTGATGACATAGCATGATAGAGAAGTAAACAAGAAAAAACTAATAAAAGACATCTATCTAGGTGGTGTGAAATATCTTTTTCGACATATGAACAGCTAGGGGGTAAATCCGGCACCTGCATGTGTCGTGTACATGTGCTATTGTTTACGAATAGATATCATGGGATAGTTCTGGGTAGTCCACATGTCTACTAAGATATTTCCTCCCGACTATTCCGTGTGACGAGCGTGTCAACAAGCAGCAAGATATATGTATAGACATGAAATGAAAAGACTACTATAAATCAGAAAGCAAACAGAAAGTGCACTTGCCTGAGGTCCTTAGCTGGAGAAACCAATAATACTATACCACTCAATGAGCCACAATCAGTCAACACATGTAGAAGTCTCCGAATGCTGAAATAAATAGTAGCAACGTTCTCAGAATAGTTAAATTAGCTAGGATTGCCTATCCTTAAGTCCAATTCTGGACACAGGGGCAAAACGATAATTTTGGGCAAAAATAATGTCCGCCGTTGGACCCGCTTTGTACCGAAATGCGTGCCAGAGTCAATGGTCTCTAAAGTCGTCAAACTACATGTCTACGGATTCGATTTTCTGATATGAACCAAACCGTATGTCCAAATTTGGATTTCGGCGGGCCGTACACAAAATCGTCCGTTGAGTGGGACCGTGGGGCCCGCAAAACGACGTACAATTCAACTGTCTCAGAACCAGACCAAAACTTGGCATATAGGACCAGAAAAATGATACGGACTTGTTGGCGTAAGTTTCGTCTCGATCTGACGAGCGTGCACAAAGTAATTGGGAAATTTATAAAGTGCACGATACGGTAAATTTCGACGGATACGCATCAAATTCGTCGCGCACACGCGACCAATTTGAATTCTGTCAAAGCCCACACGACCATGAAACCATTACGCAGCCTTCGATGCTTTCGGTTCGCGACCACGTTGCCCGAATTGGCGGGACGCACGTCGTGTGGATGAATTTTATTGATTTTAAAACAGGTTTTCGTCAAAGTTCGGGATTCGATTTCTCGACACATAGTCGATGATTTCCAAATCCACAAAAAGGGTCGTGAAGTCCTATATGTTGTCTATAATCGTGTTCAGGTGGAATTTCTAAACAGCTACTGGATCGATCGGAATCGATCCGCCAATGTGGGTTCATGGATTGTTATATATCCTATTTTTGGGACAGATTTTTCATCGATTTTGACCCAGTTTCTTTTCGAATCTGGATTGATTTTGAACCAACAAACTAGATGGGTTCCTAGGGGGTTATGTTGGCTTTCTAAGCCAATTTCTAGATCGAAAAATGGTTAAATATAGGATGAGAAATAAACCCGTGAAGTTGGACTTCCGAGTACTGCTGCAGCTGTTGTTCCCACTGTTTGCGTGCGGCTGTTCTCGGCCAGCCGCTGGCCGACGGCCGACCTGCGGCGGAGCACGGCGGTGGCTGCGCGCGTGCACGGCGGAGGGGCGCGCATGGGAGCGGCGTTAGTGTTTCGCTTCCCTTCCTCTCTCTCGTTTCTCTATCAACCTATAACTATATACACATACACGAAATTGGTTCGGGTCTAGGAAAGCTCAGGTACGGGTCGACTGTTATGGGGACTGGGCTCCAGACTGGGTTTGAGGGTTGGGGTCAGGCCGGGCTGGGCCTGGCCTGGTCGGGCTTTGGCTGGGCTTGGGGGCTTTCTTTTATTCTTCTTTTCTTTTTAATACTTATATATATATATTTATACACACACATACATACACATATATGTACACACAATTGTCGTTTATACATATATATACGTACCCATATATATTATATTTATATATACATACAAATACTCACATATTATATATATATTTATATATTTATATGTACACATTAACGTATATATATAATCCATATATTTATATATACGTACACGTACACATACACATTTATAATATTATATATTTATAATTCCAATACACAATTATATATCGTATATTAGTATATATATTCTTATTAATACAAGCTACAATAATGTAATATATATATAATGATATATACCTATTTACCATAAATACAAACACGAATAATAAATATTACGTATAATCGATATTTGAAATCCGATCATTAATTTTATATACCGAAAGTTCACAAATAAAATACATGGATATTTATATATAAATAAAAGCCTAATTTTTATATACCATAAATACACTTCTATATTTATATATAACCTAGATAATTTTCACAAAATCCAACATATTAGTTAAGGGGAAATATTTACTATATTATTAAATAAAATATTATTTCTAATGACAAGCACATACAATATATATATATATATATATATATATATATATATATATATATATAAAATAAATATATATATATATACATATATATATATATATATATATATATATATATATATATATATATATATATATATATATATATATATATATATATATATATATATAGCAATTGTTCCTAGAATTGTCTCCAAAATTACCAAGGTAAAATACCAATACAATATGCATCTATACTGACGTCTCTGGTCACACTGCAATACCTCATGGGCTTTGGACTTGGTTCGGGCCCAGTCCGGACTAGTTTGATACGACCGGGTCACCTATACGTTAAATAATATTATTAATAGATAATTAAACTATTTATAATGGTCATGTCCCAACTTGGCCTGGTTTTCCTAGTTAGGACATCACTATGGTTCGGCCTTCCCTATCAGGGCTAATACACTAGTCAAGGTACGCCACTGAACTATCCGTGTCATGATTCTTAGTCGTCTGGTACTTCTAAACTCCATCATGGCTAAAGTCATCTACCGTAATAATAAACTAAATAATTATTTATAATAATCTAAAATCACCAATTAAATAAAATAAATAAAATAAAAATATTTTAAAATTTTCGGGAAGGGGAGCTACAATAGTTACTGTGGGGAACACTCAAACCCATATATAATATGCGGAGGATTGTTGGGATTTTGGCCTTTGCATTGGAAACTTTAACCCCACATTGACTAGGCCAAAAGAAATGTATCTCTATATATAAGCTATGCTTATTTAAAGATGTACAAGTGGTGTGGAGGTGCACATGGGTGTGCCATGTGGGAGTATTTTTCTAGTGAAAAAAGGTCAAATCAATATTAATGAAGCATTCATATTTTTTGCTCTTGGAAATTAATTTTCAATGGAGCTAAGCCCCGTAGGGGCTTAGCGACTCGGACTCGGACTTGGACTTGGAGTTGGACTCGGACTCGGACTCATGGGCTCATAGGCGCATTAGATGTAATGTGGCATTTTGTTGGTGCACTTTGCACTTAGCACGTCAGCATCGTCTATAAAACCCCTAAATTTTTACTATTTTTCTTTTATTTATTTTTGGTACAGATTTAAAATTTTTGTATTTCACGTCGCGTAGTCGTACTGTACGTCGCACACAGAAATTTTGTTTTCGTAATTGCTCGACGAGTGCGAATATGTGCGAGCATACACATTTTTGGAAAAACATTTTTTCTATTTTTATAGTTTCAAGAAAATATATAATAATTATTTTTAGCTATCAAAATTCTAAAATTATAATTTTATTTATGAAAAGCCTTTTTAGACAGTTATAATAATAAAATATATTTTTATAAAATGGCATGCTAAAAAGTGTATATTTGTAAATATTATTTGTGCATACATATTTTGTAATTAATTATTAGTTTATTTTTTAAAATAATAATATAATTTTCAAAATTATTATTAATAGTATTTTTTTGGAAAAATATATTTCAAAATTATGGTGGCAATTTAAATCTTGATTTGAATTTATGTATTTATTTAAATAGTTAAATATTTAAAATTTGATTTATCCAATTTGATTTTAAACTAAAAATTTAATTAGATTTAAATTAGATTTATATTTGGAAGTGGATTTGATTGATTTTAAATTAAATTACGAATTATCTAAATTGGGTTTAAATGAATCCTAATTCTATCAAATTGGGAATTCCCACATCCTATAAATAGGCAGGTATTCCTCCAATTTCTATCATTCATTATTTCTCCAAAATTTCCACAACCAAAACGTGCGTGCATCGTGTCCGTGTTCCCCGTCCAAATTCTTATTCCATATTATACAAATACATCATTTTCGTGTCGGACACACCCCCGACACAATGAAACCTACAATTTCGACTTCCCGACTTTTCTCCCCAGTGCAGCCCCGTCCCATTGCCATCGCCCCACCATCGTTCCGCCACCTCCCTCGCAGGTTCACGGCACCACCCCTTCGCCGGAACCGACCATCGTCGATCCTCGTTACCACCACCAGAATCCTCTGCTGCGTGTCCGCTAGCAACCCGTCACGACCACCATCACTGCCATCTCCTCCTTTCCTCTCCGCCATATCCATAGCCCTGCCCCGACACTCCTCGTCACCTCCATCATCAACACAGAACCCACCACCACCACGCCACCACCGGAGCCACCCCGCGCCAGCCACCATCACTTCACCACCACACCAAAAATATCACAAAGAGAAATAGAGAAAGCCCTAACCCTAAACTCACCTTCGTTGGCCGTGCCCTGCCGCGTTCGCACGCCGGAGGCAGACACTTCCGGCCGAGCAACGCGCAGCCACCCCCGGTTGTGTCGCCGAGACCCCCGGCCGCCTCCTCCCAGCCGGATCCCCCTTCCGCCAGTTCGACGTGCCTCACCGCCTCGCCTCCGTCAGTGCCCCGCCCAGCGCGTCGCACCTCTCCACCGCATCTCCGCCTCCAACGCCCATCCACTCCGTCGCCCGTGCTTCCACCTGGCCGCCCGCCGCGGTCCTCCCCGCGACTGTCGCCCACGCGAGCGCTCCCCTCCAAGCGCGCTAGCAGCCGCGTGCGGGAGTTCCGCCGCCGCGCAGTCGAGAGCCCCCGCTCGTGGACGCCGAGCGCCGCCTCCGCGCGCGCTGATCCGACCCGACGCCGGGCAGCGTCTCCGTCCTCGTCCGCATCTCCGCCAGCCGAGTCGGCCCCGGCCCTCCGACCTCCGGCAGCCGCGCGCTCCGCCGCTTCTCCACTGGTAAACCCTCCCCCTTCCCTATTCTCATTCTTTCTCATCTCTCTCTCTCTCTCTCTCTCTCTCTCTCTCGCAAATTATAGCACCATTTTGGGGAAAAGGGAAACACGACATGCTGTGTTGAATTGGTTACTTAGCCTTTATTGTTTTGTGTGGAGAAGCACAACACATGCTGTGTTGATCCTGTTGTATACTTCTTTTTCTTTTTCTTCTTTTCTGTGGGTGTGGAAACCAGTATATTGTTAAACCCTATATATGTATAGATATATAGGTAATGTATTTCATATTATTTTGGTTTATTTATTATTGTTATTATTATTTTATTTTTATTATTATTATACTGCTATGGTTGTTGTTGTCATTATTATTATTATTAAATTTTGTATACAGTAAAATAGATATCGTATAAATTATTTATATTTTTATATAGTTTGCTTAAGTATAACCATTGTTATTATTTTGCAAGTTTTGGGGATATTACTATTTGTATTATTATTATTATTATTATTATTTTAGAAATGTTATAAATATTTTCTAGTGGAAATTCAAAGTTAGTTTTTAACACGAAAATATTCTTCTCGATTTATATGTGTTATCTTGACAAGGTTAAAATTCTTGGCCTAAATGAATTGTAAATATTTTCAAAAAATTTCTTAAATATTTCTATATATGAAATATGGTTTAAAACCTAAAGTTTTCTTGTCTAAAAATGGTTCCTGATTTGGTGTTTATATAAAATATTTAGTTAACAAAATTACTCTTCAAATTATTGGATATTTCTAAAACTAGTATAAGTATTTTTACTCCAAATTTCTCTTTAGTTAACGTCATTGATCATGACTAAATCATGCTTCCATATTTCTTTGCAACTTCGGACCTCTACACATCAAACATGGCTATTGGACATTTATGACTTGTCGGATCATTGTACCACATCGGGCGACACACCAGGCAAAGACACCTTGCCTTTACTGTTTAATTTCTTGCTCAATATCATGCATGTTTTTACTTATTCTAGAAAATATAAATTGTACTTACAAATTATTATATTTTAGTTGCATTTGGCCTAGAGTTAAGGGACCGCCCTTTGTTTGTGCCGCATTCATTGGCTTGACACTTGTGTGCCACGAAGTCGCGAATCACATATAGATACGGACTTGCGTACCGACCGTACGTACAGGACGAGCGTTAGGATATAACTGTTAATAGATTTGTCTAGAAGACTTAGCAGTTATTAGAAATATCGTGGTGTGGATTCAGCACGAGTAGTGCATGGGGAGGGGAAGATAGTTATTAGGCGCAAGGGCTTTCACACATTTACTTTTCTCTAGCTGCCATTTGTGACTCAGCCGAGAGCTAGTGCGCCGTGCACTTATTTACTTTTCTCTAGATGCCACTAGTGCCTCGGTTGAAACACAAATGTGTCGTGCATTTACTTTCCTCTAGCTGCCGTTAGTGACTCACCTAAGAGCTAGTGGCCGTGCATTTATTTACTTTTCTCTAGATGCCACTAGTGCCTTGGTTGAAACGCTAACGCGCCGTGTTTCTAGTCTCGAGACCCCTTGTGTGGAACGTTGTCTTCAAAATGCATTTTTACATAGAATGGTTAAGGACCTTTATTTGTATAGTCACATATACTTTTCTGTTGAGCTTTATTTATTCAGTTATTGGCATGATATTATGTGTCTTGTTACGTCCCTCTGAGGACCTGGTTATCTCGCCAGGTGTGTGCTCTTGTCTTTCGCAGGTGCTCTAGTTCTAGCCGTGACCGACTCCATTTCTTCGAGGATGATTGCACTATGATCGTCTTCGCTCGCCCGCCAAATTTATTTCACTCTTCATGTATTTCTTTCCTTGCTTGTTGGTAGTGGATTTGTCTCCGCCCAACATATTGTATAAAGACTTTTCATAGTTGGTATTATGATTACTTTAATTTTTCTTTATTTTGTGGATGAGATTAGTCGTTATGGTTTATACTACATTTTACAACTTATGTATTCATACGAGATTTTCATATATTGGAGTATACTTCGTATGAGTACAGCTGGCATGTCTACGTTCCTAGTCCTACGTATTTTGGGGCTGGGGCGTTACATCGTCACTAGGTGCATAGTGCACTTAAGTTGCGCTCGTTGTGCGAGCCAATTGCGCAGCCGATCACGCTGCCAATTGGCGCTGACCAATTTGCGCGGCCAAGTGGTGCGCCCAGTTGCGCGGCCCAAAGGCGCGCCCAATTGCGCGGCCCAGTGGCGCGCCAGTGGGCGCTGCCTATTGGCGCCCTGTTGGCGCGCGGTTGGCGCAGAGGACGCAGGTGGCGCAAGTGGCGCTGTGCGCACGGTGTGCAAGGTGCGCGTGCACGCGGTGCGCAAGTTGCACGGGTGGCGCAAGTGGCGCGCTGTGCGCCAGTTGACTCAGGTCGTATCTGTGCATGATCTGAGCGGTTACAACACATTCGAAACATTTTTTCCCACGTCCCGAACGTTCTACTAACTGGGCAGTTGCAGCGTGGGCCTATATAAGGTCTCTTCTCTTTCACAATGCATACAAATAAGAACAAGACAAGTGTTCAAAATTCCTTATAAATTTTCACAGACTTTGAGAGAGAAGAGAAGTGTTGCACCAGCGTTACTTTGCACAGGAGTCCGTGCGCCATCCGAGGAGTCAGAAGAGCGGAGTGTTAAAGTTCTCCGTCGAACTTGCTGGTTCCTGGAAGCTGTTCGTGTGGGGCGAATTAAGCTTTGAGCAACGGTGATCATTCACCCCAGTAGGCTGTTATTCCATCCATCGTCTGTCATCGCTGCTGCTGCTAGAAATTCGATTGGATACTTTCTTTTTAGAAGTACTACTCTCGTTTGCTGCTATAACAAAATCTTTTTAGATTTTCGTTATCCAGAATCCTCCAAGGATCTCTGTCAAGCACCTTCTTTGAAGTGTTGCTAGAAACGTTGTTTTTACAATCATTTCATTTTCTCAGTTTTCCATCAAAAATTGTACCCCGGGACTAACAAAGTTTAAGTGTCAAAAACGTCCTAGCATTATAATTAATTAGGATGTCATTAGAATAATTTAGTCTTATTAAACCGACCAACTTAGGTTGTTGACTCCTTTTGCATGGGTCTGAATACTAACTTACTCATTTGGTTCGTGGTAAGGAAAAAGTTCAATTATTTGATTTTTTTTTTCTTTAAAAAATTATAGTTCTTATAAATTTTTATTTTGTTGTTTGGAAAGATTAGAAATATTGAGAGAAGTGAATCCTTGGACTGGATGGGAGAAACAATTTCTCCCCTATTTTTTTTTCTTTTAAAAATCAGTTTTGTTTTCTGATCTTTTTCTTAAAATGAATGACTTTTCTTTTCCATGATCTTGATTTCTTAAATTTCACAAACCAAAACGTGCATAAACGGTTTAAACGTGGAATCGGATTAACCTAAACAGTTTGAGCATAGAATTGGGTTGGGTTCATGTCGACTATTAACGGACGACCCATATATGATCCTACCCTATTTTCACCCCTAATTGAAGTTCGCATATTGTGCAAGCTGTTTGAGAAGTGCTCTGGATCAAAATAAAATATAAAACAAATTGATTTAGCTAGCCAATACTAAGTTGATAAAAACATTGATCGGATTTCTAGGATTACCACTTCCAAATAAAAGTCAAGATCTACATTGTGGGAAAGCAATAATACCAAATTCCATTAGAACGACAAACTTGTTATTCCAACTTAAAGAACCAAAACAAAGCCCATTAGTGTACAAAGCTTGCTGCCGCAAGGAGTATTTGCACAAACAAAACTTTGTTTCGATGGGCATACAGTTCAACACCATTCAAACCCATAAAGGCAATTTTTTTGGAAGTGCATTCCTCTGAAGGCTTTGACCAAATGGCGCCACAGGCCCACAGGGCCATACTACAAGAAAATTATTGAAAAAAATTATAAGTATTATTAGGTGTTAATATCTATAGCCTGATGGTTGGTTGCAACTGGGGCCCGACGCAGATTCGAATCCCTTCTAAGATTCGAATCGCTTCTAAGAAGTCAGTCTCCTACCCGTATAAATGGCACACACACATATATATAGCGGAAGAATACTTAAGTATTCCCTTCCCTATAAATCCTAATAAAGTTTGGATAATTTCATTTCGATTGGGAATCCGAACTAAACCACTAATAATTAAGGAAAATGTCATATATTCTTTTAAAGTGGTTCTAATGTGTTTCAAGACAATTTTTTTCCTTTTCAAAAGAGCAATTTATAAAATTTGGATGCTAAAATCGAAAAATAGAAATTTAAGGTGCCAAAACGTCTAAGCACTATAATTTGTGTATCAAAATCGAACAATAAAAAGTTAATGTGTCAAAATCGTTCGAGCACTTTAGTTAGGATGACATTAGAATAAGTCTAGCCTTATTAAACAGACCAAGCATGTTGCTTGACTCCTTTTGCATGGGTCAGAATCCGTCTAACTTAAAGCCTCATTTGATTCGCGAAAAGGAAAGAGAATCAATTCTTTGATTTTTTTTGAAAAATAATAATTCCTATCAAATTTTTGTTTCTGTCATTGGAATGGTTAGGGAAATTGAGTGTTGGATTGGTGGGGTTCCCACCTATGTGGAGAATACCCCGGAGAGCGACGAGCGCCATCCGTGTGTCGGAGAAGCTTGGGAAGTGCATGGATTTTATTTTGGTACATATATGGTAAGGAAATATATGATTGGATTTCCATATTTACTTTGATTATATATTTATGATTGGACCCTTCATATAGTAGCTTTCCATATTATTGGGTTTCCAATTATGGTAAGCTAATTATGATTGGATTTCTATTAAATATATGATTGATTTATTGGAAGTTTTCATATATATTGGCCTTCCATGTATGGGTTACCAAGGGCTTATAAAAGGGTGATGCATGCTAGATGTAAAATCATCTCAAAACAAAGAGTGCTTTACAATCTTTGAGAGAGAGAGAGAGAGAGATGATTAAGGACTATTGTGAAGGAGAGATTGCTTCGAATAATTTTTCGGCATCACTTGTTCTTCGGAGTCCGCAATCAAAAATTTTCTTCTTTCAAGTGAGTTGTGGTGATCCGTGTTGGATCGGGAGGAGCTTGTAGAGGGTGTATTCTCTTTATTCCATTAGTGGAGGTTCTTCAGGGTTGGACTCCGATCGTCCCGTGGTTTTTTCCGCAAGGATTTTCCACGTCAAAAATATTTGTGTCTGCGATTGTGTTTGACGTTTTTGGTTTGTGTGCTTTTGCTCGGTTCTCTCGCAGGACTTTGGTTTGGGGGAACGGTTTCCGCGCTTCGTGTTTCACTTAACAAAATGCCTGAAAATCGGCTTTTGAAAATAAAACTTGAAAGAGTACAAAAAAGTACAAATTGATCTGGGAAGTACTGCTATGGAAGTCTGATCTGAAGGCGATCACTTTGTTCCTTGGACCAGACGATGATGATGAAGATCACTACTAGAAGATGAACAACTGGAAGAACTAATTCACCAGAAAGGTATCGACGCACTTGGGCACTGATGGCGAGGTCGAATGCTTTCCTGCTTTGCTTCACTCTGTTCTGGAAGAAAGGTTGAAGAAGAATGCTCTAAAAAATCAAAGTTTTTGGGTTTTGATCTCTATGTATTCTCCTCTGTCTCTCTCTGTGTGTCTCACATAAAAAAATAAATCTATTTATAGACTTGGCTTTTTGTGCGTAAAAATCAGCAAAGTCTTGTCTTTACGCTAGTAACTGCCACCCATAACCGAAGTCATCTTCTACATACGTTGACACGTGTCCCATTATCTCAATAAGAATAGGATGCACGTACACACGTTCTTCAAGATATGTGGCATGAAAGTCACGTAGGCAAACCACGTTCCAAAGTACTCAGGAAGGATCGGACGTAAAAACAACCCAAATATACTCTGAGCGTAAAGTAGTAGACTAGGCATAAAATAGCCCTAAAATGGACTTCTCGCATAAAGTGGTTGATAAAACAACCTTGAGCGTAAAAGTAGCCCAAATAAACTTTATGCACACGTCAACTTTGAGCGTAAAAAGCTCATATAGTATTCATGCGTAAAAGAAGCCATCTTGTGAGCGTAAAATAGCTCAGTCCACATACTAAACGACAATATTGGTTTCTGTGTAAAACAAATCCCTTCGAATTCTGTGTTATACGCTGTCAGTAGATCTTTATGTCAGACCCATTATCACTTTACATTAAATGCATGATTTGACAACCTGTCTTTGGCATAAAGTGGTTGGCGTGTCCCTGGCGTAAAGTAGCTGATCTGTCCCTGGCGTAAAGTAGTTGACTTGTCCCTAGCGTAAAACAGCTTATTTTGAGTGTAAAGCTCTATCTCTTTGACTCAGTCTATGAAGCATTTTTTTATGCTCCTACAAGACCCCCTTCAAAGTTTTCGGAATTTTAAAAGACTTCAAGAATTTCGAAATACTTTGAACATGAAAAGTCAAGAAATGGTGCCAGTCAAAATTCATTTGTCATAATGAATTTTCTCTCGAAACATTCGAATGCCTCTTCATCTCCCCGAGTTGCATTGATAATGTTCAGTTTTCCATAGGAAATACGAAGGGTTGATTGATTGTATATATATAGGGAGAAGTTTTTTTCATTCTCACTTCTCATCCTCATACTGTCATGGCACCGAAGAAAGAAATAGAGACTGACAAAGAAAAGGCCCAAGGCTCAAGGCTTGACATAGAGACGGAGATCGAGCGAGCACGCAACTTCATGGAGTGCTTTGGACTGACTCCAGCGATCTTCGATCGTATAAATGGTGGTCCCTCAACTGCCTACGAAGGATCAGGTGATGCATAAGCATTCCTCAATCTGATGCGTCGTTCAGGGATCCACTATATGCACGAGTTAGGCGCCTATTATTAGGATATTTCCCGAAATAGACTCGCCAACTGTTTCTTTGACCCTCCATAAATAACTGAGTTAAAGAATGTTTACACATTCTCATTCTCATTCTTTTTCTCCGAAGATAGCTTTTTGCAAGATTTTATTCTCCAACAAGAGATTGATAATGGCAATGCTTTACAATGTCGTTCCTCTGTACGCCAGATCATCAGACGTTGATTCAACAACTCTTAGGACCGAACCATCTGATTTTGATGGTAAGTTTGATTTACATAAAAGGGGCAGGGCGTGCTCTTTTTATTTATTTATTTAAAACATGGTGCACAATCGGCTGCCTTTGAGCTTTTGTTGAAAACAAACGCCTATCTTTGATAGATAAGGCACGCCTACTGAAAACGAGCGCAAATCCTTGATAAATAATGAGCACATGAAACACGGGCGCAAAGCCTTGTTAGATAAGGTACACATAAAACACAGGCGTAAAGACTTGTTAGATAAGGTGCAGAAAAAAAAACGGGCGCAAATCCTGAATAAGGTGCGCGAGCATCAGTCTTTAATTGGCCAGTATGTGCCTGATGATACTTATGTTGAAAATTTTTCTCTACTGTTTTCAGCAGAAGCTTGGCTGAAAAACTTTTCCAGAACTGGTATTGGCGACATGGATGCTGTGGGGAGCATTCTTCTGACATCAACATCAGGGAGCTCATGCGCTTTTGACGCGCAAACTAGACAACTCAGAACTTTTCGTGGGATAAAAGGGTCTTCCTCAGATGGTAGGAAGAGCCTTTATACATGGAAAGTTTGATGGTGGAGTCAACTCTATCCCGAGAAATTGGGTAGTAGAGTTCCTTTCACGGCAGAACTTGGAATCGTATCCCAATGCTGGATACATTCCTATTTCTTCTGAAGGGCCGCCATTTCTCCACCAGTTGTATTGGCAGCAACGCGTCTTCGGGCTGCCATACTCTGGGGTTCTTCTCTCGTCTGAGAGAGAAGACCAGAGTTAATTTCTACTGCACTTGTCGCCATTGAGGCTCAAACAGCAAGGAATTGACACCAACAACGAATCCGATGAAGAAGATCCAAAGAAGAAATAGATCTCGATTAAGTCATCGTTGTCGTATAGAATGAAAATCCAAGATGTAATAGATTTCCATTATGATTTGTAAGAAAGTCTAAGAAATTTAATAGACTTTTATGATGATAAAGTGAGAATGGAAATGATAAGTCTTCTATACTCAATAATTTGTATCTATCCAGAGGTAATATAGACATAAATGAAATCTTGTTTTCTGTTTCAGAGTATACAATACTATCAGAGGTAATATGGACATGATAGATCGTAACAACTCAAAGAAAACTGGATTAATATCTATTCAGAGGCCAAATGGACATGATAGATAGGAAAAGAAGTAGATTTAATATTTATTCAGTGGTCATAAGAACGTGATAAATAATAAATCCAACTTTTTATACCAACTGGTAAGATAAAAGATTAAAATTTCTCTCCGAAGAGACAAGTTACTAGTTTAACCAAACATTGGTAGCTGGGAAAGAAGACAGATGTCATGCCAATATCGATGAAAGAATGAATGAACCAACTTTTCTTTTGGGAAAAGACAAATCAATTCAATTCCAGAATTAAATGGATGAATCTGATATAATGAATGGACAGGTCTTTTCGGGAATGAAAAGTTGTTTTCAATTTCAAAGACCGTTCATTAATAGCTCTCTCCTATAAATAGATGAGAACTTTTTGTAAAGCTTCATCCTTATTTCCACTCTTCTATCGAAAATGTCTTCTAAAGACGTGCAACAAAAGAGTAAAGTCTCCATGAAAGTTGAAGACGTCATCGAGACGCGTCCCGTTGAGCCAGTTGTGTCAAGCCCAACCGATATAGGTGAAGGCTCTTCTACGCCCAAGCCACCGCAAGACATTTTCGCGTTCTTAACAGAACCAGAAAAAACTCCTGAAGAAGAGGCACTGAGGATGGCTGCCTGCAAGTTTTTCGTGAACTCAGGCAATGATGTCTTCGATGCATTGGCCGACTATGTATTTAATAAGGAAGGAAGTGGTCCTCGTCCTTAAGAAATTTCATTCTGTCTTTTTTTTTATACATAGTACTTCTTAAGAAATTTACCATTGATTGACATCATGAGTAGATCTCCATTGGGCTTGGATAACCGATAAGCGCCATTGGAAAATACGGTCTCGATTACATAAGGGCCTTCCCATTTTGCTTGAAATTTCCCTTTGCTTTTGTGAGTCATCACCATCGGTCTTCGAACAGCTAATACCAGCTCGCCAACCTTGAATATCCTCTCTTTAACTTTACGATTGAAAGTTCGAGATATACGGGCCTGATATAGCTCAATATGCTGTTGTGCTTGAAGACGCTTTTTGTCCAATCCTTTAAGTTCTTGGAGTCGTAAGCGATCATTATTCTCTATAGTTAGCTCATTAGCAATGGCTATTCGAAGAGATGGAATCTAGATTTCTAATGGAAGGACAACCTCACATCCATAAACCAGTGAACATGGTGTAAAACCAGTAGGAGTTCGGACTGTTGTTCGATAAGCCCATAAACATTCTCCAAGTTTCTCATTCCAATCACGTTTATTAGAAGAGACAAACTTTTTGAGAAGTTTAATGATCGTCTTGTTGAAAGCTTCGGCTAAATCATTAGCAGCTGGATTATAAGCCATAGAAGCCAGATTTTGAATTTGATTCTTATCACAGAACCGATAAAATGCCTGACTGGTAAATTGTGGTCTATTGTCATGAATTATCCGTCGAGGAATCCCGAAACGATAAATGACATGGTGTTTGATGAAGCTGATCATATTAGATGTTTTTATTTCAGTAAGGGAAACTGCTTCTGCCCACTTGGAAAAGTAATCGGTTATAGCCAATATAAACCGATGTCCCTTAACAGAAGAAGGGTTAATCGGACCAATGATATCCATACCCCAAGCTTCGAAGGGCCAAGAAGCTGCTGTAGGATGGAGAAATTCAGAAGGTTGGTGGATAAAGTCAGCATGAATCTGACATGCTTTACACCTTCTGGCGTAATCCACAGCATCTGCTATCATGGAAGGCCAATAATATCCCATTCTTCGAATGCGATCTTGTAACTTCGGACCTGGTTGATGAGCACCACAGACACCATCATGAGACTCACGGAGTGTTTTTTTAGCCTCACTTTCTGAGAGACAGCGCAGCAAGAGTCCGTCATATGAACGACGATATAACATATGTAAAGATGAATCATAATAAAATCGAAATGATCGTCTCTTGATTGATGCAGCTTCTTTTGGATCTTCAGGTAAAATCCCATGAACCGCATAATCAATGAATGGACTTCTCCAATCCCTCTGTTGGGAACTTGACTCTGTAGTATAACTCTGTTCAATATACAGATTATTCTTGACACAGAATAAGTCTCGGTCCAACAATGTGATTGTGTTTTGTCTTCGAATTGGAACAACCAAGTCTGCAGCTAAGCTAGCAAGGGCATCACCTTCCACATTCTGAGAACGTGGCACGAATTCGATGAAGAATCCTTTGAATGAAAGGATCAACTCGATTACCACTTGATGATAAGGGATGAGATCAGGATTTCTGACTTCATAAGTTCCTCTAACTTGATTAACAATTAGTTGAGAATCTTCATAAGCTTCTAGGAACTCAACATCCAATTGTTTTGCTACTTGGAGACCAATCAGCAAAGCATTATATTCTGCTACATTGTTAGAGCATGGCTCATTGAGAGAGTAGGCACGGTATATGACCATTTTATCAAGAGAAACCAAGACGATTCCTACTCCAGAGACAATATTACCTTTAGGTCCAACCTGTGATGCTCCATCAAAATATAATTGCCAGATGTCATCCTTCAAAGTCATGTTGCAATCCACGACTTCATCTGGAATATCCTCATATAACTTCGATGTTTCAGGTATAAGGTGAGCAGCTAAGAAATTAGCTAATGCTTGACCCTTCACTGATTTTTGAGGTACATAAACCATGTCATAGGGAGTGAGCAACATCGCCCAGGTAGCTAACCTAGAGTTAAGAATGCTCGATTTTATCATTAATACCCGAATATGATTTATTCTAGAGATAACATGAATAGTCTGTCCTGTCACATAATGTCTTGTCTTGTGGACAGCAAAAACCAAGGCCAGACATTCCTTTTCTACATGAGTATACCTGTGTTCAGCTCCGACCATCATTCGGCTAAGATAATAAATTGCTTGTTCATGCCCCATATCACTTTTTTGTGCAAGAAGAGCACCAAGTGAATGATCCAAAGCTCGAACATATAGCAAAAATGGTCTTCCTACCACTGGAGGTACCAGAACAGGTGGATTTATAAGGTATTGCTTAATATCATTGAAGGTTTTCTGACACGCTTCATCCCAAACAAATGATACACCCTTCTTTAATAGACGGGAGAAAGGTTGACATCTCCTATAGAGATTAGATATAAATCTCCTGATATAAGCAATGCGACCCTGAAAGCCACGAAGTTCTTTCAGATTACGAGGAGGACGCCTTTCAAGAATTGCTTTAACCTTATCAGGATCAACATGGATACCCTGAGAAGTAATGACAAATCCTAAAAACTTGCCACTGGAAACCCCTAAGAAAGACTTAGTAGGGTTCATTTTCAATTGATGTTGACGCATCAATTCAAATACTGTCTTCAAGTCTTGAATGTGATCATCTTTTGATCGACTCTTAACAGCAATGTCATCTACGTAACATTCAACTGTCTTCCGTAAATGTTTTTGAAAGATGTTGCTTATAGCCCGTTGATACGTGGCACCGGTATTTTTAAGACCAAACGGCATAACCGTATAGCAGTAAACCCCAAGGGGTGTACGAAAAGCAGTATGCTTCTCATCTTCTGGATGCATCTTAATTTGATTATATCCTGAGAATCCATCCATGAAAGACATGCGTTCAAAACCGCATGTATTGTCTATCATGACATCGGTAATCGGAAGTAGAAATTCATCCTTTGGACAAGCTGCATTAAGATCTCGAAAATCTATGCAAACTCGAACTTTTCCATTATTCTTTATAACAGGAACAATGTTGGCAACCCAATCCGGGTGTTGTTCTTCACGAACAAAGCCATATGTAATCAACTTTTTGACTTCCACCTCAATTGCATCCATCATATCTGGTCGAAAATACCGTTGCTGTTATTTTACAGGCTTGGCATTAGGAAGAATATTGAGTTTATGAGTAGCAACTTTAGGATATAGACCTGGCATATCCTCATAACTCCATGCAAAAATATCAATATATTCTTTGATCAGTTTTATCAACTCTTCATTTTCATCTTCAGAAAGGTTTTTACTAATGAATATTGGTTTGGATGTAGTTCCATCTCCAACATCAATCTGGACAATCTCATCCTCTGTAGGTGGTTGTCGCTGTTCAAAACGAAGTTCCCATTGAGTGTCCATCTGTTGAGCCCAAGGATCATTCTCAAATAGTTCAGATTCACCATCAGTTTGAACCATGTTGACTGAGAATATTTGCTCAGATTCATCATAATAACCTTCTCTAACATATGAGGAGTGAGACGTATCAGATTCGATGAATTGAATTTCTTCCGAATCTGATGATTGTAAAGAACTAGAAGAGAATTCTTCTTGTATATCGTCATTAAACATGTGGGATGGATCATATCCCAACCCATGACGAGTTTTCTGATAAAATGGATCACCACTTAATGGTAATCGTCTACCCTTGCCTTGATTGAGACCTTGCATAGTCTTCAAATCATATCCCATATTTTGGATA
Source organism: Iris pallida (assembly GCA_029216955.1). Classification (NCBI taxonomy): domain Eukaryota; kingdom Viridiplantae; phylum Streptophyta; class Magnoliopsida; order Asparagales; family Iridaceae; genus Iris; species Iris pallida. The sequence goes on from JANAVB010019600.1 coordinate 8,192,192, forward strand.
ATCTTGAGAGATTGTTGACTATATTTGTCAATTCGGATTCTTCCTTTATCTTTATCTCTCAGATCATTTGTCTGAGCAACAGGGATATTTCTAGCCATGTCAAACACAATTTGGTGCTTGTTTTTCTTATCAGACGGAATCACGAAATAAGATTCTTCGTGACGTCTATAAGTTACACAAGCTTGCGATGAAGCAACTACAGGAAGAAGATAGGGAGAAGATGTTAGGAACCTTTGAGCATAAGGTCCAACATAGACATGAGGAGGAAAGGAATTTTCCTTATGATCAATGTATAAGGTTTCCTCTGTGTCTATATCGTCTTTATACTGATGATTTTGATCATCAGAAAATAAAGTCATTCTTTCAACATATTTGACAACCATATACTAAAAAATGAAATCTTCATTGATATTAGAAAGTACAGAATGATCAATATTTACATCATTTACAATTTGACTACTACGCTTCGGATTAATCACTAATGGTCCATCATCCGTCTTCTGCGTAGACTTGCCAAGATTGAAGATCAATGGTGGTTCTGGATCATTCGTACAAGAAGTACGCCCTTTGACCTTGATCACAAGAGGTTGAACTTGGCTTTTAGCAGGAACATTTACTGATTCCTCAGATGAAGCTTGAGTTCTTCCTTTGACCTTGATCATCAGAGGTTGATTGTTGACAGGTTGGGGTTGGATTCGCCCTTTAACTTTGAACTTCAAAAGTTGCTCTTCTGGCGGATCTTCATTAATAGACTGATCTTCGGCAGATGATCGATCTTCAGCTATGTCTGATATCTCTTTCACATGCTCTTGTTTGTAGATCATTGAATCAGAAAAATAGACTTCGACACCCTTGAAAGGATTGATATCAGCAAACTCAGTCTTCACAACCCCTTGGGAATCCACGTACTTGAAGCATTGGTAGAGAGTTGAAGGCACGATGTTATGCTCATGTAACCACGGTCTTCCAAGAAGGATGTTGTAGGATATGTCTAAATTAATAACATAGAATGTTGCCATCGTTCGAAGATCACCAATCTGGATTTTCAGACGGATCTTCTCCAGTGGTTTACTCTTTTCAGAGTTGAAACCAACGATTGTGGTACTAGTGTAAGTCAAGTCACTAGTAGGAATCCTCAACGGTCTTAGCATACTTTGAAGAATTATGCTAATGGAAGACCCAGGATCAATATAAATCCTGTCAACTTCAGTGGATTCAATATACCCAGTATAGCACAAGGCCTGTCATGCTTGTTATGCTTCAACAGCATATCTTCTTGTGTAAAGGTAATATTAGGAATTACCTCTATCATACTATGACATTGTGGGCATGACACTGGTATATTATCAGGAGTCTTGAGTTGAGCTAAGCAGGAGTCAGCTTGCAGCAAAGCTTCACTCAAGGTTTCGCGACTTTCTTTAGAAAGGCGAAACAACTCGAAGATAGATAGTCTAGCCGGAGTATTGGCTAACTGGGATAGAATATCAAATTTATAGGGTTTCATCACCACCCCCTGACTGGAAGCAGACTTCAACGGGACGTCAAAGCGTACTGCTTTCTGTTTCTCCTTTTCAACCACAGATGGTTTAGCAGGAACAGGAGACGGTTGAGTTGGTGGTGTTTCAACATTCTCTGCTTCTTTGGAGGACCCCTCATAATCTTTGTGGTACTCTTTCCCAGATCATGTACCAGCAAAGGTTTCTTCTTCAGATTCAGAAGAAGGAAGTACCATATTGCAGGATTTAGTCTTCCTTCTTTTAGCCTTTTTCTTACGAGGATTGTTATGAGGAACCTCAGAACCCAATCCAACAGTAGATTTTTGACTTTGAATTTATAAAGGAAGTCGTATTCCTTTATCATAATTCAAACCTTCTGCCTTTTGAAAGTCATAACTCATCTTCTTCATGAGAAGGACAGATTGTTGACTGTACAAGTGAGTGGGCAGCGGACTTTTAACAGATGGTTCAACAGAGGAAGAAGAAGAGATCTCTGTAACTACAGGAGAATGAGGAATAGAAGTCTCTGTAGCTACGGGAGGAGAAAGATTCGGGATACGAGAAAAAAAATCCCTACAGGAGCTTTTTCTTAAGCAGCAAAGACTTGTTGTGCCCTGTATAAGGGAATACTATTCATGGCTAGCCACTGCTGATGAGTAAGCTTGAGCTTTATAGGAGGAGCCAAACTTGGAGGGCATATGCTCAATCCTCTCAGTCTATCTTCCAAAGAAATGCCATCCCATAAATGATCCAAATCATCAGGATCTGGAATAACATGAGAAATTATGTTGCAGGTTTTGACTTTATTACCTTTCCTGGATTTTGAAGTTTTACCTTCATCTTCCATTTCAGGTACTAAGTCAGGATGTACCCACATAATTTTACCATTCTTTAATGTAAGAGGCAACAATCCTTTATTTTCTTCCCTGGTATGCGGGATATTCACAATCTTCATCGTCGCCTTCGGAATTGGGACAATCTCATCTGGTATTTTTTGAGAAGAAAAATCTCCGAATTGAAGAGAAACCATATTGGTTGTGACCGTATGCTCATCGTTAGTTAAAGAGATGGCATTGGCATTAATCAGCTCTTGGATTTTCTTCTTTAGGACATAATAAGCCCTGGTGGGATGATTGATGTATTTGTGATAGATACAATATTTGGGATTGTTAGTCAGATTCACCTCATTAGGCCTCTTTGGCTTCAGGATCTGGAGTTTGCCACTCTTCACCAGACATTGGAATATCCCTGGGATATCACTCTCGTCAAAAGAATATTCTTCTTTTGGCTTAGAAGACTCCTGATTATTCGGCATCGTTTTGTTTTTGGAAAGATTAACCATAAGGGTGTCCTTTCCTTTTGTATTACGATTGCCAGAATTATTACCAGGATTACCTTTCTTTCCTTTATCCTCTGAGGCAAAAATCATCCTATATTCACGAGCCAACCTACCATTGGTCTCGGCAGAAACTGCTGCTATAATAAATGAAGCCCAATCTGTGAATTGGGAACCCGTGAAGACAGCAATGGATGGTCGCAGATTCATCTTGCATGTATCAATTAACGCTGAATCTGGCATACCAGGAGGCATATTTAGATTCGCCTGTCGAAAACGTTCAATGAACGTCCGAGTATCTTCTTTCTCCTTTTGTTTGATTTCTATTAAGGAGGACATGTTCATGTCCATACCTCCTTCACAGAAGCGAGAGAGAAACATTGCCTTAAATTTGTCAAAAGACGAAATACAATTGTCGGGTAAACTACGATACCAGTCGTAAGCTGAACCCGTCAAGCACCTAATGAACACTCGAGTGAGAAGAGCATCATTTTTCTGTAGATGTACAGTCATAATATCAAAGTAATTGATATACTGACTAGGAGAAGCCTTTCCATCAAACAATACCATTGATTGTGGCTTAAATTTCGGTGGAAAGGGTACATCATTCCAATGAGGAGGATAAGGTTGCTTAATCCCTAACCTCTGGAGCTGATCCTTGTGCTTCAAAACTTCAAACTATGCTTTGAGCTCACGCACTGCTTGAATGGCTTCACTGGTTTGAGGAAGCACATTTGATTGAATGGTTGTTGGATGTACCGTAACCCCCACCGGAGATGGTACATCTTCTGGAATGATGGGATCTGGAGATGCAAAATTTTAGTTAACATCAGGCTCTTGAATATTCAAAGGTATATCAGCCCCTTGACTATCTTGAGTTTGTGCTGCTACCTGCACTGGTGTTACTATTGTCGGTTGAGCAGTTTGTTGAGCCGTTATTATCTGTGCATGCTTTGCATCATGTTAAGCATGTCTTTCAGTGATTGCTCAACGGAAGTGAGACGTTGTTCTGTATTAGCAGATGACGTCTCTGGTTCATCTTCAATAGCATAGGATTCAACCTCTCTTGAAGATACAGAGGGATTAGTATAGAGGTATGAATCGACACTATCAGTTTCGGACTCAAAAGATTGAGTACCCCCAGCTTCTGAATCAGAAGTATGCAACTGTCTTTGTCTTCTTGATCGAGTATTCTGATATACTCCTTCAAAGGAATCAAGAAGTCTGTTGAATTTTTGTTGACCTGGAGTTTGGGACGTGTTCTGTCTAGGACGTCGTCCTCTGTTGGTATAAGATGCCATGTTGACTGATGCATATGACAACTCATGTTCTTGGTCATCATCTTGTTGTTGAGGCGCATTAAAACTTAACCGGTCAAAAACTGATCATTTAGAAGCCGAACAACAACATTTAATTACAATCTGGTGACACTCACAATGGTGATTTTCTTGGGAGAGTGTCACGGGAGATTGTCTATTTTTATGCTTTTGCATTAGCAATTCACGTAAATCAGAAGGAGTAGATGGAGTAGTCTTCTTTATTACATTTGGGGTAGAAAAACGTTTAGTCCCTTGTGTATAAAAAAGATTACTGGCTGCATTTGTAGAACCAAACTGTACATTTTTACGTGCTTGGAGTTGCGCACGTAAATCCTAAGATTTTTGAGCACGAAGGACTCCATCTTCATTGCGTGTAATTTGTAAGTTTGGTACCTTGCGTACAGTAGTATAAGAAGGTTGTTGGTTGAAAATAGAAGTTTTACCAACTATGTTTTTATGCTTCATGCGTGTAGGTACATTCACTTTAGATGCAGAAGCATCATTGTGAATTTTATCTACACTGTCACAGACCGGAGATTTACCTTTACGCGTAGAGCACAAAACATGAGTATCTGCCACGTCATAAATGGGAGATTTTCCTTTACGTGTAGAACGTAAATTTTGTGTGTCTACCACGTCACAGACGGGAGACTTATTGTTACGCTCAGAACGTAAGGCATTGGAGTCTGCCACGTCACAGACGGGAGACATGTTTTTACGCCCAGGACATAAAACCTGATTTTTACGCCCAGGGCGCAAAACCTGATTTTCACGCCCAGAGCGTAACACCGGAGAGTCTTCCACGTTACAAACGGGAGATTTGTTTTTACGCGCATGGCATATCACTGAAGTAGAGACTGCCTCATCACAGATGGGAGCCTCTACAACAGGGGTAGGAAGGATTCTTTTGCCTGCAGAGACAGTAGGGAGATCCGAGGATGTCTTAGATTTGGGAACCCAAACTTTTCGTGCCTTCCACGATTTTTGAACATTGGAGCAGCGAGTGCTACCCCCAGTCTGGAGCATTTCTTCGTAGGCAGTCTGGTCGAAGTGCACAACCAGAGTCTTCTTTATCGATCCAATCGACACATCATCATATTGAGCAATTGCCTCCTCATCAGAGGAGAAGGTCATCCCCAGCTGAGTCGCCACTTTGTTTTACTTAACAAAATGCCTGAAAATCGGCTTTTGAAAATATAACTTGAAAGAGTACAAAAAAGTATAAATTGATCTGGGAAGTATTGCTATGGAAGTCTGATCTGAAGGTGATCACTTTGTTCCTTGGACCATACGATGATGATGAAGATCACTGCTAGAAGATGAACAACTGGAAGAACTAAGTCACCATAAAGGTATCGACGCACTTGGGCACTGATGGCGAGGTCGAATGCTTTCCTGCTTTGCTTCACTCTGTTCTGGAAGAAAGGTTGAAGAAGAATGCTCTGAAAAATCAAAGTTTCTGGGTTCTGATCTCTATGTATTCTCCTCTGTCTCTCTCTGTGTGTCTCATATAAAAAAATAAGTCTATTTATAGACTTGGCTTTTTGTGCGTAAAAATCAACAAAGTCTTGTCTTTACGCTAGTAACTTCCACCCATAACCGAAGTCATCCTCTATATACGTTGACACGTGTCCCATTATATCAATAAGAATAGGATGCACGTACACACGTTCTTCGAGATATGTGGCATGAAAGCCACGTAGGCAAACCACGTTCCAAAGTAGTCAGGAAGGATCGGGCGTAAAAACAACCCAAATATACTTTGAGCGTAAAGTAGTAGACTAGGCGTAAAATAGCCCTAAAATGGACTTCTCGCGTAAAGTGGTTGATAAAACAACCTTGAGCGTAAAAGTAGCCCAAATAAACTTTATGCACACGTCAACTTTGAGCTTAAAAAGCTCATATAGTATTCATGCGTAAAAGAAGCCATCTTGTGAGCGTAAAATAGCTCAGTCCACATACTAAACGACAATATTGGTTTCTGTGTAAAACAAATTCCTTCGAATTCTGTATTATACGCTGTCAGTAGATCTTTATGTCAGACCCATTATCACTTTACATTAAATGCATGATTTGACAACCTGTCTTTGGCGTAAAGTGGTTGGTGTGTCCCTGGCGTAAAGTAGCTGATCTGTCCCTGGCGTAAAGTAGCTGATCTGTCCCTGGCGTAAAGTAGTTGACTTGTCTCTGGCGTAAAACAGCTCATTTTGAGTGTAAAGCTCTATCTCTTTGACTCAGTCTATGAAGCATTTTTTTACGCTCCTACACTTTGTTCCCAACAGAGTGGTATCAGAGCTTTGGGTTCAAAGAAGTATCAGGAGTTGACAGTCAAACCAGGAAGCAGAGATGGACGCGAAGCCGGTGCGCATGGTGAACCTGAACGGTACTAACTACCATTATTGGCGGAGCAAGATGAAGGATTTACTGTTCGTCAAGAAGCTGCATCTTCCATTATTTGCATCCGAGAAGTCCAGTGACAAATCCGATAAGGACTGGAACTTCGAGCATATACAGGTGTGTGGGTACATGCGGCAGTTCGTTGACGAGAACGTGTACGACCACGTTGCCAATATTGAGCATGCGAAGACGTTGTGGGAGAAGCTGGAATCTTTGTACACGAAAAAGACCGGGGTAAACAAATTATTTCTGATCCGGACGATGATGGGTCTGCGGTACAAAGATGGTGCATCCATTACGGATCACTTGAGTGAGTTCCAGGGCATGGTGGACCAGCTATCCTCGATGGGAGTCAAGTTCGACGACGAGGTTCAAGGACTTTGGTTGCTATGTACATTGCCAGACTCGTGGGAGACCGTACGAGTATCTATGATCGCTTCTGCTCCGGAAGGCATGGTCAGTCTGGAGTTTGCCAAGAGCGGGGTACTGAATGAAGAGATGCAGAGACGTTCTCAGGGCACTTCATCCACATCCTATCACTCAGAGGCACTAGTTTTGGAGAGCTGCGGAAGGGGCAAAAACAGGGGTCCAGGTGGTGGCAGAGATAAGAGCAGAAGAAATCCAAGGGTCGGTATGAGGACTCGGAGTGTTACCATTGTGGCAAGAAGGGCCACATCAAGCGAAACTGTTTCGCTTGGAAGAGAGAGAAGAAGGGCGATAAGGGGAAGCAAGATGAGAATACTACAGCGGCGGCTTCGATACATGGAGGCGATATGATCATCGTAGGTGATGAGGTTATCACAAACCTCGCCTACGATGACAATTCTTGGCTGGTGGACTCAGGGGCTTCAGCGCATGTATCTCATAACAGGGAATTATTTGCCACTTACATGACAGGCGACTGTGGAGTGTTGAAGATGGGCAATGGAGATGTGTCAAGGGCGGTTGCCGTTGGAGATGTGCATTTGAGGACGAAGACGGGTGCAGTTCTTGTTCTTAAAGATATTCGTCATGTCCCTGATATCCGTTTCAACCTGGTGTCGGTTGGAAGGTTGGATGATGAGGGATTCTTCAGTCTCTTCGGAAATAGTGCAGTGGAAGCTTTCCAGAGGTTCGACGGTGATTGCCAGAGGAAGCAAGAAGTCCGGTCTCTACTATATGGAGGGGAGCGCACAGGGGGCACAAGAGGTGAACGCAGTCAGTGATGCGTCTACCGAGTTGTAGCACAGGCGGCTCGGCCATATCAGCGAGAAGGGGATGAGCTACTTGGTGAACAGGAAGGTGATTCCAGGGCTCAAGTTTATAAAGTTGGAGAAGTGCACGCACTGCTTAGCTGGGAAACAAAATATGGTATCTTTCCAAAGTCACCCAAGTTCAAGGAAGCCGGCGTTGCTCGAGTTGATTCACTCGGATGTCTGTCGTCCTATGAAGGTAAAATCTATTGGTGGTGCTTCCTACTTTGTAACTTTTATTGATGACTATTCCAGAAAGGTTTGGGTCTATGCCTTAAAGACCAAAGATCAGGTGCTGCCTACTTTCATAGAGTTTCAGGCCTCTGTTGAAAAAAAGACGGACAAGAAGTTATTGTGTGTTCAGTCCGACAACGACGACAAATACATTGGTCCCTTTGATGCTTATTGCAGAGAGCAGGGGATACGACACCAAAAGACTCCATCCAAGATACCTCAGCTCAATGGTGTAGCGGAGCACATGAACAGGACACTGATGGAGAGGGTGGGGTGTTTGCTGTCAGAAGCAAACTTGTCGGGCAGTTATTGGGGTGAGGCTCTTCTCACAGCTGCTTATGTTATTAATTTATCTCCTAGTGCTCCTTTGTAGGGTGATATGGCTGACAAAGTATGGTACGACAAAGAGCCGTCATACAATCACCTGCGAGTGTTTGGCTGTAAGGCCTTCGTACATGTACCGAAGGACGAGAGGACCAAACTTGAGCCGAAGATGAGGCGATGCGTCTTTGTCGGCTACGGTCGGGATGAGTTTGGCTATAGACTCTACGACCCGGTGGGAAAAAAGCTCTACAGAAGCATGGACGTGGTGTTCGTCGAGGATCAGACCATGACCAACACTCAGGATTCTGAGACGCCTTCTGAGGCTGAGAAATTGCCTGAGTTAGAGTCATTTCTCTTCGAACAGTTTCCAGAGGACATCGCAGAGGATCCCATTATGGGGGAGCCAGTACATGGAGTTGCTCTCAACCTTGATCATCAACCTGCTGATGGTGTTCAGGGTGTCCCTCAGGAGGATGAGCATGCCGGGGAGGCAATTCCTGAAGAGGAGGAGGCTGTTGGTATATAGCCAGCACCAGTGGCTCCACTGAGAAGGAGCGACAGGGAACGTCGACCATCTACGAGATACTTTCTGGGTGACTATATGCTATTGACTGACGGGAGAGAGCCCAAAAGTTTTGCAGAGGCTATGGAAGATGAACACAGACAAGAGTAGATGGAGGCTATGTAGGAGGAGATGAGTTCCTTACATGCCAATTCCACTTATGAGTTGGTACGGTTGCCAAAGGACAAGAAGGCTTTGAAGAATCAATGGGTGTTTAGAGTGAAGCAGACGGATGATGCTACTCGCCCTCGATACAAAGCGAGGCTGGTAGTCAAAGGCTACGGTCAGTAGAAAGGCATGGATTATGATGAGATCTTTTTGCCTGTCGTCAAGCATTCGTCTATTCGGGTGGTGCTAGCATTAGCAGCCAGTCTTGACTTGGAGGTCGAGCAGATGGACGTGAAGACGTCATTCCTCTACGGTGATCTTGAGGAGGAGTTGCACATGGAGAAGCCAGAGGGATTCTGTGAGAAGGGCAAGTCATATTTGGTCTGCCGGTTGAGAAAGAGCTTGTATGGTCTGAAGTAGGCTCCGAGGCAGTGGTACAGGAGTTTGAGTCATTTCTGGGGGAGCATGGTTATGCACGGACGACGTCGGACCATTGTGCATTTGTGAGGTATTTTTCCGAGGATAATTTTATTATTTTATTGCTCTATGTAGATGATATGCTATTAGTGGGTCGAAATACCACTAGGATAGCGAAGTTGAAGCACCAACTGGGCGCGGCCTTCTCTATGAAGGATTTGGGCGCAGCGAAGACTATTCTTGGAATGGAGATCAGCCGAGAGAGAGAGAGAGTCCAAGCTGCTACATTTATTCCAAAAGAAGTACATTCATCGGGTACTTCAACATTTCGGTATGGACGGGTCGAAGAAAGTGAGTTGCCCCCTTGCGGCTCACTTTAAGCTCACTGAGGAGCAGTGTCCATCTACCGAGGACGAAAAGGAAGATATGGAGCGGGTTCCATATGCCTCAGCTGTGGGAAGTCTTATGTATGCTATGGTGTGTACGAGGCCAGACATCGCTCATACAGTTGGCACAGTTTGCAGGTACCTTTCAAATCCTGGAAGGGTACATTGGAGTGCGGTCAAGTGGATTCTACGATACCTTCAGGGCACTGCCGATTGGAGACTTTCTTTTGGTAGTGACGAGCCGAAGCTGGTTGGGTATACTGACGCTGATATGGCTGGAGATGTAGACACGAGGCGATCGACTTCGGGCTATGTGATGATGTTTGCTGGAGGAGCGGTATCGTGACAGTCGTGGTTGCAGAAGTGTGTTGCCTTGTCGACGACAGAGACAGAGTACATTACGGCGACGGAGGCTTACAAGGAGTTGTTGTAGATGAAGAAGCTGCTGCAGGAAATAGGACTGAAGCAAGAGCAGTATACTTTGCTTTGCGACAGTCAGAGTGCTATTCACCTTGTAAAGAACCATACATTTTATAGTCGGTCCAAGCACATCGAGACTCGGTACCATTGGATACAGAATGTGGTTGAGAAGAAGGATGCGGCGCTTGAGAAGGTTCATACTGATGACAATGGAGTGGACATGCTCACGAAGGTTCTTCCGAGGGGGAAGTTTGAGTACTGCAGGCAGATCGTCGGGATGACGGCCTCCTCCACATAGTTGTGAAAGGGAAGATTTGTTGGAGTGGGTGGGGTTCCCACCTATGTGGAGAATATCCCGGAGAGCGACGAGCGCCATCCATGTGTCGGAGAAGCTTGGGAAGTGCATGGATTTTATTTTGGTACATATATGGTAAGGAAATATATGATTGGATTTCCATATTTACTTTGATTATATATTTATGATTGGACCCTTCATATTATAGCTTTCCATATTATTGGATTTCCAATTATGGTAAGCTAATTATGATTGGATTTCCATTAAATATATGATTGATTTATTTGGAAGTTTCCATATATATTGGCCTTCCATATATGGGTTACCAAGGGCTTATAAAAGGGTGATGCATGCTAGTTATAAAATCATCTCAAAACAAAGAGTGCTTTACAATCTTTGAGAGAGAGAGAGAGAGAGAGAGAGGATTAAGGACTATTGTGAAGGAGAGATTGCTTCGAATAATTTTTTGGCATCTCTTGTTCTTCGGAGTCCACAATCAAAATTTTTCTTCTTTCAAGTGAGTTGTGGTGATCCGTGTTGGATCGAGAGGAGCTTGTAGAGGGTGTATTCTCTTTATTCCATTAGTAGAGGTTCTTCAGGGTTGGACTCCGATCGTCCCGTGGTTTTTCCCGCACGGGTTTTCCACGTCAAAAATCTTTGTGTTTGCGATTGTGTTTGGCGTTTTTGGTTTGTGTGCTTTTGCTCGGTTCTCTCGCAGGACTTTCTGGTTTGGGGGAACGATTTCCGCGCTTCGTTCCCAACATTGAGAGAGAGTGAATCCTTGGGCTGGGTGGGAGAAACAATTTCTTCCCTATTTTTTTTCTTTTAGAAATTATTTTTCTTTTTTGATCCTTTGTCATTCAAATAAAGAAAATGAACGAATTTTCTTTTCACAAATCGTCATGCTACAAGGCAATGATAGTAGCGGGTATTTTCGGATAGAAATAAAAAATATAATTTTTTCTCAAGAAAAACTTTATAACTTGTAGAACAAAGCAATTTTTGCACAGAAGAATGTAAATACGATAAAAATTCGAAGTACAAGTCTTTGAGATTCTGGAGAGTGTAGCGATGTATGTCAACGAACCGACGCATGATTCTTTTGCTCCGTCGATGTTCTGATAAAATTTCGGAGATTCTGGGTACACCAACACTGTTGGACAGAGTGCTCATACAAAAGGAAGTTTATAGTTGATGTTGCTCAGGAATGCATATGCTGTGTGTTTTGAAAAAACAAAAATCTAAACTATTTTATGTCCAAAAACTAATTACAAAAGTTTGCAAATAATTGAAATAAATGTTTAGGGAACTTCTAGATTTTTTTTGGGACTAAACCCTAGCCTAATTTGACCCCAAATATTAGTCCTAGCGATAATTAGCCCTAAGTATTTAATGAAATGTTTTCAAATCTGTTTAAAAATGTTTGATATTCTTTAGGATTTATTAATGCTAAAATGGAATTAATAAGACATTCCGAAATTTCATTAAAAAACTATCTAATAAATTAACTAAACCAAACCCAACTGTCCCGCCCGAATTTAAAAACTTTTTCTAGTAATCTTTCAGTACCAAAATTGTAAGTTCCTTAGTAAACAAATATATTATTTAAATACTTCAATGGTAACTTAAATCGGTGATATATGTGAACTAAACAATAAAACAGGGTAACTATAGTGGAATATAATTTTTCAGGAAATTTAATTCCTTGGAATTTGATTCCCGGAAATATAGAATTCTCGGCTATATAGTATTCCGCATACCAAACGCCCCCTTAGTTAAATAACTAAATATTGGTCGTATTATAGTTATAATTTTTAAAACAAATAATAATAATAGATGACTAAATTGTATGTGATAAGTTTATAGATTTCCTTCACTAGCTGATTAACATATACCTAATACTTATCCAAAATCAGAATCTAACTGAATACAAATTTCTAAATTATATAGGATAGTATTTCGATTCTCCTTGAACCAATGATCCAGATTCGAATGCTCTATTTGTTCTCATCAGAATTCGATTGAAAATTTTAGATAAGAATCAACATGTAAACACCCTATTTTACTAGATTAATTGTACGAAAAAAACTATTTGGCACCCGCGGGTGCACAGCCGGTGCACCCGCGGGGCCGAGGACGACATTGACACCACCATCCCTACCACTCCGCCGCCGTCTTCCCCACCCCCCTCTCCACCGCCGCCGCCTCCTTCTCCGGCTACAAGATGACGACCACCCCCTCCTGCTGCTCCGTTACCCTCCGGCATCGGTGCCGTCGCTGCCGCCTTCTCCTCCTCTGCCGAGCCCTCCCCCCTACCGTCCTGCCTCCCCCCGCCGCGGCGACAGTGTCGTCCTCGGCCCCGCGGGTGCACCGGCTGTGCACCCACGGGTGCCAAATAGCAGGTTTGTTAATTGTATAGTAGTTTTCGTTTGAAAATGTTGTACACTTTGAACTTTTATTAACCCTTGTTTTAAAAATCAATATCAATTATTAACCTAATATCGTAATCTTAGATATCATTAATTAATTTTACGTGTTAAATTAATAAAATTATCTTATCTAGCTGTGGCCCATTATTATATTGTTGGCCCATTCCATGTAGTATTTTAGCTTTGGTCCATCGGCCTTTCTTTTAGTTAAAATAGTTACCTTCAACTTTAAGCCATTCCATTTGACTAAATGATTAGAGTAATACTATGGGGATACATTTTTCTTGACACACTCCATAGCTACACTAATGTGACAATGTATTATTATATGTCAAATATTACCTCCCTTTTAAGCTTTCCTTGACATCCAATGATGCACTGCCACATAGTAGAGTTATGAAATGTGTCAAAAAATGTATTTTGTAGTATTATTGAATGATATATTTAAAGCTGTTATTTTCGAAACAGATCTAGATGGAAGAATAATCAGAAAATAGAGACCTCCCACAAATAAGTTTGTTCTCTATTCTTATTAGAACGACCAGAAGCAGAGACTTCTCGCAAATAAGTTTTTTTACGGTTCTGTGTAGAACGATCAGAAGAAGAGACTTCTTGCAAACAAGTTGGCTCTCTGTTCTGAGTATTAGGATTTTGGAGCTTTCGGTAAACAAATTTGCTCTCCAAAAGATCCTAAGGGTGGAGATTTCGACAAACAAATTTGCTCTCCAAAAGATCCTGAAGCCATTGAATACTACTATCCTTTCAGATTACAATTTCCTCTCTCAAGTACAAATTGATAGAAAGAGAGCGTTCTTCCTTGCAAACGTGCTACAATTGGGACATAACGTATTACAAAATAGAAGAAATAAGGAGAAGAAGATATAATAAATTATTATTCTCGCTGGGGTGGTGAAGACCACCGTTGCTCAAAGCAAGATTAGTCCACCGCGATCTTCTTCCAGGAACCAGCAAGTTCCTAAAATTTCTCAAATACTCGTAGTCAACTTTTTATGACTCCAACGGACTCCTTGGACTCAACAGGTTCCATTTTCTTTAATATTTTTTGTGTCTCCAAAAGGAGGCCGGGGCTTTATTTATAAAGAGGAAAGAGACTTCACCTCTTCTCCTAACCGATATGGGACTAAAATACCAATACTCAAGAGTTTAAAATTTTAGATCATCCCGCAATCAGTGGAGTCTTGCGCTAGTCTACGCCTTCTTTCGCACACGCTCCCATGCATGCATGATGCGCCATTTTGTGCCGGTGAGCCCATGTCCGAGTTCGAGTCCTCGTTCGAGCGACAAAAAGCAAGATGCTTCCTTGGGGAATTAATCCTTTTTCCTTCTAGGAAAATACTCCCACATGGTATCTATATATGCCCCACCATACCCCATGTGCACACCTCAGCACATGCAAATCATTATATTGAGATACCCACTTGGTGGTATAGCCGATGTGAGCCTATTTTATACTAGTCTAAAGGAAAAAAACACCAACAATCCTCCACATACCACAATATATGGGTTAAGCATCCCCACAGTGACTGTCCATCATGCATTAGGATAGATGTCGCTTCGACTTGAATCTTTCCACATGGGTCAATCAACAATATGATACAAGAATAGACTAACCTTGAATTCTGAACCATAGCTGTAATTCTTTCTACTCAGATAATGACATCAACTGTATTTCTGGCTGTACATTAAAGGTCATGTGCCCGCCTGGTTTCTGTGTATATATATTGGGTGTCTACAAGCTTTCCCTCAAGAGACGGTCTATATCTCTTTTCATACACTCCAGGTGAGTTCTTCTAAAGAGTCTTGGCATTAAGTCTTTCGCTTTCTTGTGGTACTATTCCACTATGACATGGCCCAAAGCCGAGGCTATACCTCATCATTGTGTCATACCACTGTAGCATAAGGATCCAGCCTCTTTGTAATGCCAACCTACCCAGCATAAAGCCTTTCGCTTCCTTGCGGTGTTACGCTGCTATGACATGACTTACGAAGCCGAGACTTTATCCTTTCTAGGTACCTCTTGGTGGTGTCACACCACTGTAACATTAGGTCACCAGCCTCTTTGTAGTACTTCCTACCACTTTTTATTCTATAATATTAGGCCACTTGCGTATGTGCGGTGCTACGTTGCTGTGACATGGCCCAAAGCCGAGGCTTTACCTTCATGAGGTATCTCTTGGTGGTGTCACCCTACTCTAGCATGGAGTACTACACTCTTTGTAGTGCTGTGCTACCTGTGATTCCTGTAAAGCACACCGAACATTCAAAATACTCGAGAACTCATTAAAGCTTCCAAGCTATCCTCCCATAGGACTTTATTCTATACAAAGAACAAACAGTAGACAATAATGGTTTGGGTCCGTAACTCCTCAAAGTCTCAAAGGACTACCCATTGTTCCTGATATTCTTTCAGTCAATGGTCATTTCCTGAACCAAAAGCTAGATGCCTGATAGATTTCTCTTTGAACCAATAGCATAAAACATTATGGTAGGATTATAGACAAATAATATCAGAGGTCAGTCAAGCCTATTTTCTTGTCGAGTCCTTTCCTAGATAGCGCTTGAGGCCTCGATGAACGGATCCGTCAGATTCTTTTGACTCCGAACATCATCCACTGTAATGATCCACCTTTAATGCGCTCATTCAGTGCCTTGTGCCCTAAACGCACAATTCTCTTCTTATCATTGAAGAGATCAGCCGATGCCACTGCTGTAGCCACATGGTTATCGCAATACATCGACATCATCCGGATTTGTGCACCAACTATAGAAAGATCAAGCCTGGTCATCGCAATACAACGATATTATCCGACTTTGCACACCAACCACAGTCCTGAAGCCATTCTGATTCATACCCAAAATAATTCTGCTTCATCTGCTGCAACTGACAGAACTCAGATTCTACAGTGAGTGAAAGGTCTATTTTTTCGACTTCCTCTATATAACATCACTACCCATGGATATACTTCTTTGACTTCCTCGATATAGAAGATCCATACATGTAGAAGATGTAATCTCTTATTTCTCTCCTTCTGAGCACTAACTGGCATCACTAAGCCTTATACCCCTGCAGGGTAATCATTATAGTGCATCCTTCTGAGTTCTTGAGAGATACCCCATCACTCTCTTCACAGTTTTTCAAAGATCAACACTTGGATTGCTCGTGAACCGACTCGGCATACCTATAATAGAAGCTATGTCAGTCCTGGTGGTACTTGTAGCCTACATCAAACTCCAGATGATGCTCGAGTACACCAACGTTTTGACGCTTCTCCAGGATCTAGCTTCAGCTTTTGATCACAGATCTAAGGAGTATCGATCACTAGAAGATCATGATATCCATAACATGTGAGCAACTTTCTACGTAGTGAGCTTGTGACAAAGCACGCTTAACTCCTGTCCGATTTATTTAAATCCCTAGGATGACATTCGCATCTCCCATGTTCTTTATACTGAATCTGACGTGAGGAACATCTTTGTTCTAGTGACACATCAATATGTCATCCACATAAAGACAAACGATGACTCCTTTATCATCAGCGAACTTTGTGTAATCATACTTAATAGTCTCGCTGACCCTGTACCTTTTGACCTAATAACCTGGTCAAACTCCTCGAGCCACAGATTGATAGCTTACTTCAAACCATACACATAATTCACCAACTTGCAGACTTTGTCTTCAAGACCCTGAACGACAAATCCATCTAGATGTTGTATGTGAATCTCTCCTATCATTTCTCTATCCAAAAATACTGTCTAGACATCCATCTGATGATAGAACAACTTATGAATAGCAGCCATGCCAACCGTCATTATGATAGTTGACATCTTAGCCATTAGAGCATATTGTCAACCCCACCAATCTCTTATTCTTGAACAAACCCTCATGGCAACCAACCTAGTCTCAAACTTATCATCAGTTCCTTTGGCCTTCGCCTTCTTCTTCTCGAAGATTTAATAGGTTTAGCTCTTTCATGTAGATTAACTAACACCCACTTGTAATTGGATGCAATGGAGTCAATCTTACCATTGACTCACTTCCTCCAGAAGATCGCGTCTATAGTATTCATCGCCTTATCAGCCAACATGTGATGGGTGATAAAGTCATCTCTGAAGTCTTTTGGCCTTCTCACTTGCTTTGCTAACTGCTTAGCGAATACTGGTTCAAGTGTTGTCTTATCAACGACAACCACCTTCAGGACTACTTCTTTAGAAGTACTTGCTTCTTTGGAACCAACAATGTTCTCCGAACATCCGCAGAAAAAATGTTCTTATCCCTATCAAACTTGCCTTCAAAGAATTCTGCATCGCGATACTCAATGATATGAATGATACAATATCAAAGGATCTCCGAGCGTAGCTTAAAATACTTTATTCAGAAATACGATCTTATTGGTCTTCATCCCCGACTTCTGAATCTTGATATACGAAAGCTTCATGTACACCAGACACCCCCATACTCGAATGATATTCAAGTCAAGTATGACCTTGAACTAGTGTTAATGATAATCATAGTTAGATATACGAACGGTACTTTATTCAGTAATAAACATAGCCGTACACGCAAACTATCCCCAGAAGCATATTGGAAGATACACAGTATAGATATCATCATCTCTGACAGAGTCATGATCTTCCTCTCTGAAACTCCTTTGGATTAGAGATACTACGGAGCAATCATTTCATAGCCAATTCTATGTTCTTAGCAGAATAATGTGAATCCAAGAAAACGATACTGTCCGCCTTGATCAATCCCGAGTATATATCGAGACTGCAGAGCAGTCGTTTCATAGCCAATTCCATGTTTCTTGCAGAACAATACGAATCCAAGAAAATGATACTCTCCGTCTCAATCATTTCTGAGTCTCTTGAGTTGTCGAACGGCTATATATTCAGCTTCAGCCCTGAAGTCCCTTAACTTCTCGAACGTTCCATCCTTCGACTTGAAGAGACATGCGAACGTGTACTTCAAGAAACAATTCAACCCAGCCTTTGTGGAGAAATATAAGCCCCCTGGATTTTAGGGTTTGTTTTAAATTTTTTAAATGAATCATTTTCAATAAATATTTTTATTATAATTAGTTTTGATTATTAAATATACTTTTTTGTGACTTTAATTTTTGGAGCACCAGGGATGTCAATCCCTCGAAACGTTCTTCATGAGTTTTGAACTAGACAAGTTTATCTTCATGTTGATATATCATGTCCCACTCAAACTTATTCCTTTGTACTTTATTTACATCGCACAACTTTCGGATCAATTTAGGCCATTTGACTATCTAAAGAAAAACTTGACCGGACTTCCAATTTAATTTCGGGGCTCGACATCTATCCTACCTAATCGACCCAATATATGATTTTGACCTATTTTGAGTCTACTACACGTATGCCACTTGCGTGCCATCCAATTGAGCTCCTGTATGCTATTATTTCATCAATGATCTTAAAATGACTTAAATTATAGTCATGATCGTCCCAAGTCCAAACCTAACCAAATCACCCGACCCAAGTGCAGGTGACCCCTTATGACACACCCAAATATCACACTCCATTTTCCCCTCCTTTTATTGCTATTATTACTAATACTCTTATTATGATGTGTATTATAAATTAAGATAGAAAGAGTAATTATATATATTATATATATATATATATATATATATAAAAAAAAAAAAAAAATATATATATATATATATATATATATATATATATATATATATATATATACATGAATATCTATTAGAGTGTACATATACATACACCTCTAAATAAGACTATACATACTCTAAATGATATATAAACTACATAATATATATACTCTAAAATGTGTATATTTATATATATACCCTATAATGTCAAAAAAAAACATATAGTTTACTAGATTTTGATAACTTTGATTCTGACATGAATTTCGGTACAGGTCGGTCCAATGGCGGACCCTATTTTGACCAAAAATTACTATTTTGTCCCTGTGTCTAGAATTTGACTTATGGGTAGTCTATCTTAGCTATTTTCTTTATTCCGAAAACATTGGTGATGTTTGTTTCAGCATCTGGCGACGTTCATGGAGACTCTTATGTTGCTACCCCTCTTAAACTTGATTATTCGCATACAGGACATCATTGGATCACTACTTAACCCCAGGCAAGATACCTTGCCATACTTCTTTTATTTACATTGTTCATATCTAATCTTGTGTTGTTAGTTGGTGACATTGGTAATGTGTATCCAGGGATGACTTGGGTTTTATCGATGATGACATCAATATTATGGGTGCGTACGTGTGTGACTTAGAGTTAGTAGACGTATCCAAAAACTATGAAGTTATCCCAATAACTTCTATGACTTGTCACGAGACATTACATGGCACTGTGAGTGAGGATTCATTGTGTTGGTACGAGCTTACGCAGTCGACTGATCATCAGTGCGAGCAGTTTGTGTATCGGTACATATAGAGTTAGATGATGTCTAGGTTAGAGACTCGCATTAAGATATAGATTATATGAGTCATGGATACAACTTGTATATTTATTGGGCCGGGAAGATATAGGCATATCGGACATACAGTTATTTTATCTCAGCCTCAGTGCGACCCGGTTATGGGCGTGGATACCCGATTAAGGGCCATACTTACACTGGGGATATGTCCGGCAGTGGCCACTAGCTGCGCGCTAGGTACGATCGGGAGGTATACTAGTGCATGTATGTTTACATCGACTCGTGATCCGACGTTGGCCCGTGTTTCGATGCAAATTCTTTATTCACCTACCCATACGTTCCAGAGTCGTCTTCAACATACATTCATATAGAATGGTTAGTTCGTGTACCTATGTCGGACCGTATCATAGGACAATGTCTTATCATGGGTTGGTATGCCATCCATTGATCATGATTGGTCAGAGTTATGGTTTGCTAATTGATTACTGGATATAGGACCATGTTATGATTCAAGTTGTTCATTTTATTCAGTTCATATTACGGCCTATATTTCTATATCTTGTTACGTCCCGCTGAGGACCTGGTGATCTCTCCAGGTACTTGCTGAATAGTTAGTACAGAGTAGCTGGGCAGGTGCTGCATGATGCACCAAGGTTTCAGGTATATATATATGTATGTATGTGTGTGTGTGTGTGTGTGTGTGTGTGTGTGTGTGTGTGTTCTTTGGTATTTCCATTTACTCTTTCCTGTATATATTTCACCTTTATTTGTTTCCTGCTGCTATGTAGCCTATTATTTCCAAACTTATTCCTTCCTCGAGCTTGCTCGAACATGTATATTACTGGGTGGCCAACTTTAATATATTATATTCACTCTTGGTATTTGTTTTATTACTGTGGATTGAGATATAGATGATCAGTTACTTTTAGTACCCTTGACAACTTAGTACATTTAGGGATAAGTCCATTAAATTGGGAACTTATCCAAGATCATATTATCTGGCATGCTCGTCTCAAGTTCCTATATATTTTGGAACTGGGGAGTGACATATTTTTGTGGTGGCCCATGCAGGTCGAGATAAATTGTTTCGATTACATTACTATACCGAATGAGCTTGCATTAGTATTATATATTAGAATCTTAATCCACTACTGCTATTGGAAATTCCTTTGAATTCTACTTTCGCCCATGAAAATTCGTATTTGTGCTTAATCATACCATTCTTGAATTACTATTATGAATTCTTGTCTTTTTCTCTCTCGGAAGGACGAACACTTGTGTTTTACTATTATTTCAGTAATATCTTATCATAAGATATGACTAAGACAAATAGAATATCTTGTAGGTGATTACTTAGGCATATAGGGGTAGTGTTCCTATAAAGGTAGTGTTCTCTATTAGATGGACTGATATGATATGAATGGCAATTCTATCAAGGTAGTGTTCCTATAGAAAAATTCGTCTAGTCGAATGATTCATTGAATCACAAATTGTTGATTTGATGACAGCACATAAATTAACACATTAAGTTACAAAGTTTTTACTTGAAGGATATAGGAACCCATGCTTGACAGTATTAGGTGATTAGCTAAGGTAGGTATGCTTGTATAGACACTCCACCAAGATAGGACGTGGAATAGAGTACGGTACCAGGCTTAACCCTAACAGAAAACATGAGGGTCATTAGACTAAAACCATGCTACCATTGTCTAAGCTAGATCGAGTTTGAAGAATTCCCTGATCATAAAGAATGAGATGAGTAGGAATACGACTTGAAGGAAGACCCAATTGGATTTTAGATTGAAGAGTGCAAACCTAAAGGACGATAGAAAATAAAGTCCGAGGATTCCGACGGGATAAAACAAATTGATGAAACATGATGGTCATGACTATATATAAACATTTAGAGTTATATTGT
Source organism: Iris pallida (assembly GCA_029216955.1). NCBI lineage: Eukaryota > Viridiplantae > Streptophyta > Magnoliopsida > Asparagales > Iridaceae > Iris > Iris pallida. The sequence continues at coordinate 8,213,521 of JANAVB010019600.1, forward strand.
ACTAAATTTAAGAAATTTTACATAGAGGATATAGAATTAAGGAATGTGATATAACGAAAAAAGAAATTTTCTTGGATAATGAGGAACTGTCCTAGAAAGATTAGGTATCAGAGAGAACTGTGATATATGAATATGTAAGATTAAGTTAGACTAGTCAACCAACTCTATATTGGATGAGTCAAACCTTGAATGAACTATTGGAGATAAGGACTGGAAGAATGATCAATAGAGTTAGACTATGATAGAGGACATAAGTACCTATTTGGCCAAGACTCAAATTTTCCCTAGCAGATAGTTAGGCATGCTTGCAAAAAATGTATAGTTGCTTATAGATAGATAAGGTAGAACAATGGTTATGCTATTATTGGATATGACTTAAGGCTTGTAAGGGCATATCGTAGAGTTTCAGGGTTGATCAAGTTTAAGAATTGATCATGATCTTCGATGATTAATCGTAGCCAAGGATCTAGGACTAGAGTTAGAAAGCTGTACCTCAAGTGACAGACTAATAAACCTTTGTTGATACAAGTTAGTTAGAGACTCTAGAGGAATTGCAACTGAAACAATGTGTTGGTTTGAGGATGTGTAGTGGGTATACAAGAAGAGAGAATTATGAGAAACAATACGTTTAGTCTGAATAAATGAAGATAAATAAGATTGAAACTTCAGAAAATGGGTTATCAAGATGAGGATTATAACCATGGTTATCTACGATGACATAAGGAGGATTACAGGGAGAACCATACCTTAAGCATGATCTTAAAGTTGAGATCCAGATAAAAAATGAGGAGAATATCTCGAGGAAACAGACGATACAAATTAATGGCACATAAAGGTAAGGTTAGAAAAATGGTAATGAAATACGAGGACGTTGATATGGAAAATTGTAAGTACCTGAACGAGATTATGACATGAGATGAGAAGAAAGGATTTCAAGATAGAGAGCTAGAGTTACCCTAAATAGATTGATAAATGGGATCTAGAGTAGAGTTTTGCATAGTAGATGATACATTAAATGTCGTATATTTTCAAGGATAGAGGATATTATGAGCAGCTTGATATTAAGTTATCAAAAATTGCAATTGAGAAGAAATAGTGTGTACTAATAAAAATTGGATGATATTAAGGACTTTCGAATACTATGAGTGGATTATGGATTAAGATTGGCTAGCCATATTTGAGAAACCATATGTTATCTAGGACCTGATAGATAGGCTAAACCATAATATGAATTTGTGTGCAATTACCTCAGCCTACTTAATTTTTAGATTATTCTAAGTGACTAGAAGTTATTGATTTAGACATATCCATATTCTTTACTTTCCTATTCCTAAGCTCATAAATCACGGTTGTGTGATTTAGCATTTTATCATTCTAAAGATACGATTGAGAAGACCCTATTCTTCCTTAGCCATGCCTTAATCTCAAATCCAAATCCTTGATTTCATACCTCTTTTGCCTAATGATCATATTATCCTAGAGACGTCATTCCTTCCAAATTCCTGATCAAGCATCTACTTAGTCGTACCATATTCTTGTGAAAAATTTCTTATGAAACTTTTCAAAACTCTCTGCACCGTGATCTGTAAATTTCTTGTTCGTGATTCACTTGAACTTGTTTACAAATCCCTTTATGCCCCCTCGCTCTAGTATGTCCAACCGAATCAATCCATTTTTCCTGTTGAAACTTTAACCCATATAGGATTAATACTGAATTGATAGCAATTCCCTTATAGAGTTATTGACCAATAGTACCATGATAGTACCTAGGATTATCGCCAACCGTAATACCTATATTCTGGTATTCCTTTCTAAAACCTTGCTAGTAGAATCACGACCATGGCCTTGTTGTTGCATTTATAAAGTTGAGGTGCATTTAGAATTTAGTAGGATATGCACCCTAGGTCTTAGTGGCATCAGCATCCCACATGAACCACGTACGACTAGTCGTACTTGACTCCTTAGATATTAATCTTCTATCCTTTATACTGTCTTATTGTAATTTCGAGGACGAAATTTTCTAAGGTGGCTAGGTTGTAAGCTCTCTGGATTTTAGGGTTTGTTTTAAAATTTTTAAATGAATCATTTTCAATAAATATTTTTATTATAATTAGTTTTGATCATTAAATATATTTTTCTGTGACTTTAATTTCTGGAGCGCCAGGGATGTCAATCCCTCAAAATATTCTTCATGAGTTTCGATCTAGACAAGTTTATCTTCATGTTGATATATTATTTCCACTCAAACTTGTTTCCTTGTACTCTATTTACATCGCACAACTTTCGGGTCAATTTAGGCCATTTGACCATCTACAAAAAAACTTAACCGGACTTCCAATTTAATTTTGAGGCTCGACATCTATCCTATATAATCGACCTAATATATAATTTTGACCCATTTTGAGTCTACTATAGGTATGCCACTTGCGTGCCATCCAATTGAGCTCCCGCATGCTATTATTTCATCAATGATCTTAAAATGACTTAAATTGTAGTTATGATCGCCCCAAGCAAAAACCTAACCCAATCACCCAACCCAAGTGCAGGTGACCCCCTCATGACACACCCAAATACCACACTCCATTTTCCCCTCCTTTTATTGCTATTATTACTAATACTCCTATTATGATGTGTATTACTAATTAAGATAGAAAGAGTAAAAAATATATATATATATATTTATATATATATATATATATATATATATATATATATATATATATATATATATATATATATATATATATATGTTCAATTGAGAGTATATTATTTATGTACAAATGATTGGTTCAATTGAGAGTATAATATATATATATATATATATATATATATATATATATATATATATATATATATATATATATATATATATATATATATATATATATATATTCTCAATTGAACCAATCATTTGTACATAAATAATATACTCTCAATTGAACATATATATATATATATATATATATATATATATATATATATATATATATATATATATATATACATATATATATATATATATATATATATATATATATATATATATATATATATATATATATATATATAATGTATATATGTATATACTTTAATAAATTATAAATGTATTTACACACCTATATATATATGTACAACATGTATTCATGTATATACCCTAATAAATTATAAATAAATTTACATGCCTATATATTCAATATATATATCCTGATATATATATATATATATATATATATATATATATATATATATATATATATATATATATATAATATATATATATATATATATATATACCACAAATTCCATATAGACAATAAAATCTTTTAAATATATTTAATATTAATAATATCTAATAGTAATAAATATATTTATTTAATCACCAAAAAATAATAAAATAATAATAAAATAATTAAATGGTGGTTTGGTGAATCCATACTATTCACCTTTATCCGGTTCTAGAAAATTGTACAAATATGGTAAAATAATATTTAATAATAAAAATACCAATTTTTGTACAAATATTCAAATAATTAAAAAAGTACATCAATACCCAAAAAATTTAGGAACTATTTATACACACATAAAATATGCCTACATGGTCGTCTTTGGTCTCACTACAAGATTACATGGGCTCGATTTCTATTCGGATCTAGTCCGAGCTAAATCGACACAAACCGGGTCTCCAACAAGTCAACAATATAATTAATAAATAATTTAAAATGTCTTTAGAGGTTAAGTCGTAACTTGGCCTGGTTTTCCTAGTTAGGACGCACTTATGGCCGAGTCTTCCTTAGCATGGCTAATACACTAGTCAAGGCATGCCACTTCACTATCCGTGCCATGATTCCTAGTCGTCTGATACTTCAAAATTTAATCATGGCTAAAATCGTCTACCGTAATAATTAACTAAACAATTATTTATAAAATTCTAAAAATTACCATTTAAATCAAATAAATAATAAAAAAAATTTCAAAAAATTTTTGGAAAGAGGAGTTACAAATCTACCCACCTTAAAATAATTTTGTCCTCGAAATTCTAATTCATAACTATTCCTTAAAATTCAAAGTCCTTAATCTCCTCAATTTAATTTCTCAAAAATATTTTATAACCTTCTCTAGTCATTTTATAACTCCGAATACTTGAGGACTTCTACCCACCTTTGGTCACACTACTCCTCAAAACACGGTCACTAAAATCTTATAATCTTCTAACTAGTTGCTAACAATTCTACAGACAGATATCTAGGCATATGGCAACTATAATCCTTCATATCTATAAACAACCAAAACTCAATAATCATGCAACATTATCCTATAATTTAAGAATTTTTGATGAATTCTAGACAACACGATCGTTCGTCACTCCGAAATAGGAAGAGACAAAAATCAATGGTTCGAAAGGCAAGAAAGAATAACCGAGAACAAATATAAAATTTCAAGGACGTATAGAAATTTCTAGGAGAATTTTCAAGGCAGAGTGGATTGAGATTTCTAAGATTTAGTCATAGTCGCAGGCTCGTACCAGTACAGTTACGTAACCGGTACGATATGCTCTGACCTGCATGAGCTACCAAAAAAACTTGTTACGACCCGTACCCGCTTTTCGGACGCGAGAGCGTGAGCAAGCTAGCTACGTATCGAGCGGACTCCAGCCCCTCTCGAATACGTAAATGCTGTCAAGGCTATGGTATACTGCCAAATCAAGGCAAAACAAATCTATATCTCAAATCAACAATAAGTATACGAAACATGAATGAACACTATGGGTCGTGGTCTGCAGCCCACTAGCATATATGTCCGATGAGACTCCAAAGAATATAACAAGTCTTTAAACTGAATCAATAAGCAAGATATCTCATGATAAGGAATGTAAAGCACGAAAGGATAACAAACGTAATAATGATACCTGAATCCCGCAAGCATATCATCACATCCGCCATCTAGAACTACTAGCTGGCTCCATACAATCACTAAACCTGAAGAGATCATCAGGTCCTCAGGAGACATAGCAAGATTCATAAAAATATGCCTATCTAGCAGTTTAATCATACATGATAATATAAACAGGATATAACAAGGAACGATACTTAACATGGCAAGAGACTACGACCAAACTGCTAACAAGTGACTAACGACAAGTGGCTACTGACAGGTGACTATGAACTGGAATACAAGAACAACTACACGTAACTGAACTGCTGGATGAACAAGTAAACACGAGATCAATGGAATACCAAACCCTCGTCCCGAGTGGACTCGTACGTTTGAACTAATCACTAACCCTCACACCGAGTGGACTCGCAGGTTAGTTTTAATCACTAACCCTTGCCCCGAGTGGGCTCGCAGGTTAGTTCACGACAAGGCACCCTCGTCCCGAGTGTGGACTCTCTGGTGCAAGTAAACAAGTCAACATCCTCGTCCCGAGTGTGGACTCACGGATGTAAACCGATCAAGACAAACACCCTCACCCCGAGTGGACTCTCTGGTGCCAAGGAAACAAACACCCTCATCCCGAGTGTGGACTCTCTGGTACAACTGATCAACCCTCGTCCCAAGTGTGGACTCTCTGGTTGAGAAAACGATAACAAGGATTTAGCAGTTCAACTACACATACTCGTTCTATGACACGCCTCAAGCAAGGTACTGGTAAGACAAGGTACGACTCAGTCAAGACACAGTCAAGTACAATATAACTATACTGTCAAGTCAAATAAGACCATAAACTGGTGAACACGGTATATAAAAACTAGATAAATCAAGTCAACTAGAAAGCTAATAAATTATATAAAATCTATAACGAATAGAGTATCTATGATGATATAATAATAACATGAAAACTATAAACATAAAATTAAACTGTAGAGGGAGGCAAGGTATCTTGCCTGGTGATAGCACGAAGATCCAACAAAACATAGTCAACTGCTAAGCCATAAAGTCCACATCTCACAACTGTCTCCAAAATTTGAAACAAACATTGTCAACATTCTCAGAATAGTCAAATTAGCTAGGATTGCCTGTCCTTAAGTCCAATTATGAACACAGGGGCAAAACGGTAATTTTGGGTCAAAACGATGTCCGTCGTTGGACCCGCTTTGTACTGAAAAGCGTGCCTGGGTCAATGGTCTCTAAAGCCATCAAACTACATGTCTACAAATTCGTTTTGATGATTTGAACCCAATGGTATGTCCATTTTTATATTCCGACAGGCCGTGCACAAAATCGTCCGTTGAATCGGATCGTTGGGGCCCGCAAAACGGCGATCCGATCAACTGTCTCAAAATCGAACCAAACTTGGCATACAGGACCAGAAAAATGATACGCTATTGTTGGCACAAGTTTCGTCTCGATCTGACGAACATGCACAAAGTAATTAGAAAATTTGCACAGAGGCTGATACGGTAAATTTTGACGGATACGTATCAAATTCGTCGCGCACACGTGACCAATTTGAATTCTGTCAAAGCCCACACGTCCACGAAGCCGATACGCACCTTTCGATACTTTCGGTTCGCGTTTACGTCGTCCGAATTGGCGGGACGCACGTCGTATCGAAGAAATTTCTATATTTTTAATATATTGAAAACAAGTTTTTATCAGTTTTGAGCGTCCGATTTTTTGACGCACAGTCGACAAAATCCGATTCTAGAAAAAAGGGTTGGAAGCCCTATAGGTTTTCTTTAACTGTGTTTGAATAGATTTCAATAATCCTATTTATCCTGTCATGAATTAGCCTTTTAAATTAGGGTCTTGAGTGCCTATACCGTTCTATTTTTAACAAAATTTTTGGCAACTTTGTGCTCGATTTACGCTGCATATACTACAATCTAGATTAACCTATTTAAAAGGAATATGAGAGGGTTACGTTGTCGACATACTAGAGAAATTGGCTCGAGAAATCGTGGAGCGTGGAGGCGGGAAACATACTGTTTGCCATTAAAATCTTTTGATGTAATTTTAATACAAACAGAACAGTGTTACAATGTAGGACTTAGACGTAGTCCTAGGAGTACACTTTTGTTTATATGGGTCCCTTGTGCCGATGGAGCGAGTGGTAATGCGTTGACTCCGTTGACGATCTGACGATGGTTCTCGGTTCTCTGAAGGTCTGAGTAGCTCTAGGTGCCGGAGCTTGCGGAGAGGGAGAAGACGTTGAGTGTCTGTATCTGCCTCTCTATATATGCTGTTGGTGGTTTTGCGATCTGTGTGTGTACATAAGAAGGAAGTGATCCCTCTATTTATAGTCTACAGGTTGGCTACTCATGCGCATATGTAGGATGCGCCCGTACACGGGGACGCCACGTGGTGGTTGCTGATGGAGGCGCATGGACGATGCGCTCTGATTGAGGAGTTGAACCCTTTTTGTTGCTGTCGTGGGCTGTGGCAGAGCTGACACGTAGCAATGGAGAGGATCTTTCAGTTGCTGAGATCTTGGGTGATTAGCACCCCTTCATAGGCTGAATCAAGTCAAAGGACGCGTGTCGTAGGTCCATGGCTCGAAGATCTCGGATTTGGTGGGGAGTGATCTGATAGGATACGCCTAGGATTGGGCGCATAAGCAGAGTTTGGCTCGTAACCTTTAGGATTCACGAACCAGTCGGGGCGCATAGCTTTTGAGGCGCATACGGGGCTTCAGCAGTGACTTTACTTCTGTCTTTAGGGATCAGAGAAAAGTCTGAGGTGCACGGCTTTTGAGGCACATATAGTGATTTAGACAGATGGCTGCGGAGGCGTATGCAAAATAGTTAGGCGACCACGTGGCTTGTAACCGCTGGAGGGGAGCAATGATGATGCTAACGTCGGCGATGCTTCATCTTCTGAAAAAGCTGTCAACTGTTCAGTCCTCGGAGGACGTACTGCCAATTCTATCAGACTTCAGCATTTAATGTTCTTTGACAGGTGATAGGCTGTTGAGTGGGCACATCGATCGGCATCCCACTAGGCGCATGGGGACGCATGGGGGCGCATCCTTATGAGGCTGATGGGCACGTCAGTAAGATGCGCGGTCTGGCCGGTGCATCCGCTTTGCATGACACGTCTTTATGGGTGCGACTGTTACGTTCTTCGAGTGCTTTGAATAGCCATTTTTGACTCGGTTGAATTCGAAGCATCAGGTTCATCACCATTTAATGCAAATTCATTGTACAGGATTCGGAGGGCCAGCCACTTGGCGCATGGGTTTGATTTGCCCGACCTATAAATAGTAGCATGGAGAGAGTTTGCTTCACGTTCTCTCACATCCTTCTGAAATAAACTTGTTTGCTCGAGCACATTCTGTTGATGAGATGCTCCCGAGGGTGAAGATGCGACGCGTTGTCTTCATTGATGCACTTGAAGGTGACTGTTACATCCAAAAGTCGGAGTCGAGGGCTTTAGAGGCAAGCGGAAGGTGCCTGTTGCATTCAAAGATCGGGATGCTCGAGCCTTGTCTCCGTTATGCTGGAAGAGTCGCATATCGGAATTGCGGTGCTCCGATCATCTTCTTTGGGCTTTGGGAGAGCTCCTCCTCCCGCTAGAGTGGGTGTTGCCCATTCTGGTTGGGTTGAAAGCTGCTCCTTTAGCCGCGGGTCGATTGCGGAGCTCTCCTCTTCCTTGGTTTGAAGAGCTCTTCCTCCAGCTAGAGGGTCGATTGCCTACCCTCGTTCTACTCAATAAATGCTTCAGTAGTCGAAGTATTTGATGGCGCATATGCTGACACTTTATGATACGTCTGACTGGGACACTGAAGGGCGGCACATAACTGAGCTACTGAAGGGATGCACATAACTGAGCCGCTGAAGGGATGCATATAACTGAGGATGCACATAACTGAGCTGCTGAAGGGATACGCCTGGCTGAGAGCGCATGGCGAGATGTACCTGTTTGAGAACGCATGGCGAGATGCGCCTGTTTGAGAGCGCATGGTGGTGCTGCGCCTAGCTGTAGACTTAGGGTCTTTTCTTTGTAGAATTTCTCCTTTTTACAGCTTTTTTTAAGACATGTAATAGACTTTTATATGAAATAAAAATCTTTTTTTAATGTATATGCTTTGCTGTGCCAAGTACTTCATCTGAGCTTCCTGGCGCATGTGATGTTAGGCGCATAGGATTTCTGGTCCTGAAATTCCATGCTTCTATAAGACCCCCTTCAAAGTTTTCAAAACTTTTTGTCAAGTTTTGGAATACTTTGAAGAAGAAGCATGGTGGCGTCTTCTACAGGGCGTATGACTGTTCGGGCGCATGATCACTCCGCGCATCAGTGATGGGGCGCATGCTCCTCTCAGTAAATGCAAATGATAACTCTTCGATAACCAAGAAGATTGATGATGATCTTTTTGGATTTATTTACAGTTATCTCCTCACAGAATCTGAGGCGACGGCTGAGGTTATACTTCATCGGTTCACGCGTGCGACTGGGCCTATAAATAGGTGTGAGATGGAGAGAGGGAGAGTTCTTCCTCTCTTTGCTTTCTTTTTTAGAGTTCTTCTTTTTTTGAAAAACCCTAACTTCCTTCTTTCAAGAAATGGCTCCCAAGACTCCTCGTGGCGGTGCTGGCAAGGGAAAGGAGCCTGCGGAGTTCGTCGAGGAGGACGTTCCTGTCACCATTACAACTTTGGCCGACGTTCGGCTTGCGGTGACGGGTAGGTGTCATCTTCCAACCTTTTTAGACGAGTTTGGAGCACATGACTGAGTGTTGTGCCCTAACTCTTTGCCGCCGACGCGCATGGACTTCTGTCCTGATGATGCGCCGAGGCTATTCTGCCGACGAGCATGGGTTTAGGCCCTGATTATGTGCCGAGGTTTTACTGCTAACGTGCATGGGTTTACATCCTGATGATGTGCCGAAGCTTCACTGCTAACGCGCATGGGTTTAGACCTTGATGATGCGCCGAAGCTTCACTGCTAATGCGCATGGGTTTAGACCCTGATGATGCGTCGAAGCTCTAATACTGACGCGCATGGGTTTAAACCCTAATGATGCGCCAGGCTGCTTGACACACTTTGTCTTCATAAAGCTTCTTGCCTGACTTTTGTTTTTGCTGTGTCAGTGTCGATGACTATCCCTTTGCTGAATGAAGTCCTTTTGGATGCTTTTCTTTGTCAAATGGGAGTTGATTTCGACGAAGAAGTTATTAATCCTGCGAAAGCTGGCATCCTACTGAATCAGCCTTCCGAGAGAATGCTACAAATCCAGAATCAGTCGCCTGTTTTCCTCCAGAGTATGATGGAGAGCGGCAAGCTGGAATCTGCTGAGTCCGAGGATGTGATCTTCTTGAAACCTGCCTTTCTGTTCGGTGACCGACTGATCTCCACCGAGGCGAAGATACTGAAGATCAAAGGAGACTGGTTCTTCTCTGCGAAGGGCATGGTTCTGTACATACGATAACTCGAATGCCAATTGCCGCTGACGGCCTTCTACCGTTTAGCTTCGAAGAGAAGGATGTCATGGGAACTTACTCCTTCTCAAGGAGGGGCAGTGGGGGGTACTCTTTCGATCGACGTTACTTCGAATCAAAGGGATACCTTGGCCGCCTCGCGAGCCGGTCCCTCATTCAGTTACCGAACTTTATGTCCTGGGAGCCTTTATAATGAGGTCCCTAATGACACCTTTGCCTTTAGTGCTTCGACCATTGCAAATCGGATGCTAACATCGAAGGTTATGTATCCAAAAGCTGGCTTTAGGGTTGAAGGTTGGTGTCACCACATGCTGAAGTGGGACGAGTTGACATGTTTTTTGCGCTCTTGAAAACGTTCAATACCTAGACTGGCACTTTCTTTACTCCAGTGGGGGAGTTGGGACTGGCCCTCCATGAGATGTACGAGGTGTCCAAGCTTCCCTGGGGCTCGGAGACGTACGAGGAATATTTCTCCTCAAACGAAGAGATCGTCGTTCTGGAAAGGAAGGACCCGAAGATGATGGCTGTTTTCAAAGAGGTGGCGAGCCATCATTATCTGATACAACAGAAGAAAAAAGCAAGTCTCAGTCTCATGTAACTGCTTGGAGGGATTACGTCTTCAAGCAGGATTTGGCGGACTCCTCAAAGATCCGATTTACGACTCCGCAGGGGCTGAAACCCGCGGAAGTAACTTTCGAAATGAGCCAACTAGACGAGAGGGCCCCTCGTTCAAATGAGAGTGGCAAAGATACGTACAGCTATTTCTAGCACTGTGTGCACCGGATGTCATCTAAGGTAGTATTGACTGCATACTTGATGATATGGCTCCGGGATTGCGTGTTCTCGGGCGGATCTGGCTCTGTGGAGAGGGTAAACCGGAACCTCATTTTGCCAGCAGTAAAATTGGTTTTTGGTCGCCCTTTGGCTCTCCTCCCCGCGATGGTGTGTAATCTGTTGCGGGGTTTGAGGACCTTTGCTGATGATGTGATCCATGGGAGAGGTAGGAACGACAACTTTCCCCGGGCCGAGCTACCATTCCATTATCTGATAGGATGGTTGATTCTGCATCACCCGAACGTGATGAGTCCAGGTCCTGAAGAGGATCACGTTGAAGGTGACACCTTCATCCGCCGCTTCTATAAGAGGAAGTGGTTGCACACCGGCGTCTCCGTCTGCATGAGAGTCTTGTCTTATCTTCAGGAGTGGGAGATCGTCAAGGTCAGTCCCATCTTCAAAGATTTCGAGGCTAACCAAGATTTAGAAGACTCTGGTGAGGATGCGATCACTCTGCCGAAATGGAGATTTCGTTGGTTGCAGAGTATTCGGCCTTTCCACTTGGTCTACCGCAACCAAAATAGGTATTATCTGGAGTCATATCTGCCAAGCCGGTTCGTTCGACGGTTTGGTTACACCCAGTTGATGTTACGGAACCCTAGTAGTAGTCTGGGGTTTACTGGGAGTTTACTGGATGGAGCCCGGGGTTGGCAATATTACAATGCCGGGTGCACTGGAGTTCGTTTCAATATGCCAGTTCGCAATCCTCGGCCACAGATCCTGTATTCGGCCGTTAAGCTGTATTACACCATGAACACTGTGCCTCCTGATTATGATAGGAAGACTAGTTTCATCATTGGAACTCAGCTAGAGGCTACGAAGAATATGTTGGTGGCGGCTCGGTCATATCGTCCACCAGAGTTGGCGGGATATCGTATTCGAGAAGATCCCCCTGCTGGAAAGAGGCGGGCTGACGCAGAAGTCGGTTTGTCTGTACCGAAAAGGCCAAGAAAAATGATGACTCCAAAGGCTACATGAGTGCCACCTGTAACGCCAATGGAATCTGTTCCTGTTGAGGTAAAGTCATTTTCCATAATCTGGCTCCTTCTGTCATTTTTGTGACATATGTTTTCCTTTTGTAGGAACCGTTGAAGAAGAAGACCCGGGCTTCAAAACCGGGCGTCAGTAAACCGAAGGAGGTGGCAAGCTCTTTTGATAAGCGCATTCCTCCGATTGTAATGTCTTCCGTGGGGGAGAATCTTGACAATGTCGTTCCGGCAGAGATTTCAGTATCTCCAGATTATTTTGGAAGGGAAGCTGAGGTTGAAGCAGTTCCCGGAATGGTGCAAGCCGCCGTGGGGGCCTTGGACGTTGAGGGTCCAGCAGACACGGGGCTTCCAGATGAAGAACTGGAGTGGTGTTCGTCTTCTTCAGATGGCGTTCCTCCAGAGATGCGTGAGTCTGTTACGGGGGCAACAGACGTGATTGAAACAGAGGAGAGGGTTGATTCCCCTCCTTGTCATGATGAGGGGAGGTCGGCTGTAGCATTGCCGAGCCCTACCCCAGGCTCAGCAGCGGAGGCTGAGGTGGCTTCCGACCGGGAGGTAGCGGCAGATTCTATCCTTACGGAGGGGTTTGATGGTGAAAGTGAGACTCGTCCACCGATCCTGACTCCAAGGGAGCCGAGTCGGGAAATAAGTGCTGATCTTGCTGCTCTATCGGAGGAGGAATGTCTCGTACGGCCTGCTGATAGTGTGTTGGGGACGGATGCGGTAGCCCCTGACGTCAGTGGTCCCTCCGAGCTTGAGAAGGATAAGGGTTTACTGGAACCCTCTGTTGCTCCTTCTACTTGGGGTACGATATCGACGCCTCTCTCGGCTCCTTCTGTTCTTTTGGCTCCTCGGGCTAGTGGTCAAGCCCATGTTGAGGAAGAGTCCGTTGATGTCGAGGTTCCAACCTCGCAGGTTGAAGCCGGCAGGCCCTCTTCCGGTCCGCTGTCTAGAGCAGCTCCTCCAACTCCTGCTATGACGCCGCAGGTGCTGGCGGATACAGATGAGTATGTGAAGTTTATTATTGAGACGGTGTATAAGATGCTGCAGAGAGGCGTATCGACTGTGATGGATGCCAATGGAAGTTTCGCGACGACAAAAACCTTGGCACTCCCTCGCATCAGTCTGATACGTTCCCACCAGGGCCATGATCATATGGCCGAGATTCTGGAGGCCTCGGTGGCCAAGCTGGACTAGCTACTTTCCGAGTTTCAGTGTATCCAGCAAAATGATCTCTCCGCCCTGATAGATGCGGAAAAGAAAAAGTTTATCGCTAAGACTGAGTCCTCTTATCAGGCCACCGTGGGTGTCTGGGAACGCGAGGTGGCTGAAACTGAGGCTACGGTGGAGAGGTTATCTCAGTCCACGCAGGAGAAGGTGGAGTTGCGAGCCGCGTTGGACGCTAGTATAGCGGAGGTTGATGCCAAGATTTGCCTCCTTGAAGACCAGCGGGCCCAACTCTTATTAGATGCTGAGCGAGTCCAGGCTGAACATGTAGCATCTAAGGAGGAGGAAATAGCTTTCACCCGCCGGGCTCTTACCCTGGCTCAGCAGCGACAATAGTTGGACGAGAAGCATGAGGATGACACTTCTTCTGAGGCCATAAAAACGATACGTCAAGAAGCCGAACGCCGGGTCCTGGCGACCGTAGAGACTCGGGCTGCAGACTTGAAGCGTCAGATTGAAGAGCTTTCGGCCAATCCCGGGGATGTTTAGGGATTGTAGTCTCTTCTTTTTTTTGTGTAATTTCTAACTCTTGCTGGGGGTGTAATCCTTTATTTTTGAATAAAGAATACAGAGTTTTTTTTGTGGTGTATTCATTTTTGCTGTCATGAACTTGATGATTTGTGTGGACCTATTATCTTTTGTGCACCTTGGTTTTTAGGTACAGATAATAAGTTCGAGAGAACCGACATGTTTGCTCAGAGGTGATCGTGGCAAATATGGGATTCAAATGATAGAATCTTCCTACTCAGAGGTGTTATGGACGTGGTAGGAATGACTCTGGGGGGATACACGGAACTACTCAGAGGTAATATGGACATGGAAGTTCTGCGATCAATGTACGGCAACGCAGGGGTTGTCTGTACGGGATGTTTACTCAGAGGTAATATGGACGTGGTAAACATGATGGGTAGCGTAGTCTTACGGAGCGTAAGATTTTGCTTTGTAGGGTGTAGGGGAACAACTCAGAGGTAATGTGGACGTGGTTGTCCTTCTACTGGAGGATAGAATGCCACGGAACAGCTGGGTTCCGGAAACGTAAGATTTTGTAGAAGAAAATTGTACGTGAACCCTAATGATTGGGTCCACAGACTCTCTTGTTAGGTAAAGATAGAAGTACATGTCTGAAGGATGTCAAGAGTAGTACTTCTTTAGGAACTTGCCGTTGATGGGCACCATGAACAATTCTCCATTGGGTTTGGCGAGGCGGTAAGCACCGTTTGAGTATACCGTCTCTATGATGAAAGGTCCCTCCCACTTGGGCTCGAACTTTTCTGGTGTCTTTTGAGTCAACCCCATCGGCCTCCTGACTGCCAGAACCAGGTCGCATACTTGGAAAGTCCTCTGCTTGACCTTCTTGTTGAAAGCCTATGATATACGGGCTTGATAGAGTTCGATGCGTTGTTGAGCTAGGAGACGTTTTTTGTCAAGTGCCTCCAATTCTCGCAGACGGCGACGTTGATTGTCTTCTTCTGTGAGTTGATTTGTGATCGCTACGCGGAGTAAGGGTATCTGGATCTCGAGAGGCAGTACCGCTTTGCTCCCGTAGACCAAGAAAAATGGTGTGTTGTCCGTCGGGGTCCATACCGTTGTGCGGTAGGCCCAAAGGCATTCGCCGAGCTTTTCGTCCCAGTCGCGTTTGTTGGATGATACGACCTTTTTGAGTAGCCTGACGATATTCTTGTTGAATGCCTCGGCCAATCCGTTTGCTGTCGGATTGTAGGCGGTTGATGCCACGTTTTGGATGCGATTCTTGTCACAGAATCTGCTGAAAACATGGCTGATGAACTGAGGACCGTTATCGTGGATAATCCTCCGAGGTACCCCGAAACGGTAGATGACATGGTGCTTGATGAAGCTGATCACCCTAGAGCTCTTCACTTCCGCCAGTGGAACTGCTTCTGCCCATTTGGAGAAGTAGTCGGTGATGGCTAGGATGAAGCGGTGTCTCCTAGATGAGAGGGGGTGATTGGTCCTACAATGTCCATGCCCTAGGCTTCAAAGGGCCAGGAGGCGACCGTAGGATGTAGTGGTTCTGACGGAATATGGATGAAGTCAGCGTGAAGCTGGCACGCATGGCATTTTTTAGCATAGTCGACCCCGTCGGCTGCCATGGTTGGCCAGTAGTAGGCCATGCATCGCAGTCGATCCTGCAACTTAGGGCCAGGTTGATGGGCCCCGCAGGTTCCATCGTGAGCTTCTCGAAGGGCTTCAACTGCTTCTTCGTTGGACAAATATCGAAGGAGAAGTCCATCGTAGGAGCGTCGGTACAACATTTTAGTAGCTGTATCGTAATAGAATCGAGGGGAGCGCCTCCTGACTGAGACGGCTTCTTTTGGGTCCTCCGGGAGAATTCTGTAGATGTTTGCCATGAAATATAAAAGAACAGAACAATTATCGAAGGACCAGACTTTTACTTCACGTTACAAACTCGCTTGTACAAAGAAAGCCTAGGGACGAAAACCTAGGTACAGCAGTCTAAGTACAATTGTTCATTTTAGATTCTGGGGGGGTGACGATAGAGGCTCGGGAAGGCGACGGCAGCCCTGCCTTACTCCTTGGACTATCGGTATACAGCCTTGGCTCCTGTGAAGAGATGGTTGTCACGCCCCAGAACCAGAATACTGGAGTGCGGGGGCAGACACAGCCAGCTACGTATATTGAAATGGAAACCACCTCGATATATGGTCACGGCTGTCTAGAAATATGAGGGTTTACTACAAGCCAACAGTCTCTTATGGTCATGAACAAGCCTAATGTCTCAATCACAAGCAAGTAAGTAAGGTCGCAAGATGTATGATCATTAAATATACAATAATAAGGCATCCCAAATATTACATATTCAGCTGATCATGAAGCTAGTCGTACAAAATACGGGGACTAGCAAGTGTTAAGTCATACATGATCAACCCTAGGATTTGTTAATCATGTTTACAGCCCGTAGACAGACAGTAAGTAAAGTGCATCGAGCTAACAGGTGCTCGTCGGCTAAATGCCTCAAAAGAATAGTTTTACAATAGAGTGAGCGAAACAAAATAGAAAACCCACTCGTAGCCCGGGTTCCTTCTAGTCGCCACCATCGGGCTGGAAGCTTGGTAGATCCTCAGGAGCTGCTCCGAAATCTGGCCACACAAAACCAGCTGGGTCAACCCCAGAAAGAGCAAGTGCCACAAGGGGGCTACGAAATAAGAACAAAAGCCAGCAATCAGCACAAGAAAATATAATATTAAAACTAGAACTTACGAAAACATGACAGGATGATATACGACGAGATAACCATGGAACTATTCCGATAGCCAGGTTACAACCCGTAAACCAAACAAGGACCGGGGTTGTAACCCTTCATCTGAACAGAACTTGGTTTCCCACCATTTATCGGTAAGATAATAATATAAGAAATCAAGACAGGAAGCAATCTTGTACTGGATCAAGACATGGCTAAACTGGTTATACCTCATTCAATCAATCACGGCCAAGCAGATACTACGGCTTACTACTTTAACTAACTAGGGTTATCACATGCCTGATTACTAACAAGATGCAGTGAGATTGTCCCACAGCCACAAGCCCTGCAGACCATCCAGGTTACCCTGGTCGAAAATTAGGGGTTGAATTCAGGTGGGTACATTGTCCGGGAGACAAATGTACCCTTAGGTGACTTAGAGGGTGCAACACGCGACGGTGTGCTGGAAATGTGCCCTACTCGACGGCAGGCTACAGATCCCAAGAGCGCCCAGGTAACGGGATTGCCCGTAGCTGTGTCATCTCTTCATGACTACTGAGTTATTTTAGTTATTAACCTTAATCCATTTTAGTAGGAGCTCCTGACCGTGGTACTCAGGAGTCCCATCCTAGACATGATGCAAGACAGGACAAGTGGATTTAACAAGCAAGCAAGAAAGAACCACCCACGGTGTCAAGGCAAGTCAAGTTAAGTTATCAAGATAAATTATGTCAGGGTACTTGTCAGGAGTGCGCCACGACGGGCTACTATCATGTCAGGTTGGTCATGTCAGGAGTGCAC
Organism: Iris pallida; assembly: GCA_029216955.1. Classification (NCBI taxonomy): domain Eukaryota; kingdom Viridiplantae; phylum Streptophyta; class Magnoliopsida; order Asparagales; family Iridaceae; genus Iris; species Iris pallida. The sequence continues at coordinate 8,230,965 of JANAVB010019600.1, forward strand.
CACTACTGGTCACTGCCGTGCTATGCTAGTTCCTTGTCATACCATGCCATGTACAATAGTCAGTCCAAACATATTTAGTAAAATCAAGTTCATGACAAAAGGCGTAAGGATATAAAATGGTCGTAAAATATCTAATAAAATATCAATATACAGGGCAATAGAAGAGTCAAGCTTAAAGAAATAAGACCAAAACTCCAAGAGCCAATGGATTAAGCAAGGGGTCAGGGGAGCAGCGTACGTAAAAAGTCACGCATGCATGAGAGCTGCGTAGGTGAAAAGTCACGCACGCTGAGAGAGCAGCGTAGGTGAAAAGTCACGCACGCTGAGAGAGCAGCGTAGGTGAAAAGTCACGCACGCTACAGAGAGCAGCGTAGGTGAAAAGTCACGCACGCTGAGAGAGCAGCGTTGGTGAAAAGTCACGCACGCTGAGGGAGTTGCATAGGTGAAAAGTCACGCACGCTGAGGGAGCAGCGTAGGTGAAAAGTCACGCACGCTACAGAGAGCAGCGTAGGTAAAAAGTCACGTACGCTGAAAGAGCAGCGTAGGTGAAAAGTCATGCACGCTACAGGAGAGCAGCGTAGGTAAAAAGTCACGCACGCTCAAGGGGAGCAGTGTACGTGAAAAGTCACGCACACTCAAGGGAGCAGTGTACGTGAAAAGTCACGTACGCTCAAGGAGACACGCTTCCAACAGGAAGCGTACTCAAGCCTGCGTACGCAGCGCTAAAGAGCGCGCGTAGCTCAAGGTGCGTAAGCTAAATAGCTCTGCACACTGCTCACTGTCTTCTCCAAACAGCAAGAACACCATGGCTGAACCCAAGCTTCAAAATTCATAACTTGGCCATCCGAACTCCAAATTCGGATTTCCAAAGCTCCAACTGGAGTGAAACTGAATGCTCTTCCACATGGAAACATCAAAACTCATAGAAAACCAACTAAAATAGATCAAAACATGCAAAAATCCGAAAATAGGAAGACTTAGATCTAGAACAAGGGAGACTCCAAATCACAAAATACCAAGAACTAATGTTGATCCCCATGTCCTAAACTAGCAAATGGACAAATAAAAGAGGGTTCTCATGTGGTGGCAAGGTGCACTTGCCTAGGGTTGGGAGAGGTGTGTAGAGGAAGGAGAAGAAGAAGAAGAAGGAAATAAATGGTGGTTATGAGGAGAGAGAAAATGTTGGTGGAGTTATAAAGAGGGGGAGTTGTGATGGGTTGAGGGGGTAGCATAAGCTAAGGTGATCCAATACCTATAAACCAAACCAAACCGAACCAACCCAATAAAACCGAGCCATGCCAAAACCCAAAATACGAAAAATACCGAAATTCCACAAGTTGAGAAAAAAATAAAAAAATACATGCCAAAATCCAGATACGAGTATAAATACGAAATACGGGAAATACGGGAAATGAGGGTGACAACTCTACCCACCTTAAAAGAATTCCGTCCTCGGAATTTAATCAAGGAGCTAGAGATTGTCAAGACAAGCTACACTAAGCACAGGCAAGTTACACTAAGCAGTTCAATCATACAATCATACAATGCAAGCAAGGAAGGAAAAACGTAAGGCATAAGAAAGACATTATACCTCACGAGTCAAACAGGTAGGGATGACGCGATCGGATGTCGTCCTCACGCTCCCACGTTGACTCACCTAGAAAGTGATGACCCCAAGCAACACGGACTAATTTAATAGTCTTGTTCTTGAGTATCTTCTCCCTCCGGTCCAATATAGATACAGGCCTCTCCTCATACGAAAGGTTGGTACCAACAACCAATTCCGAATGGTCTAGGATGTGGCTCGGGTCTGGAATATACCATCGTAATTGGGACACATGGAATATATCATGCACCTCACTTAGCGACGTCGGAAGAGCGAGACGATAGGATACATCTCCTACTCGCTCTAGAATATCGAACGGCCCTATATACCTAGGACTAAGCTTTCCCCGTACGCCAAAGAGAATGACGCCGCGGTTAGGCGAGATCCTAAGGAATACATGATCGTCGACAGCAAATTCTAAGGGACGCCGATGAGCATCGGCCCAATGGCGCTGGCGGTCCTGGGCAACTCGGAGGTGATCTCTGACCTTTCTGACCACTTCAATCGTCTGGGAAATTAATTCGGGTCCGAGCATCTGCCTCTCTCGACATCGTCCCATGCTAGCGGGGATCTGCACTTCCTGCCATAAAGAGCCTCGAAAGATGCCATCTGGATACTGGCCTGATAACTGTTGTTGTACGAGAATTTCACCAGGTGCAGATGATTCTCCCATGAACCACCGAAGTCAAGGGTACAGGATCTCAACACATCTTCAAGGGTCTAGATTATGCGCTCTGATTGACCATCCGTCTGCGGGTGATAAGCTGAGCTGAATTGAAGGCGAGTCCCCAAACTCTTCTGCAAGCTGCGCCAAAAGTGTGATGTGAATCTTGAATCCCTGTCCGAGGTGATGCTGACTGGCACACCGTGAAGCCTGACGATCTGCCTGAGATACATCTCTGCTAACTGCGCTATCGACTGTCCAACTCTGAATGGGAGAAAGTGTGCCACCTTGGTAAGCCTGTCCACAATTACCCAAATAGCATCTCTGCCGGCCGGAGATCTGGGCAACCCGGTCACGAAATCCATGGTTATATGTTCCCATTTCCATTCTGGGATCGGTAAGGGTTGAAGAAGTCCAGCGGGCCTCTGATGTTCAGCTTTAACCTGTTGGCAAACCAAACACCGAGAGACAAACCGGGCTATCTCCCTCTTCATGCCATTCCACCAGAAATGCTGACGAATATCACGGTACATCTTCGTACCACCCGGATGAATAGAATATTGTGAACTGTGGGCTTCGACCATGACTTCCTGTCTGATATCTCTACTGGGTACACAAAGACGAGTTCCGTGCCGAAGTGTACCATCTTTATGGATACATAACTCTGGCCTTCTTCCTGCTTCACACTCTGCTCTGAGTCGCTTGATCTTGGAATCTGTTGACTGCGCCACCCGGATTCTCTCAACTATGCTGGACTGAACCTGTAGGCTGGCCATCAATGCCACGCTAGTTGGAAGAACCACTTCAATTCCCATTTTCTGAAGATCTGCCAATAATTCTGGTTGTGCCGTCGGGAAATAAACTCCGGCTCTCCTGCTCAATGCATCTGCTACAACGTGCCTTCCCAGGATGATACTGCAAATCCATATCATAGTCCACTAGTAGCTCGTGCCATCTTCTCTACCGCATATTAAGGTCCTTCTGGGTGAAAACATACTTCAGGCTCTTATGATCAGTAAAGATCTCCACTCTATCTCCGTACAAGTAGTGTCTCCACAACTTCAAAGCAAATACTACTGCCGCCAATTCCAAGTCGTGGGTCGGGTAATTCTTCTCATGATCACGTAGTTGACGTGATGCATAAGATATTACCTTCCCATGCTGCATCAAGACACACCCCAATCCTCTACCTGAAGCGTCGCAATAAACTGTGAATCCTCCGGTCCCATCTGGAAGGGTGAGAATGGGAGCCGTTATCAAACCTCGCTTCAACTTCTCAAATGATTCCTGACACTCTGCTGTCCAAACAAACGGCACATCCTTGCGGGTCAACTGGGTCATCGGCGCTGAAATCCTTGCAAAATCTGAAACAAACCGCCGGTAGTAACCGGCCAATCCAAGGAAGCTGCGAACCTCTGCCACTGAGCTGGGTACCAGCCATGACTCGATAGCCACAATCTTCTGGGGATCCACTTCCACTCCTCCTCGGGTAATGATGTGACTCAAATACGAAATGCGATCGAGCCAGAACTAGCATTTACTGAACTTGGCGTACAACTGATGCTCCCTAAGCGTCTGGAGGACGACTCTGAGATGCTGCTCATGCTCTGCTTCACTCTTGCTGTAGACTAGGATGTCATCTAGGAACACGATCACAAATTGATCCAAGTAAGGCATGAAAATACGATTCATGAGGTCCATGAATACGGCCGGCGCATTGGTCGCTCCAAAGGGCATAACAAGGAACTCCCAATGTCCATACCTCGATCTGAATGCTGTCTTTGGGATGTCCTACTCTCTGACTCTGATCTGGTGGTAACCTGAGCGTAAATCAATCTTCGAAAATACTGAAGCCCCTCTGAGCTGGTCAAACAAGTTATCTATCCTCGGAAGAGGGTATCTGTTCTTGATTGTCATCGAATTCAAGGTACGTTAATCAACACATAGCCTGGACGTACCATCCTTCTTTTTCACAAGAAGTATCAGGGCTCCCCAAGGCGATCCACTTGCACGGATGAATCCCTTGGTCCTCAGTTCTTCAATCATCTTATATAAAATTTCCAATTCTGAAGGCGCCATCCTGTAGACTCGCTCTGATACTGGTGCTATCCCAGGAATCAAGTCTATAGTGAACTCAATCTCCCGCTCCGGCGGTATCCCTGGAAGCTCCTCTGGAAAGACATCTGGAAACTCTTCAACTATTCGGGGTAACTGCACTGCTGCTACTGCCATCCGCAATGCTGGGGAAGATGGCTCCACTGCGCCTCTGGAAAACGAAAACTCTGGCTCGCCGGGGATACTAAAGACAACTCTGCCAATATGGCAGTCTATCCTAGCATATTGGTTCCTCAACCAATCCATGCCTAGGACTACATCATAGTCTGCCATAGGAAACTCTAGGAATCTAGCGGAGAACTCCCTATCGCTAACTACGATCCGACACGAGGAAAACACTCGATCTACTCCCACAAGGCCATTACCAGTAAGTATATTGAGCCTCACTGATAATGACTCGGGCTCCAATCCTACCCGTGTCGCGAATCGTGTAGACATGAATGAATGCGAAGCACCAGAATCAAATAATACCGAAGCCGGAAAGGAGTTGACGAGAATAGTACCTGCCACAACCTCACCTGGTGCAACTTCTTCTTCCATAGCCATCATCATGGCCTGACCTTGCCCTCTGGCTGCTGGTCCCCTCTGCTGGAAACCTCTTTGCATATTCTGGGTCTGAGCTTGGGCTTGTGCATACTGCTGGGGGTGCTGTTGCTGGAATGACTGAGGCTGAGGCGGCAAGGGCCTCGAAGACTGATACTGCTGCTGCTGAACTGGTGCTGGGGCCGGTCCTCTCACCGAAGAGCTAGAAGGGTTGGATGTTGATGAACCACCCCTATTCGGGCAAGCCACTATCCTATGATCTGCTGCTCCATAAGCTAGACACAATCTCTGTGCCCTGCGACAGTCTGCTACCACATGCCCTGGCTTCCCGCAATGTGAACATCCCATTGCGGAAGTCTGCTTCTGCTTCTGCTGCTGCGGGTACATTAGGGTCGAATGCTGAACCGACGTTACTGAGGCCGCCCGCCTCGGAGTTCCAATGGTCAATCCCCTGGCTGCCGGGGCTGGAGCTGATGATTGCTGCATCTGGCTATGGGACCGCTTCCTACCTCCGGTCCTATCCACGATCCTCTGGGAGGTGTACTCATGCCGCCTAGCTGCTCTCAAAACTGCGTCGAACGTCTGGTGCTCGAACTACTCAACCGCCAGCAAGATCTCCAAATGCAGCCCCTGCTGGAACCGCTGGGCCCTATCAAACTCGGTCGCCACCAAGGTGGAGGCAAACCTACTGAGTCTAGAAAACTCCGATGCATAACTGTCGACTGTTCTGCCTCCTTGCTTCAAGTTGGTAAGTCTGGTCTGCAGGTCGTACCGAGCCACAGCATCAAAATACTTCGTCTAGAACCTCTCTCTAAATACTGCCCAAGCAATGGGTACCACTAATCCCATAGCTTGTGCCGCCCACCAACTGCGAGCCAAGTCCAACAACTGTAGGCGTACCACCGCCACCTTCTCATTCTCGGGTGTCCTAGCTGCTTCCAGAATTACCTCAGTATCCTGAAGCCATGCATTCGCGGCAATCGCATCCTCGGTGCCGTCGAAGAAAGGAGGGTTCAATCGCTTGAAGCTGTTTGCCGCCTGGTTCCCTGGATGTCTGCCTCGGGTCAAAGCATCTTGAACTGTCTGGTGCAGGACGTCGCTTCGACGATCCTGGGAAGCTATCAAGGTTCTGATGAGGCCTACTAAGGTACCATCATCTGGCTCTGTGGGCAGGACGGGCCGAACTAGTGACTCTCCTCCAGTAGGTATCACTCTGGAGACGACTCCGAAATGCTGGACTTGATCTCCAGGTTGCTGCTGGCCCACGGGAGGTGCTCTTCCTTGCTGATCGGCAGGGTCAGGTACCATACCGCTGAGGAAGACGACACAGGGAAACAATAAGGAAGGACCAGGACAGATCAACGGTACAAGCATGTAATCAGGGCAAGAATTTCAGGGATTTGAAAATACGGGTAGAAATCAAGGGTGAATACTGATTGAGACATCTATTCGGTAAACCTTCACATTTCTTGATTGACAAGACCTACATGGACCACCACTTAAACCGTGTCACGCTCCAGAACCAGAATACTGGAGTGCGGGGGCAGACACAGCCAGCTACGTATATTAAAATGGAAACCACCTCGATATACGGTCACGGCTGTCTAGAAATATGAGGGTTTACTACAAGCCAACAGTCTCTTATGGTCATAAACAAGCCTAATGTCTCAATCACAAGCAAGTAAGTAAGGTCGCAAGATGTATGATCATTAAATATACAATAATAAGGCATCCCAAATATTACATATTTAGCTGATCATGAAGCTAGTCGTACAAAATACGGGGACTAGCAAGAGTTAAGTCATACATGATCAACCCTAGGATTTGTTAATCATGTTTACAGCCCGTAGGCAGACAGTAAGTAAAGTGCATCGAGCTAACAGGTGCTCGTCGGCTAAACGCCTCAAAAGAATAGTTTTACAATAGAGTGAGCGAAACAAAATAGAAAACCCACTCGTAGCCCGGGTTCCTTCTAGTCGCCACCATCGGGCTGGAAGCTTGGTAGATCCTCGGGAGCTGCTCCGAAATCTGGCCACACAAAACCAGCTGGGTCAACCCCAGAAAGAGTAAGTGCCACAAGGGGGCCAGGAAATAAGAACAAAAGCCAGCAATCAGCACAAGAAAATATAATATTAAAACTAGAACTTACAAAAACATGACAGGATGATATACGACGAGATAACCATGGAACTATTCCGATAGCCAGGTTACAACCCGTAAACCAAACAAGGACCGGGGTTGTAACCCTTCATCTGAATAGAACTTGGTTTCCCACCATTTATTGGCAAGATAATAATATAAGAAATCAAGACAGGAAGCAATCTTGTACTGGATCAAGACATGGCTAAACTGGTTATACCTCATTCAATCAATCACGGCCAAGCAGATACTACGGCTTACTACTTTAACTAACTAGGGTTATCACAGGCCTAATTACTAACAAGATGCAGTGAGATTGTCCCACAGCCACAAGCCCTGTAGACCATCCAGGTTACCCAGGTCGAAAATTAGGGGTTAAATTCAGGTGGGTACATTGTCCGGGAGACAAATGTACCCTTAGGTGACTTAGAGGGTGCAACACGCGACGGTGTGCTGGAAATGTGTCCTACTCGACGGCAGGCTACAGATCCCAAGAGCGCCCAGGTAACGGGATTGCCCGTAGTTGTGTCATTTCTTCATGACTACTGAATTATTCTAGTTATTAACCTTAATCCATTTTAGTAGGAGCTCCTGACCATGGTACTTCGGAGTCCCATCCTAGACATGATGCAAGACAGGACAAGTGGATTTAACAAGCAAGCAAGAAAGAACCACCCACGGTGTCAAGGCAAGTCAAGTTAAGTTATCAAGATAAATCATGTCAGGGTACTTGTCAGGAGTACGCCACGACAGGCCTCTATCATGTCAGGTTGGTCATGTCAGGAGTGCACCACTACTGGTCACTGCCGTGCTATGCTAGTTCCTTGTCATACCATGCCATGTACAATAGTCAGTCCAAACATATTTAGTAAAATCAAGTTCATGACAAAAGGCGTAAGGATATAAAATGGTCGTAAAATATCTAATAAAATATCAATATACAGGACAATAGAAGAGTCAAGCTTAAAGAAATAAGACCAAAACTCTAAGAGCCAATGGGTTAAGCAAGGGGTCAGGGGAGCAGCGTACGCAAAAAGTCACGCACGCATGAGAGCTGTATAGGTGAAAAGTCACGCACGCTGAGAGAGCAGCGTAGGTGAAAAGTCACGCATGCTGAGAGAGCAGCATAGGTAAAAAGTCACGCACGCTGAGGGAGTTGCATAGGTGAAAAGTCACGCACGCTGAGGGAGCAGCGTAGGTGAAAAGTCACGCACGCTACAGAGAGTAGCGTAGGTGAAAAGTCACGCACGCTGAAAGAGCAGCGTAAGTGAAAAGTCACGCACACTCAAGGAGAGCAGTGTACGTGAAAAGTCACGCACACTCAAGGGGAGCAGTGTACGTGAAAAGTCACGCACACTCAAGGGAGCAGTGTACGTGAAAAGTCACGCACGCTCAATGAGACATGCTTCCAACAGGAAGCGTACTCAAGCCTGCGTACGCAGCACTAAAGAGCGCGCGTAGCTCAAGGTACGTAAGCTAAATAGCTCTGCACACTGCTCACTGTCTTCTCCAAACAACAAGAACACCATGGCTGAACCTAAGCTTCAAAATTCATAACTTGGCCATCCGAACTCCAAATCCGGATTTCCAAAGCTCCAACTGGAGTAAAACTGAATGCTCTTCTACATGAAAACATCAAAACTCATAGGAAACCAACTAAAATAGATCAAAACATGCAAAAATTTGAAAATAGGAAGACTTAGATCTAGAACAAGGGAGACTCCAAATCACAAAATGCCAAGAACTAATATTGATCCCCATGTCCTAAACTAGCAAATGGACAAATAAAAGAGGGTTTTTATGTGGTGGAAAGGTGCACTTGCCTAGGGTTGGGAGATTTGTGTAGAGGGAGGAGAAGAAGAAGAAGAAGGAAATAAATGGTGGTTATGAGGAGAGAGAAAATGTTGGTGGAGTTATAAAGAGGGGGAGTTGTGGTGGGTTGAGGGGGTAGCATAAGCTAAGGTGATCCAATACCTATAAACCAAACCAAACCGAACCAACCCAATAAAACCGAGCCATGCCAAAACCCAAAATACGAAAAATATCAAAATTCCACAAGTTGAGAAAAAAATAAAAAAATATATGCCAAAATCCAGATACGAGTATAAATACGAAATACGGGAAATACGAAAAATGAGGGTGACAATGGTTGGCGTTGATGAAGAAATGCTCTTCTTGCTCTCCCTCTATTACTCTTCTGGCTTCTCTCTCTCTCTGTGTATTTTTCTCTCTGATTATTGGGAGAGTCTCTCTGTATTTCTTTCTCTGATCGCGTATATCTTACAAGGGAATGACACCTTGCTATTTATAATAGTGGGGTCATCATTAGGGTTTGGATGATTACCCATTCTCAAAGTGGCGGCGGCCTGATGTACAATCAATCTGGACCATTCGTTTAAGGCGTGAAGGATCTGGCCATAAATGGGGATAGTATTGAATCTTGTGAATAATTAATGCTGATTGCTTTAAATCTTCATGATTGGTTGTGTCAAGCTTGGATCTCTCACCACGTGTCCCATTGGCTTGATTATGAATGATACGACCTGATCTCATTAATTATGAGGATAACGTTAAATATGGTCATTGGGATCTGGTGAATCTCCGATTGATCTGCATCCCACAATCATCCTTGCTACTAGCTGTCAAGTCGTGGAGGCCATTGAATCTCTGCCACGTGTCTTAATGGTGGACCCTGTCAGAACCGCATGATATCCATGAACCGCATGAAACAGCATCTCAGTGAGCCGCATAGGTATAGTATTTGCGAGCCGCATGGGATAGTTTCTCGGTGAGCCGCATAAGTATAGTACTCGCGAGCCGCATGGGATGGCTTTTTGGTGAGCCGCAGGAAGACGATTCTTGCCAGCCGCATGGGATGGCTTCTTGGTGAGCCGCAGGAAGACGATTCTTGCCAGCCGTATAGGATGGCTTCTTGGTGAGCCACAGGAAGACGATTCTTGCCAGCCGCATGGGATGGCTTCTTGGTGAGCCGCAGGAAGATGATTCTTACCAGCCGTATGAAATTGTTCTTCAAGTGAGCCACATGGGAGTAGCCACATTGCAATCTCGGATCGTGTCGGAGATTTTCTTCTGTTTCCAAGGAGTCTGTCATTATGACAGGGCCATTATGACACTTTATGTCAGAGCCGTCAGCTGTCAAATTATGGCAAAGCATTAAATAGGGCCATTACTCGATGGCCAGCTGTGTAAAGGGGTCCCATGGGGACACGTGGCGTTGATCGAGCCGCATATCTCTGTTGGTCGAATGTGAGCCGCATGTACTTCTGAACCGCATGCAGCTGGGGGACTCTTTGAACCGCATAGGACTGTCCCTATGTAAGCCGCATGGACTCTCCTGTCCCGAGCCGCATGAGACTAAGAGTCTCTCTGAACCGCATGGGACTGCTCCTGTATCAGCCGTATGGGGTTCTCCTGTTCCGAGCCGCATAAATTATCATTCTGATATTTTCTATACTTCTACAAGACCCCCTTCAAAGTTTTTAATTTGTAAAATTGAAATACTTTGAATAAAAAGCATGGCCTTTGTTGACCGCATAGATGATTCAGTCGTATGGATTTATCTGGCCGCCTGAGCTTGTTAGGCCGCATAGACTTTATGCCACGTGTCCCAACCACGTGTGCAAATCTTCTGCATTAAATGCCCTTGATTCGTCGCCTATTGGGGGAGGATCCCAAGGGTCAGTTTTGTGTTGACTGAAGCGTTTTTCCTTTATTCTTTTAGGCGACACGTGGATCGAGGCATTTGTTTTGATTTTTCGAGCCTCCTTTGCCTATAAATAGGAGTAATTTTATTCTTTAAGGGTTTCTTTACCATCTCTCTTTTGCTCGAACTCCTTGTCGCCGACTCCCTCTTCGTCTTCTCTCATCAACGATTGCCAATGGCTCCCAAGAACACTACCGCTGCTACGGACAAGAAGGTCGCGTCGTCGTCTGTGGCAGCGAAGGACAAGAAGGCCACGTCTTCATCGACGACGGCGAATGTGGCGGCTCTTCCGCCGGCTGACGTGCCTGTTTTTCACCCCGACGTTCACCCGCCTATTGCTGGTAGGACCATCAACATGAACTGTCACGGCTATGCCGTATATTTTATGCGCGAGCCTGTATTTCCAAGTATGCTGCGTGTCCGACTCATGTTTGAGTCGCATGGGATATGACCTAGGTCTGAGCCGCATGAAGGTTATTGTTTGCAGCCGCATAACTACCTCATCCTCAGGGCCGCATAAGCTTATTTGGACTGGACCGCATGAACGTTTTCCAACTGAGCCGCATAAGCCTATTTCAGACTGAACCGCATAAGATCATTTGAACTAAACCGCATAAGCTCATCCGCACTGAACCGCATGGGCTCATCCGAACTGAACCGCATATGCTCCTTTCGAACCGAACTGCATAAGCTTATTCGGACTGACCCGCATGGGCTCATCCGAACTGAACCGCATATGCTCCTTTCTAACCGAACTGCATAAGCTCATTCGGACTGGCCCGTATGAACTCTTTCAAACTGAGCCGCATGAGGCTATACTGAGCTAAGCCGCATAAGCCTCACGTAATTTATGTTTCAGCTATCTTTTTGACTTGTTTCTTTTGTTTTTCTTCAGTAAATCTGCCAGTAAATCCTGCGGGGAAACTTCTGGTTGGCTCGCATCAGTTTGCCTTGGGCGTATGTCAGGATGATTTAGTTCGTCAAGTATCCGAGCAGCTCCTTGTTAATGAACCTTTGGAGCGACTGAATGCTATCAGGGTTCAATCTTTCCAATTCCTTAGTGACATGATGAGTTCCGGGAAGTCTGATGGGAAGTATCTGAGATCGGTTTTTCTCTTTGGGGATGCGTTGATCATAGAAAACTCCCGAGTGCTGGATGTCTCCGAGAGTTGGGATTTTAACCTGGATGGGATGCCGATTCACATCCCTATTATGAAGTGTCATTTCCTTTTTACGTGGTTCAACATGATCATTTTGGACAGGTAGATGCTAGACCCCCTCACTCCAACCAGACCGGGGATGTTTGTTGGTAACATCCGTTACAACAAAACTACTGGATCAGTGCGCGCGATCAAGGATCCGGCCAGTCGATCCGTGATGGGGTTAGTTCCGAGTACCTTCGTCAACACACCCGGTCCTAACTTTTCATTCTCTCAGGCTGATAACTTCCTGAGCCAGCTTGCTCGTAAAGGGTCCTATCCTGTTGGCAGATTGGTACTGCCAAACTGGTTACACCCCATTCCCCTGTGGGCTAACCTGATCTCATGGATTCTACAGAACTACGAGGAATTTTTGTGGGAAGTCAACCTTTATGATGCTATCCGGGGTACCAGCCATGGGTTGCCCGTTAATAAGCTACTGTTCATGGCCCTTCTGGAGATGTACAATCATCGGACAGGGACTTTCTTCACCCCTGTTGGGGAATTGGGGCTCGCTTTTCACGAGATGTATGCTGTCTCCAAGCTCCCCTGGGGAGACGAGCCCTTCGAAGCGTACACTCCGACAAATGAGGAGTTCCAGGATTTAGACCGACGATTCCCCGGTTTTGTCGCTGTGTATCAAGAACTATTGTGTCATCATAGCACCTGTCACCGAACGGCTATATAAAAAAATGACAGCTCGGAAGGGGACGCTCCCCATACCAAATCTTGGGTCTCATACCTTTTCAAATTCAGCGCTGCTGGCCGAGTTACTTCCCGGGATCGTCAAACTCCTAGGGAAGTAGAGGACTTGGTGTCGACCGCTAGGAGGTCGAGGTCTAAAAGTGACAAGTTTGGGAGCCAGATTGACTCCTTCAGCTACTTTTATTATGGTACCCGGCGGCTGTCAAAGAAGGCACTCTTGGCAGGGTTTTTAATGGTGTGGCTGCGCAATTGTGTGGTCTCAAGAGGGGCAGGTTCTATCGAGAGGATCAGTCGCCACTTCATTCTCTCTGTCGTGAAGTTGGCCTTTGGGTCAGGCTGGCTCTTCTTTCTGCCATGGCGTGCAGTATTCAGCATGGTCTCTGCGCCTTCTCGTCCAAGGTCATCGCTCGTGACGTGGCAATGGACTTTGAACGTATAGAACTGCCTTATCATTACTTGCTGGGATGGCTGTTGTTGAATTATCAGTCTTTGATGAGGCCTGGGACGGGAGATGGTGTTACGGACGATGACGCTTTTCTTTTCAGGTATCACCATCAGCCTTGGAAATGTAGTACCTTGCCGGCGTACCGGAGGATGTTGGCGAGGGTGGACGGATATAATTTCTTCGTGTCCGTTCCCCATTTTACCGACCAAGAAGTGAGGAGTGTTCATATTGATGGTGTTGGACCTCCTCATTTCTTACCTGAAAAGATACGTTTCTGGCTGCGTAACATTCGCCCGACGTATTTAGTTTACCGTAATCGCAACACTGTGTATTTGGAGCCCTACTTGCCCAGTAGGTTTGCCCGCCAGTTTGGGTACAGCCAACTATTCCTTGGGCGTCCCAGTTCCAGCCTGGGATTCGAGGGTAGCATTCTCGATGGTATTAGAGCGTGGAGCTACTATGACACTTGTCATACTCGAACCAGCTTCTCAGTTCCTGCGGCAAATATGATAGGGGAAATTTTACATAATGCGGCCTTATATCATGTTACGGCAAATCATCCTCCTCTCGATTTTGACTCGAGGACTGGCTTCATCGTGGGCACTCGCCTGGCGGAGAAGGCTATGGTGTCGAGGGCGTGGAATTATTATGACGCTTATCATACTCGGGCCAGCTTCTCGGTCCCCGATGCTAAGGCGCCAAGGGAAATTTTGTACGTGGCTGCTTTGTATCATGTTATGGCGAACAAGCCTCCTGTTAATTTCGATCCGAGTACCAGTTTCATCGTGGGTACTGGTTTAGAGGAGAAGCCCAAGGGGGCTAAGGCTAGAAAGCAACTAGCACTCGAGACTCCCCTCCCTGAATCAGAACCTTCCGAGTCGGCTGAGGAGGAGGATGATCATGATGGCGAAGACTCCCTTTCTGGTGGGGGTGAAGAAGTAACGGATCAACCGCTTTCCACACCCGATGAACTGGCGGAAGACCCGTTGCTTACTACACAAGAGGAAGTAGTGAGGGAAGAACAGCCTCCAGCTGTGTCTGGTCCCTCACGTAAACGAGTCAGAAGCGAGTCTTCTGACAGCAGAGCGACCTTTTCCGTGAAGAGAGCTGCCGTTAGGTCTCGTGGATTACTTATTACCGAGAGGGGTGAAGGTACAGACACTGTTCCGGAGGTAAGACCAAGTCAGAGCCATCTATTTGTTGTAGTTTTCTTTTCTCTCGGATATATGACTTAATCACTTTTCTTTGTAGGCGTCTGATGAACCGGCCTCTCCTGAATCGTCTACTACCCCTGGAGTTGATCCGGCCCTTGCTGCTTTGATTAGCGACATGTGTGCCGCGGTCCTTTCTGCGGGGGCTCTCTCAGCGGCGGCTGGAAGCTCCCAGGTTGTTGAGGCCTCGGCCCGGGGTGACGAAGGTTTTTTCGGGCCTGTCTCCGAGATTGTTGAACCTCAACAAGGCGACGCTGATCTCGTTGCATCTCTTCCCGAGGGTGCAGGGGCGGAGGAGCCTATCATACCTGACTCGGAGACTGTTGGTGAAGAGGCTTCGGTGGCTGTAGGCGAACTTCAGCCTCCACACTCCTCCACTGGTAAGATAAGCCAAATATTGACTAGTGAGGAGGCATATTTGCTCTATCAACATATCCTCCGGGTCAAATCGATTCATGGTTGCCTTGGCCCTGCAGGTCCTGGTTACTTCCTACCGCGGATGTTCTTGGGAAAGGCTCTGCCTACCATGATCTGGAAGAAAGGAGCGTTTCCTCTCCTTCGCCGTTTCATGTCGAGGGGCCTCCCGCTAGCCCCGGGCAGATGGGAATGGAGCTGGCGATGGTCTCCACCTCATCCTCTGCTGATCATACGGCTCCGGAGATTGACCTCTCGACCCTGCCGAGCATTCAAGTTCTGCGGGCCACAGAAGAGGAATTGGCCGCTGTTCATGCGTCCTTCCGTGCGAAGTTTTTATCTCTCGTGGCAGGAGCGGCAGATTCTGTTGCGTCTTATTCAGCGTTGCCGGCCACACTCTCGTTGACACCGGCTTCCTCGGAGGCTCTGGACGAGGTGACGCAGGATGTGATCGACAGCTTCTATCGCCATTTAAAAAGGGGCGTAGACGCTGCTATAGAACGGGTGACCCCTTTTTCTCTATCTCTTCGGTGTGCTCGGGGTCAGGTTGCAACTTTGAAGTCCCTTCCTGGTGGGGTGGGGTTGGCTGCACTGCTGGAGCCTAAGTTGGCGGAGGCTGATCAGTTTGTGACCCAATTGCTGGCGGTACGGCAGGCGGGCTTGCCTCCTGCGATTGAATGGGAGCAGGGCTTCCTCATTGTTGCTCGGGATAGGATCAAGCTTGCTCGAGATACTGCCGGGCCAGTTGTACAGGGAGACCTTGACAAGTTCTCCGCTTCGTATGACAGGCTGGGTCGTCGGAGTCAGGCTTGTCATGCTCGGGAAGAGTCTGCTTCTCGTGGAATCGCTGACACGAAGGAGCAGATTCTCGCACTCCATAGGGAATTGGCCTTCTTAGAGTCAGAGCTGAAGGCTGCTCAGGCGGAACAGGAGTCAATCGTTCGGGAGGCCGAGAAGGTTTCCCGATCTTCTGCTAACCTGGAGCGGGCTTTCAAGAAATTTGAGGACAACTGGCAAGCTCACGCTCGTCTGGAGGACGAGGCGGTGCTGACCCAAGAGGCGGAGCGTCAAGCTACCCAGAGGTTTGAGCGGTCGGTTATCTTGCTGATGGACCGTCTCAGGGCGTTATGTGCCCCGGAGCAGTGATCAGCTTTATGTTTTCTTTTGTTTCTCTTTTTTCTTTTCTTTTTGTAAAGGATGTGATCCCAAATGATGTAGTACTTTGAATTTTGAATAAATGAGCATGTTTCAACTCATCTTCTCTTTCTTGTACTTGTGGCATTTGTGGAATTGGACTTGCTGGGGGATTATTTGTGGACCTGTTACCCTAGGCGTACCTTGGTTTTAGGTACGGATAACAAATTTGGTTAGGATATCCGGAACAGCCATGGCGAAGTGGTCATGGGTGCTCTCGGTATTGGGAAAAAGAATATCGTAGAGCGGCTGGGCTCCCGGGGCATGGTGAGATGGTGGATTTATGCTAAGAAGCTTAGCAAGGGATATTTGTGGATCTATTATCCTTGGCGTACCCTGGTTCAGGATACGGATAATAGGGCGAAAGGATAACCAACATATTTGCTCAGAGGTTATGAGGTCGTGGCAAGCATGAGGATTTTACCGTAGAATCTTCCTGCTCAGAAGTAATGAGGATATGGCAGGAGAGACTTCACAGAAGATATTCGTGGTCAACAGCGGACATTTGTGGTCAACAGAGGACTTTTGTGGTCAACAGAGGACATTTGTGGTCAACAGAGGACATTTGTGGTAAACAGAGGACATTTGTGGACCTATTATCCTTGTCGTACTCCAGTTGTGGGTACAGATAATAGGTTGAAAGGGAATCGACATACTTGCTCAGAGGTAATGTGGACGTGGCAAGCATGAAGGTTTCTTCGACGGAGCCTTCCCACTCAGAGGTAATGAGGACATGGCAGGAGTGGGCTCAATGAAGAGGGGGTACACAGAACGACTCAGAGGTAGGAGAACGTGGAAGTTCTATGCGTGTAAAACCCCTAAATTTCTACTATTTTTTTATTATTTATTTTATTTTGTACCGATTTGAAATTTTGTATTGTACGTCGCGTAGTCGTATTTTACGTCGCGCACGAAAATTTATTTTTCATAGTTGCTCATCGAGTGCAAATATGTGTGAGCATATATATTGTAGAAAAATAATTTTTTCTATTTTATTACACTTTCAAAATATTATATAGAATTATTATTCTTGCTATAAAAAGTCTATTGTTTTTAGCAGTTATTAATAATAAAATTCTTCGTGCAAAAATATTTATTTCATAAATATTTATTTATTTTAAATAATAATATATTTTCAAAATTATTTAATATTAATATTTTATTATTCAAAAAGATTTATTATTCAAAAAGATTTATTATTTTCGAAATTAATTATTATAGTATTTTTGGAAAATATATTTTTGAAATATTTATGACAATTTAAATTTTGATTTGATTCCATGGATACATTTAAATAGTAAACTATCCATATTTTAAATTGATTTGATTTTAAACTAAAAGTATTTAATTTGATATTAATTAGATTTGGATTTAATTTGATTGCTTTTAAACTAAATATGGGAATATCCAAATTGGGTTTAATCTATTCCTAATCCTATCCAAAGTGGGAATTCCCACATCCTATAAATAGGCAGGTACTCCTCCAATATTTTGATCATCCACAAATTCCTCCACACAAATATTTTCCTCAACCCAATGGTGCGTGCCCCGTGTCCGTGTTCTATCGTCCAATTCTTATTCCATATTTTTACAATTACAAATTCTTCTCCTCCGTGTCGACAATCCCGACACGCCAAATATTAAATTTCTAAATCCTACTCCTAATCTCTAGCCAACACCATCACCCTCGTCATCGTCATCGCCACCACTGCAACTATCCTCCTTGTCCCGGCCAACCCCACATCATTACCACAGCCACCACCACCGCGGCCATTGCCGCGGCAGCCCACACCGACCTCACCAAC
Source organism: Iris pallida (assembly GCA_029216955.1). Taxonomy (NCBI): domain Eukaryota; kingdom Viridiplantae; phylum Streptophyta; class Magnoliopsida; order Asparagales; family Iridaceae; genus Iris; species Iris pallida. Next base: position 8,248,729 of record JANAVB010019600.1, read on the forward strand.
CACCGACCACCGATAGTCCGTGTCCGCCACCACCATCACCACACCAGACCCGACAGAAATCCCCGACCACGGCCACTGGCCGGAAGACCAACCACCACCACCACCGTCACCGGCACAACCCGCCGGCGACGAAAGGAAAACCCATAGCCAAACAGAAGAAAAACCCTAGAAAATTAAACCCCGTCACCACCGTACTCACCTTCGTCCGTGGCGCCGTCTCCACAGGAGCGCTGCTCCGCCCCGCCTTGGACCGAGCCCCCGATGACCCTGATTCCTCCTCCGCCTCCGCCGCTGGAGCGGTGATGCTCCGCCCGAAACCCTCTCGCCTCCTCGTCCCCTACGCCGCCAGCCTCAGCCTCCATCTCCGCCGGAACCCCACGCCCTTCCCGAGACCCTCCAGGTCCACCGTTGAACCCGCCTCCGCCTCCGCGTGGCGCAGCCCTGTGCCGAGTGCGTCGACCACCGTCGTGACCATTGGCCAGGACCCCTCCGGCCGACTGAAACCGTCGATCCAGCGCCCGTCCGCCGCTCTCCCTACTTCTCTCCACCGCGGCCTCGCCGTCTCTACCGCGCCCCCTCTTTCTCCTCCGTCCCGCCGCCTTGGGAACTCCGCCGCCCATCGAAACCCCCCAACCCCGCTCTTCCGCCGCACTGGCGCTAAGCAAACCCTCTTCCCCGACCTTCCTCCTGAGCCTCCCGACCTGATCCGCTCCTCCGCCGGGCTATAACCTCCGGCGCCGCCTCCACTTCATCTCTCCTCGCTCCCGAATTCCTCCCCTCTCTCTCTCTCCCTCGTTTTCTTTTCTTTTTTTGTTTTGTCTTCTTCTCTCTCCAGAGAAGAAAACTGAAGTTAACGTTATTATTATTATTATATTTTCTTTTTACTTTTTGTTGAGGTGTTCTCCTCGAAAGAGGAGAAGAACCACAGGAGTGGTCGGATTTTTGTTTGGTATTTCATCTTCTATATCTGTAAATTTATTATTATTATTATTATTATAATAATAATACTGTGAGGAACAATAGTTTATCGTTTACTGTTATTATTATTATTTTTTAGTAAATTTCTTTATATTATATTATCAGTGTGATGGTATATGTTTTATTGTTATAGTGTAAATTCTGTTATTTTCACTATTATTATTTTTATATTTGTGACTAGATACTATATTAGATTTTTGGGCCTAAAATATATTTATGGTATTTTAAATATATGACTCTTAACCTACAAATATTTATGTATTTTTTTTAAATTATAATATTAACTCTAAAATAATTTTTTTCTATATTTTAGGTAGTTACCTAAGTCATTTCAAACTGGTAAAAATATAGTTTTCATATATAATATTTTTCTAAAATAGTTATATATATTTTCTTTATATAATTATCTCTTCGAATCAATTCTTCCTAACTAAATCTAATTGTTCCCTGTTTCCTTGCAAATTCAAACTTTCTTATATCGTCCTTAGCAAATTCGACTATTCTGGACTCAATAATAGGGTTTGTCCCATCACTTGAGATTACTTGCGTGGCTTTGACGTCTGAGACTATTTTTGTGTCAACATGATCATATTACGTCAGTCAACATCAAATCAAACCGTGACTACCTTATGTCCACCCTAACCAATTTGACCCATCTGGACCCAATGAAACTGTCCGTGCCACCATCAGAGGTTCCCTTGTGTAGTTGTTGCACCAAAGTTGCAGATCGTGCCACCTTGATCATCGCAGCATACCAGGCGCCCTACCAGGCAAGACACCTTGCCATTTGCTGTTTAATTATTTTAGCTCATATTTCATGCATGTTCATTATTTTCTTTATGCAAAATAAACTGTGATACATGGCATAACTGTTAGAATTTATTGTTCATTATTTTTCTGCTATGTATTATTTTTCTCACATTAAACCTAGATTTAAGGGACCACCTTGTGTGTTGCATTCATTGGCCTTGACACGTTGTAACACGAGGTTGTGTGTCGCATGTAGAACACAGAAGTGCGTGATTGGCTGGCCACCAGTACGTACAAGCCGTGCGATAGGAATAACCGCTAATAGAGGTTGCATGCTAGTTTGACTTAGCGGTTATAGTGGTTTGTGTTGTGGATACAACACAGTAGGCATTGGGCGGGAAGGACAATTCCTTAACGTATTGGCTTCGATGCACTTCCCTTGTGACCCAAACTCTCCGCTGGAGATACGGGGTTGATGACCCAAGATTACTGACGGCCACTGACGATTCTGCGGAACGTCATGCTCTTCCTGATGGGGCCTCTGGTGCCCAAGAGGGGACTACGCCGATCCTATTCAGCCAGGGCCCATACATAGGAAGGATTGTTCTTAACAATATTTCACTTAGAATGGTAGGCTACCATATCCGTTAGGTACGAGTACTTTTGGTTTGGGTACTTGTATCTGACCGTGGCTTGGAACAATAACTTGTCGCGGAGTAGTTCGTCATATCTTGTCCTTATTTGGTTGTAGGTGTGACTTACTACTTCGATGAGAAGGTATTGAACCTTGTTGGGGTCCGGATACCATATCGGATTCTTAGCATGGAAAGATACGTCGCTGTGAATTAGTTTACCATCTCCTGTCCTTGTTTGGTTGGGGGGATGGTACGCTCGTTCAGTAGGTGCATATTGGACTATGTTATAAATTTGATTTACTTATTTATTGAGCAATATTTATTCAGTTTATATGGCATGCTATGATGTGTCTTGTTACGTCCCTCTGAGGACCTGGTTGTCTTGCCAGGTGTGTGCTATTGTCTTTCGCAGGTGTTCTAGCTCTAGCCGTGATCTTCGCTATTTCTTCGAGGATGATTGCATTTGGATCGTCTTCGCTTCGTTCGCCACTTATTTCATTTTCTATGTATTTTTCCTTATTTTGTTGGTAGTGGATTTGTCTCCGCCCAACATATTATATCAAGACAATTTATTCTCATTATATGACATCTTTTATTTATTTATTTTGTGTGGATGAGATTAGTTATGGTTCTACTGCATTTTACAGCTTATGTATCCATACGAGGTTTCCATATATTGGAGTATACTTCGTATGAATACAGCTGGCATGTCTACGTTCCTAGTCCTACGTATTTTGGGACTGGGGCGTTACAATGCGAGGGGGCAGTTTGTTTTTGGTGGAAGTAAAAACGAATCAGAGGTAATGAGGACATGGCCGTTTCGGAAATTCGTAGATCGATTACCCTTTTTGTATGCAGGGAGTGAGGGTAGTGGATCATGCGGGAGGATCTCTTCCAGGAAGGAAGTTCAGAGGTATAATCATACGTGACTTACTATCTGAAAGAGTGACCGGAATGTGAGTTCAGAGTTACCAGCGGGTACATAACTCGGTAATTTAGAATATTAAGAAAGTGCGAGTTCAGCGGCACCAGCGGGTACATGACTCGACAATCTGAAGGGAATGTGGAGGTGAGTTCAGCGGCACCAGCGGGTACATGACTCGATAATCTGAAATATTATGGATATGAGTTCAGCGGTACCAGCGGGTACATGACTCGATGATCTTGGAGAGAATGTCGTTTAGACATAATATTTCTTCATAAACTAGCCATTGACGGGCAACATGAGCAAGTCTCCGTTTTGTTTTGCGAGACGGTAAGCACCGTTGGAGAATACTGTCTCAATAATAAATGGGCCTTTCCACTTTGGCTGGAATTTGCCGGCGTTCTTGTGAGTCATGACCATCGGCCTCCGTACTGCCAGAACGAGATCGCCCACCTGGAATGTTCTGATTTTGACCTTCTTGTTGAAGGCCCCGGAGATGCGTGCTTGGTATAGTTTAATTCGTTGCTGAGCCAAGAGGCGCTTTTCGTCTAGTGCCTCCAATTCCTGCAGCCGACGATGGTGGTTTTTGTCTGTCGTCAATTGATGTGTGAGGGCGACACGTAGTGAGGGGATCTGAGTCTCCAATGGGAGGACTGCCTCACTCCCGTACACCAGGGAGAATGGTGTATTCCCGATGGCTGTTCGAACTGTGGTACGATAAGCCCATAAGCATTCGCCGAGCTTCTCGTCCCAGTCGCGTTTGTTGGAGAAGACAAACTTTTTGAGGAGTTTGATGATTGTTTTGTTGAATGCCGCTGCCAACCCGTTTGCTGCCGGGTTGTATGGTGTCGAAGCGATATTCTGAATACCGTACTTATCGCAAAACCGATAGAATGCGTGGCTTGCAAACTGCGGACCATTATCATGGATGATCCTTCGGGGCAGTCCGAAGCGGTAGATGACGTGATGCTTAAAGAAGCCGATTACGTTCGAGGTTTTAACTTCTGCGAGTGGGACAGCTTCCGCCCATTTGGAGAAGTAATCAGTGATTGCAAGTATGAAGCGATGTCCTCGGGAGTAAGGTGGGGTGATTGGACCAATGATATCCATTCCCCATGCTTCGAATGACCAGGACGCCACTGTCGGATGTAGAAACTCGGATGGTTGGTGAATGAAGTCTGCGTGGACTTGGCAGGCTTTGTATTTTCTAGCATAATCTATCACATCTGCCACCATTGTGGGCCAATAGTATCCCATTCGGCGAAGGCGGTCTTGCAGTTTTGGGCCGGGCTGGTGGGCCCCGCAGACACCGTCATGAGCTTCTCGTACGGCTTTTTTGGCTTCTGTATTTGACAGACACCGAAGCAGTAATCCGTCGTAGGAGCGGCGATACAGCATTTTCGTCTCTGTATCGTAGAAGAATCTGAGAGAACGTCGTCTAATGGAGGTGGCTTTCTTTGGGTTCTCGGGCAGGATGTCGTAGACGACGAAGTCGATGAATGGTTGTCTCTAATCTAGGGCATCATCGATCGTTTGTGCGGAATAACTCGCCACGAATTGCACATTATTCTTGGGACAGACCAGTTCGTGGCCTATCACATCCACTGATTGGCGATTATAGTTCAGAACTGTTAGGGAAGCGACAAGACCAGCTAGGGCATCAGCTTCGATATTTCGGAGTCTGGGGACATGTTCGATGAAGAATCCCTCGAATAACGAGATGATGTCAATCTCTATTTGGTGATAAGGGATCATGTCTTCGTGGCGGACCTCATTTGAGCCCCGTATCTGGTTGACGATTAATTGAGAATCGCCGTATGCTTCAAGGTATTCTACCCCCAGCTCTCTTGCAAGTTGGAGGCCAATGACCAGAGCATTGTACTCGGCCAGATTGTTAGAGCAGGGTTCAGTGAGGGAATAAGCGCGGTTAATCACCAATCCGTAAGGGAAGATCAGCACTACCCCGACTCTGACGACTATATTGCCTTTAGGTCCGGTCCTCGAAGCACCGTCGAAGAACATTCGCCATATAGCCTCGTGAGAGGTTGCATGTGAGTCGACGACCTCATCTGGGATCTCTTCATATATTCTGGAGGACTCCGAGCCTGGGTGGGCTGCTAAGAAGTCTGCCAGGGCTTGACCTTTGACTGCCTTTTGGGGGACGAAGATCATATGATAAGGGGACAGCAATATTGCCCATGTAGCGAGGCGAGGGCTGAGTGCCCCTGGTTTAGTCATGAGGACCCTGAGAGGGTTGACTCGTGAGATCACATGTATCGTTTGTCCGGTGACATAGTGCCGTATTTTCTGAATGGCGAACACCAGGGCGAGGCATTCCTTCTCCACAGCGGTGTATCGGTGCTCTGGCCCAATCATCATTCGGCTGAGGTAATATATGGCCTGCTCATGGCCTGCGTCGTTGTTCTGTGCCAGCAGAGCCCCGAGGGAGTGTTCCGTTGCTCGTACATAAAGCAGGAATGGTTTTTCAGGAACAGGGACCACCAAGACTGGAGGATTTGACAAATATTCTTTGATGCTGTCGAAAGCACGCTGGCATTCCTCGTCCCATACGAATGAGACTCCTTTCTTCATGATGTGCGTGAACGGTCGGCATCGTCCGGAGGGGTTGGAAATGAACCTCCTGATGTAAGCTAGTCTCCCCTGAAGGCCTCTGAGTTTGCAAAGATTTCTTGGGGGACCCATCTCCATGATTGCTTTTGTCTTCTCAGGATCTACATGGATACCTTGTGCCGTGATGATGAAGCCCAATAACTTTCCGCTGGATACGCCCAGAAAGGACTTTGTAGGGTTCATTTTCAAATTATGAGCTCGCATTAGGTCGAATACCGTCCTTAGATCATGCAGATGGTCTCCCTTGCAGAGACTCTTAACAGCTATGTCGTCAACATAACATTCCACTGTCTTGCATAAGTGGTCTCTGAAGATGATGCTCATGGCTCTTTGATATGTGGCGCCAGCATTCTTTAAACCGAAAGGCATGACTGTGTAGCAGTACGTGCCAATTGGCGTTCGGAATGATGTATGCTTTTCGTCATCAGGAGACATCTTGATTTGGTTGTACCCCGAGAAGCCATCCATGAATGACATACGTTCAAAGCCGCAGGTATTATCGATCATGATGTCTGTGATAGGAAGGGAGAATTCATCTTTGGGGCATGCCTCGTTCAGATTGCGGAAGTCGATGCAGATTCGAATCTTCCCATTCTTCTTGAGGACGGGAACTATATTGGTGACCCAATCGGGATGTTGCTCCTCACGAATGAAGCCGCTGGCTATCAGTTTGTTGACTTCGGCTTCGATCGCGTCTATGATGCCTGGGCGGATGCGTCGTTGTTGTTGCTTGACTGGCTTCGCATCTGGCCGAATGTTAAGTTTGTGAAGAGCAATATCGGGATTTAACCCTGGCATGTCTTCATAGCTCCAGGCGAACACATCAATGTACTCTCTGACAAGCTCTAGCAGCGACTCCCGTTCTTCGTCTGTTAGGCTTTTACTGACGAAAATCGGTTTTGGAGAAGATTCGCTGTCGAGATCCACCTGTATGACCTCATCTTCAGTAGGAGGTTCTCTTTGTTCGAACCGCTTTTCCCATTGTGCATCCAACTGCTGGGCCCATGGTTCTAGCTCGAGGATTTCGGGGATGTCTTCGTCTTCTTCGTAAGTGTCGGCAAATGCCATGTTGACTGTCATGACTTGTCTGAACACATCTCCGATGCTGGTATCCGAGTCAGAAGTTGGTGATCCGGTTGAATGTGACTGCCAGTCGCATTCTTCATCTGAACTCTCAGAGGTCATAGTAGGCGTTACATACCCTAACCCGCATCGAGTTTTGCTATAGTAGTCCCGTGGTTTGCCTGCCGGGACCGGCGGCTTCAAAGTTAATCGTCGCCCAGTGCCGTAGTTCAAACCTGGCGTCGTCTCCAGATCATACCCTTGTTTCTGCATAAGATATTTGGATTGGGGGCTATAAAGATACAGAGGCAATCTTTCGGTATCTGATCCGAGGTCGACTTCCTCTATGGTGAAGGGATGCGGGTCGTCCTTCTGACCGAAGATGATTGGATGGTCCCCTCCCTCGATTATTCGGTAAGCGTCTTCTGCTGGAGTAAGCTGGATTGCGGTGTACACATTTGTCACCTGTGTGTGTAGGTGAGTGCCTATACCGTATTCTATAGCATACATTGTACATAGCTTATTGAGCTCGGTGTAGTTCAAAGATAACCCTTTATTGATGAAGTAAGGTATCTTTTCTAGGGGATTATATCATCAGCAGAGGGGACATTAGTGTGGGTAGCCACATACTTGGCTAGCTCCGGTTCCTCTTCGGCTACCCCCTGTGTAAATGAAGACTGAGAGGACGACCTGGGAAGCTTGATTGTCAGTAGTTCAGTTGATGGAGTAGAGCGTGGAGTCGTTGGCAGACTAGCGACCCCCAATTTGGCATTTGACGTGGAGCGAGGAGTGGCCGGTTCGCTAGAGGTGTCAGACCTCGCATCGGGGTGACGACCCTTCTTGGGAAGGCGTATCGTCAGTGGCCTATCGGAGGGATCGAGCTTCTCCGTTTGGGGTTGACCGACTCTCGGCAGTCTGATTATCAATGGCCCCGTTGTGGGTCTCGACACTTGGCCGGACCTTGGCAGCTGGATTATCATCTGCTCCTCCTGCACCGAGAGGCTAATTGTGTCCTTCCGTAGAGTGGCGGTAAGGGGTGCAGACTTGCCCGGTTTGCGAGCTTGGAGGTGGATCGTCAGAGGTTCTTCTGATCCTGTGGCTGTTTCGGTACTGGCTTGTACATCTCCTTCAGCAAGATGCTTCTTCGATTTTTCGTACAGGTAGGAGTCCGAGTAGTAAGATTCGACCCCTTTGAAGGGATCGATGTCAGCAAATTCCGTCTTCACGAAGCCGTATTTGTCGACATATTTGAAGTACTGGTGTAGCATGGAAGGCACGATCATATAATCGTGTATCCATAGGCGCCCCAAGAGGATGTTGTAAGAAGTGTCTGCATCTATGACGTAGCAGGTGACTTCGGATTGGAGATCGCCAATCTGACACTTCAGACGAATCTTCCCAATAGGGTAGCTCCTGTCCGAATTAAAACCGCTGATGGCGGTACTTGTAGGTGTCAAACGATGCATTAGGATGCGGAGATGATGTAGCAGGCCTTTCGGGATGATGCTTGTGGAAGAGCCAGGATCAATGTGCATCCGATCCACCTTCACGTCGCCGATGTATCCCGTATAGTATAGCGGGCGATCATGTAGGTTGGTTTTGATGAGCATGTCCTGCGGAGTGAAGACGATGTTGGACATTGCTCCCGTGCAGGCACTGTCTTGGAGATCCACGGGTGAGTCTTCCCCGGTGAGGTTGGATTGAGCCAGATAGGCATCGGCATTTTGGAGTGCTTCGCTCAATGCAATACGAACGTCCTTGGAGATCCTTAGGAGTTCGTACAGTGACAACTTGGCCGATGTGTTCGCCAATTGTGCTAAGATGTCAAAGTTGTAGGGCCTCTCTAGCCCTTGGGCTACTTCTTTTCGGAGAGATTTGTCGAAGCGAGTCTCCCTCGGCCTAGGCTTGTCGGTCGTCGAAGGCTGAGCCGGTCCCGGAGCATCAGTTGTAGCGGGTTGATGATTTTCAGCTGGATTGTCAACCACAGGTTGGGATTGCGCTCCGGACCGCATGACGACGGCTGTAGCTTCCTCGTTGTCTGCCGAGATCGTGTGGCAGGTCCTGACTTTTCCACTTTTCTTCTTGTTGGTGGAAGATGGTGTGGGCCGAGTCACTTCTGACACCAAGTCTGGATGGGTCCACATGACCTTCCTTCGAGATGTGGTGAGGGGTACTAGACTGGCAGTTTGATCTCGGGGAGGTGGAAGATTGGTAATCTCCATTGTCGCTAGAGGGACGGGGACCACCCCGTCTTGAGTTTCCGTCGGAGGGAAGCTGCCGAATTATACGGACACCATATTGGCCACCACGGTTACCTCTTCGAAATCGATGGCCAGAGCGTTCGAATCGATGAGGTTTTGTATGTACCGTTTCAGCTGGTAGCAATCATGTATAGCATGATGGACATAGCGATGATAATGGCAGTATTTTGGATTCTCCATCTCTGCCGGCCGCGGTTCCCGTCTTGGTGGCGGAAGCTGAATCCTGTCCCCTTGTATGAGCATGTCCAATATGGGCTTGACGTGACCGTCTTCGAAGGAGTAAGTGATTTGCGGCCATTGTTTGTCTGTTGGCTTCGGTTCTGGTTTTTGTGCTGTATCGGCCACCATAGCCTGCTTTCCTTTGCTGTCCCGATTGTTGGAGGGGCTACCCCCATTATCGTTCTTCGGTGCTTGTGGCGCTGATGATGAACGCCTTCCAATCTTTGAATTGACTTTCGCCCATCCAGAGACTGGTCGTTGGAAGCAGTCTCTTTTGGCAAATTTCAATTAAAGAGGAATCTGGATTTCCGGAGGGCAGCTTCATGGCGGTCTGGCGGAACCGCTCAATGTAGTTTCTTGTCAGCTCCTTCTCCCCTTGGATGACGTCCATGAGGGTGGACATGGTGACGTCCTGCCCTACCTCGTCGAATCTCTCCAAGAACATGCGCTTGAAGCCAGTGAAGGAGTGGATGCAGTTGTCCGGCAGATTACGATACCAGTCGAAGACGACTCCTTCCAATGCCCCAATGAATAATCGTGTGAGGATAGCATCATCATGGGGCAGATGGTCGGTGGTGACCTCGAAGTACGTGATGTACCGACTTGCGGAGGTCTTGCCATCATACGGGTTGATATTGAACGGCTTATATCTTGGTGGGAATGGAACATCCCTCCATTCAGCAAGGTATGGTTGCCGCATTCTGAGGCTTTGAGCGTTTTCTCGGGCATGGAACATGGCTCGGAGCTCATGGACCTCTCTTCTTACTTCTCGGGCGTCATCTATCGCGGTAGGGGCTGTTATTTCGGGAGGATAGTTACCCTGGTTCGGTGCCGCCGAATTCGAGTCCGCATTGACCGCGGGACCCGCGCTCGTTTGGCCAGGCGTTCCTCCTTGCAGAGTTGGAAGGACCGCTTTAATCTCGTCTACAGACTTGACCAAAGCAAGTAATATGGCTTCGAGATTGTCAACGCGCTGGCGATCACTGGAACCACCTTGATTGCTGTCCGTCATGAACACCGTCCTTACATGAGGAGTGATGGAAGGAACGGTGGAGGATGTGCCCTCCGAGTCGTACCCATGCACCGAGAAGTCATCGGGATAGGTGGGAATGTTCTCTTCGGGCTCGGACTCGGAGGAAACGGTATCCCCAGCCTCAGAGCTTGCTTCGTCTTGAGAGTCACGGATGTCCTCGGGGACATCAGCGTCTGTTGTACCTGATGGGAGAGTTGTTTGTCCGGGCTCGGCTCCTTGAAACATCGAATTATTGTGGATGTTCGGAGGAATGCTACCCCCAGTTCCTACGACTCCCAGCGATATGGATGATGAATTTCCCATTGCGGTAGATTTCGTCTTTGAACGGGTGTGTTAGAATACCCCAGTAGAGGACAACCGTTTAGACGACAGTTTCTTAGCTGTAATGGTTGATATCTTGGGGCTGGAGATGCTTGTCTTCTTTCCTTTCCCTTCGGCGGGGACTTTCTGAGCGGAATTGCAGGAGACAACAGGAGGTGCTTCGTCTTTTGAGCTCGGATGTTGTAGTCTTTGGAAGACGGACGGCCGATCTTCCGTCACTGTCGCGTTGTTGCAACAGTAATTGACGATGATTTGGGTACAGTGATGTCCAAGCGAGGACTCTTTGCACACCGAAACTCCTTCTTTTTTCTTGCGTTTGTGGAGGATCGCCTCACGCAGGTCAGAGAAACCACTTTGTCCTTTTGCCGCCGGGGGCTGGACTCGAGCGATTCTATACAACTTTCCATCAGAGGCCCGTATGATAGTCAACGGGACGCCCCGATGGTCAGAGGTTGGGACAGATGACTGGGCTTGATGAGCCCGCACTGCCCTAGACTTCCTCCTTTTAGCACTTGCTGGTGCGTAATAGGAGGAGTCCAAGTTGAATACCACAGAGTCTGGCTTATCATCCAGAGAACCATCAGGGTCAGGACCGCATGAGAGACGGTCGAAGACTGATCGAGAGAAGCATGGAACAGACGCTATGTGGCTAGAATTGGGTACCGTGTAGGCTGTCTGCATGCGGTTGTCTTCTGCTGTCGGATGAGTTGTTTTTATGCGTCTAGGAGTCACAACCGTGCAGGCTGGCCGCATGCGGTTGGCAATTATGGCCGCATGGGTTTTCTGCAAGCGATTGACTTTCTTAGCCGTATGAGTTTCATCCATGTGGTTGGCAACTGTAGCCGCATAAGCTATGTGGCTGACAGATGTGGCCGTATGAGTTTTCTTTGTGCAGCCGGCGGATGTAGCCGCATGAGCTTTCTCCCTGCGACTAATACCCTTATGCGGCTCGGATCGCATAGAGTTCCTCTTTGCCCCTGTAAGTCCAGCATCATAGTATTTTCTTCTGCCGGACTTGGGGACAGCAGAGTTGTCTACGGTCTGAAGTGGGGCCGCAGGAGAGTCTTTCTCGCCGTCTTGAGCAACAGAGGGTATCTCCGCAAGAGCTTCCGTAGGAACGAAGGATCGGGGTCTCCACTCCTTGCTGGCCTTCTTTGTGCGGGCTCGCTTCTGGACTGGGCCAGCGCTCTTGTCGGAGAGCATTTCTTCGAACGCCTGTTGGTCGAACCGGGCGACCATCTTTTGTTGCGTGGAGCCAAGCTTGGCTGTATCCGATTGCGTCACCAACTCCTCAGCCGTGGAGAAGTTTGTCCCCAGCAGAGTCGCCATCGTGTTTGCCATGAATATAAAAGAACATAACAATTATCGAAGGACCGGACTTTTACTTCACGTTACAAACTCGCTTGTACAAAGAAAGCCTATGGACGAAAACCTAGGTACAGCAGTCTAAGTACAATTGTTTATTTTAGATTCTGGGGGGTGACGATAGAGGCTCGGGAAGGCGACGGCAGCCTTGCCTTACTCCTTGGACGATCGGTATACAGCCTTGGCTCCTGTGAAGAGATGGTTGGCGTTGATGAAGAAATGCTCTTCTTGCTCTCCCTCTATTACTCTTCTGGCTTCTCTCTCTCTGTGTGTATTTTTCTCTCTGATTATTGGGGGAGTCTCTCTGTATTTCTTTCTCTGATCGCGTATATCTTACAAGGGAATGGCACCTTGCTATTTATAATAGTGGGGTCATCATTAGGGTTTGGATGATTACCCATTCTCAAAGTGGCGGCGTCTGATGTACAATCAATCTGGACCATTCATTTAAGGCATGAAGGATCTGGCCATAAATGGGGATAGTATTGAATCTTGTGAATGATTAATGCTGATTGCTTTAAATCTTCATGATTGGTTGTGTCAAGCTTGGATCTCTCACCACGTGTCCCATTGGCTTGATTATGAATGATACGACCTGATCTCATTAATTATGAGGATAACGTTAAATACGGTCATTAGGATCTGGTGAATCTTCGATTGATCTGCATCCCACAATCATCCTTGCTATTAGCTGTCAAGTCGTGGGGGCCATTGAATCTCTGCCACGTGTCTTAATGGTGGACCCTGTCAGAACCGCATGATATCCATGAACCGCATGAAACAGCGTCTCAGTGAGCCGCATAGGTATAGTATTTGCGAGCCGTATGGGATGGTTTCTCGGTGAGCCGCATAAGTATAGTACTCGCGAGCCGCATGGGATGGCTTCTTGGTGAGCCACAGGAAGACAATTCTTGCCAGCCGTATGGGATGGCTTCTTGGTGAGCCGCAGGAAGACGATTCTTGCCAGCCGCATGGCATAGCTTCTTGGTGAGCCGCAGGAAGATGATTCTTACCAGCCGCATAAAATTATTCTTCAAGTGAGCCGCATGGGAGTAGCCACGTGGCAATCTCGAATCGTGTCGAAGATTTTCTCCTGTTCCCAAAGAGTCTGTCATTATGACAGGGCCATTATGACACTTTATGTCAGAGCCGTCAGCTGTCAAATTGTGGCAGAGCATTAAATAGGGCCATTACTCGATGGCCAGCTGTGTAAAGGGGTCCCATGGGGACACGTGGCGTTGATCGAGCCGCATATCTCTGTTGGTCGAATGTGAGCCGCATGTACTTCTGAACCGCATGCGGCTGGGGGACTCTTTGAACGACATAGGAGTGTCCCTATGTAAGCCGTATGGACTCTACTGTCCCGAGCCGCATGAGACTAAGAGTCTCTCTGAACCGCATGGGACTGCTCCTATATGAGTCGCATGGGGTTCTCCTGTTCTGAGCCGCATAGATCATCATTCTGATATTTTCCATGCTTCTACAGTAGACAGCGAAGTCGATGAACGGAAATCTCCAGTCTCGGACATTAACCCCAGCACTTGTTGACATGGCATGGGCCATTTATGAGCATAGGTTTTTCTTAGGACAGACCAAGTCTCGACCAACTACCGTGACGTAGTATTGAGTCCCGAGGGGTACTGCCAATGAGGCTGCGAGGCCAGCCAAAGCGTCAGCCTCAAGATTTTGTAAACGAGGTACATGTTCGATGAAAAACTTGGTGAAGATTGAAATGATGTTCAATGCAACTTCATGGTAAGGAATCAGATCTTCATGGCGAACTTCGTATTGCTCTCTGACCTGGTTAACGACGAGTTTTGAGTCGCCGTAGGCTTCCAGATGGTCCACCCCCAGCTGTTGCGCCAGCTGGAGTCCCATGATGAGAGCGTTGTACTCGACAACGGTATTGGAGCACGGCTTTGAAAGGGAGTAGGCACGCTGTATGACCAGCTGATCGGGGGAGACTAGGACTACCCCCACACCTGCGATGATTTGGCCTTTGGGGCCTTTTCTTGAAGCGTCGTCGAAAAACATCCGCCAGACGGAGCTTTCTTCGGTGACATTTGATTCTTGGACCTCATCCGAGATGTCTTCATAGAGTCTGAAAGACTCTGGGATGAGGTGTACAGCTAAAAAGTCGGCCAGAGCCTGACCCTTAACGGCTTTTTGTGGAACGAACACCATGTTGTATGGCGTTAGCAGGATCGCCCATGTAGCTAGTCGGGAGTTTAATGACCCTGGCTTCGTCATGAGATCTCTGAGTGGATTGACTCGGGAGATGACATGAATTGTCTGGCCCGAGACGTAATGGCGAGTCTTCTGGATGGCAAATACCAAAGCCAAACACTCTTTTTTAACGGGGTTGTACCGGTGTTCGGCCCCGATCAGTGTTCTACTGAGGTAGTAGATAGCTTGCTCATAGCCTGTATCGCTGTTCTGAGCAAGCAGAGCGCCGAGGGAATGATCCATGGCACGGACGTAGAGGAAAAATGGTTTGCCGGCGACGGGTGCCACCAGGACCGACGGGCTCGTCAAGTAAGCCTTGATATCGTCGAAAGCTTTTTGGCATTCCTCTGTCTAGACGTAAGAGACTCCCTTCTACATGAGCTGGGTGAAGGGTTGACATTTTTCGGAAAGATTTGCTATAAACCTCTGGATGTATGCCAGACGCCCTTGCAGGCCTCGAAGTTCTCGGAGGTTCTTCGGAGGGTCCATGTCAAGGATGGATTTGGTCTTCTCGGGATCGACATGAATGCCTTTTGCCGTGATAATGAAGCCCAAGAACTTTCTGCTAGAAACCCCAAGGAAGGATTTAGCAGAGTTCATCTTGAGTTGATGCGCTCGCATGAGATCGAAGACTGTCTTAAGGTCTTGTAGGTGATCTCCTTTGAGACGGATCTTGACTGCGATGTCATCAACATAGCATTCGACTGTCTTGCGAAGATGCTGACGGAAGATGGTGCTCATAGCTCGTTGGTATGTCGTACCAGCGTTCTTCAAGCCGAAGGGCATCACTGTGTAGCAGAAGACCCCTTTCGGAGTCCTGAATGATGTGTGTTTTGCGTCATCGGGGAACATCTTGATCTGGTTGTAGCCCGAATAACCGTCCATGAAAGACATGTGTTCGAAGCCACATGTGTTTTCGATCATCACGTCGGTGATTGGAAGCGGGAATTCGTCCTTCGGGCAAGTAGTGTCGAGATCCCTGAAGTCGATACAGACTCGTATCTTCCCATTCTTTTTGGTGACAGGGACGACGTTGGCCACCCAATCCGGGTGTTGTTCTTCACGGATAAACCTGCTGGTCAAGAGTTTGTCTACATCCTGATCGATAGCGTTCATGATGTCAGGACGAAAACGTCGCTGTTGTTCCTTTATAGGCTTGGCATCAGGTAAGATGTTAAGTCTATGCATCTCGATCTGGGGATCAAGTCCCGGCATATCTTCGTAGCTCCAGGCGAAGACATTGATATATTCTTTAGCCAGCTGGATTAAAGATTCTCGATCTTCTTCTTTTAGGCTTTTGCTGATAAAGATGGGTTTGGAAGAAGATCCATCCCCAAGGTCGATCTGCTCGACTTTGCCTTCGGTAGGGGGTTCGCGTAATTCAAAATGAGACTCCCACTGTTCTCCTAGGCATTGAGCCCAGAGTTCTTCTTCGAAGAATTCTGGCGTTTGGTCTTTGCCTTCATCTTCTTGAGATTATGCAGATGTCATGTTGGCTGATAGCACTTTTTTGAAGACTGATCCGATACTGGTATCGGAATCCCAAGTTGATGCTTCGGATGAATGAGAATGTTCTAGTTCTTCTGCCTCCGAACTCTCTGGAGTTGACGGCGGAGTGACATAGCCCACCCCCCGACGTGTTCGATGATAGTAGTCCTGCGGCTTTCCTTTAGGTGTTGGAAGCCTGTAACGCCCCAGTCCCAAAATACGTAGGACCAAGTACATGAACATGCCAGCTGCACATATACGAAGAACACTCTAATATATGGAATCCTCGTATATGCACATAAGCTGTAAATAAATAATCACAGGCCAGAATAACATATCTAATCTCATCACAGCTCAACACAGAAGATAATGAAGTCCAAATAAATAAATAAGAGTATCAAAAGATAGCCGGGTGAATATACTCACTCCAAACAACTATAAAAAAATAGTCTCACAAGATCGGAGTCCGACCTCCGCAAAATAGAAAGAAATGAGATGTAAAATAATGTCCACTAATGTCTCAAATAAAATAAACTAGTAATCAGTAGTGACTGCCTCGTCATCGATGTAAGATGGATCCATAGCCGCTCCATACTCCTGTAGAAAATCGTCTAAACCTGGAGAGATAACCATGTCCTCAGGGGACATAGCAAGATACAAGAAAACACCATGCCATATAACTGTGATATTATAATAGAAAGAAAAGGGATGCATGCAATAGGGTGCCTACCATTTCTACAGTGACAATGCAGTTAAGAACAGACCTTCAACGCATGGGTATCTGGCTCAGTAGCAGTAACTCAGGTATGGCCCCATCAGGATACCAGGGACCTCAAAGCATAACATTCCCCGAATGTCAGAGGCCATCAGTATCAGTAATAGGAAAGTGCATAAGGACCCATACGTTAAGGACACTGTTCTCCCTACCCAATGCCTAGTAGGGTCACATCCATGACTCATGAACCTCTAGTAACTGCCAAGTCTTCTAGCATACAATTCTATTGGCAGTTACTCCTATCCGTCGCACGCTCCATACGTATCGGTGGCCAGCCGACTACGAGGAAACGTGTCCTACATGTGACTCACATCATGTGATACAACAAGTGTCAAGGCCGTATGAAATATACCAATACCTCAATATCAATAGCTGGTCACTAGACTAAGTCAATGCAAGAAAAATAAATAAAGCGAGAAAAACGACCGATAGAGTCGCTTGCACCCAAGTGTGACTTGGACGCACAGTTTAAATATCAAGAAAAAATGCTGAAAATAACAACTAAAAATAAGAAATATAATAATCACAGAGTAAGGTGGCAAGGTATCTTGCCTGCAGTGCGAGAAGGGCAAATCCAAGAGTAGCAAGTGTCAGCACCAAAACTCACAAATCACAGATGACTCCAAACGCTGAAACAAACATCAAAAATGATCTCGGTAAAGAAGATATACCTAGGAAACGCCTGTCCAAAAGTCAAATTCTGGAACAGGGGCAAAATCGTAATTTCGGATCAAAACGATGTTCGTCGTTGGACCCACTTTGCACCGAAATGCGTGCCAAAGTCTATGGTCTCTAAAGTCATCAAACTACATGTCTACGGATTCAGTTTGAGGAGAGGAACTCAACGGTATGTCCAGTTTTGGATTCCGAGGAGCCGTGTACAAAATCGCCCGTTTGAGTGGGTAGCAGGCCCGCCAAAAATGGGTTCCGATTTGACCTTCTCAGAATCGAACCAAACTTGGCATGCAGGACCAAAATTTTGATTCGGACCTGTTGGCATAAGTTTCGTCTCGATCCGACGACTGTACACGAAGTTATGGACAAGTTTGCAAAACACCGATACGGGGGTATCTCGACGGATACGCATTGATTTCGTCGCGCACACGTGACGAAACTGAGTTCCGTCAGTTCCCACACGTCGGTGACGTCCATACGCGCCTTTCAATGCGTATAGTGCGCGACCACGTCGCCCGGTTTGTCGGGGCGTACGTCGTATCGTGGATATTTTCTGAAATTAACTCTTTAGAAAACAGTTTTTCGCCCAACTTTAACACTGATTTAATTCTCATACAGAAAATGAAATACAGATCAAAAAAATGCATTTTAATCGTGGTTATGTTATTTTCACATATGTTCAATTAGTTCCTCGGTAATCCTAGTATTCTGTTTGGAAATCGGCTTCTAAGTTGGGGTTTTGACATCCTCCTATTCCAGTTTTCTGCGCAGTTTTTGCTCAAGTTTGTGCAAATGTTTCTACATGATCTAGTGGGTAGTTTCAAATATCCTTAGAGGGAGTCGAAGAGGGTTATGTTGTCTTCGTCCATGAGGTAGTAGTTCGAAAAATCATCGAGAAATCGAAGATAATTAGATCACAAAAGTTGGTACCTGTGATTGGTCAAAACAGGGTACCCTTTGTTCCAAGGCGGTCGTTCGGCCCCTCCTCCACGATGCAGCCGTCGGCGGCAGTGCTCAGGCGATCAGGCTGGGGCGCATGAACGTCGGGGTGGCTCCTGTGATCTCGTGCGAGGTCAGATGGAGTTTTCGATGAGAATTTTCGGGTTTAACCCTACTTGGCCGATGGGATATATACTATGATTTAAATCCAAATTTGGATCAATCTAATCTAGATTTTGAGTCTATGCGGTGGAGAACTCCCTAAAGGATTTATGGAAATTTTTTCAAGAATTTAGGATGAAGATTTGATGAGGATTCAAATCTTCCATCTCACGTTTTTTTTTCTCCTTTCCGCCGAGAGCCCAGGCTCGGGTTCGGAACAGGTACTGTAGCAAATTGCTATAGTGTCTTTTCTTTCTTTTTCTTTCTACTAAGGCTAAGCCTGGACTCGGAAATCCGAGCCTGGCCTGCTCCCCCTCTGCTGGGTGTGGGGCCGGGCTCCCTCTTTTTTTTTAACAACTTAAAACTATATATATATATTTTATATATATATATATATATCAATATAATATATATACCTTTAATCAAGCAATAAATTCCCAAAATTTACCAATAAATTCCTAAAAATCCTAGAATTTATTATACACATTATTTAATAGAAATATTAACATGCACACATATAATAATGTATATATGTACACACATACTTTAATTATACTAATAACTTAATAGTAAATAATCCATAACTACTAAAATACGTAACAAATTAATTTAATTTATAATAAATCAATTATAAATTATGGGGGTTTACAAAGCCAGAGAGGAAGACGTCGACGCTTGCCGTAGTTTAGGCCTTTGTTGCTTTTTAGGTCGTAACCCATCTTTTGGATGAGGTTCTTTGCCTTGTCCATGTACCTATAGACTTGTATTCTGCCGGTATCTGGTTCTTGCTCGAGTGGCGGGAGATCTTGATGACGCTCGACTTTGCCGAAGATGATGGATTCTTCGTCTCGATTCCGCGGTGGGACTACAAAACAGACCCCTTGGTACGGGACTACTCGATTTACATGATGGACGGTCGTTATTTGTGTTTGCAACGACCGTAAAGCGTTATCTAATGTATACATGGCATTCCAATGTGGATGACTAAAATAATTAAAAGACACTCTATTATTGATGAAATATGAGATTTTTTTTTGCGGGATTATATTGTCCAGAGAGGGTGCATCTATATCAGCAGATATATATTCCCCTAGCTCTTCATCTGTGAGTACTAGGGTTGGATCGGGAGAGTCCACCACAGTTTTGATCTTGGGGTCCGAGAGGGCTATGTGGGCCTTCTCCAGCAGCTTGGATAAGACAGATGATTGTGGCGGCTTGCCCTTAAGACGCACCTTTAGAGGTGCCTCAACTGCGCCTTCGGTGATTGGTGCCTTCCCCTGTAGTTTTTCCACAAGGGGAGCTGATGTTTGAAGCAACTTTCCCTTGAGCCGTATCTTCAAGGGAGCTTCAGTGGATGTTCTACCAGGAGCAGTTGGTGCTTTTCCAGGTAGCTTGATGTTCATGGGAGGCAACGTCTGAGGCGGCTTCCCTTTGAGTCAAATTTTTAAAGGAGCGTCGGGAATCATCTTTGGCTCCATGTCGGGCTCTGCTGTCGTTTCTGCTTCATCGTCAACATCATTGGCTTCCTCCTCGTCAGGTGACTTGTACAAGGTGGAATCAGTGAAGTAGGCTTCAATCCCCTTGAAAGGGTCAATGTCCGCGAACTCCGTCCGGATGATGTTATTGGTGGACACGTACTTTATATATTGGTGGTATGTAGATGGCACTACCATGTACTCGTGCAGCCACGGACGACCCAGTAGGAGGTTGTAGTTGACGTCAGCGTCCACGACGTAGCAAGTGACCTCAGTTCTAAGGTTACCAATATGACACTTCAGCCGTATTTTGCACAGCGGCTCGCTTTTGCTGGCATTAAAGCCACTGATTGTTGTGTTGGAAGGTGCCAGTCGGTACATTGGGATCCCCAGTGTTGAGAGCAGCGTCTTTGGGATGATGCTGAGGGAAGACCCCGGATCGATCTGAATCTGCTTCACCTTGACTGAACCGATATACCATGTATAATACAACGGCCTATTGTGTCGGTTGTGTTTGAGCAGCATGTCTTGTTGGGTGAAGGTTATGTTGGGGATAACTTCATCCGCACAATGACAGTGCGCACATATAGTCGGAGTATCCTCAGGCTGCTTGACCTGACTGATGAAGGACTCAGCATCCTTCAGGGCTTCACAGAGAGCTTCACGAGTGTCCTTAGAAAGGCAAAGAAGCTCAAACAAAGAAAGGCGGGCAGGAGTACTGGCAAGTTGTGCCAGTATGTCGAAGTTGTGGGGCTTGGCTAGCCCCGAAGCATTCTCCTTTTGTAGAGGCTTGTCAAAACGGGCCTCTACATGCTTCTGCTTATTGGCTGCTGGGGGCTTAGATGGGCCCTCTTCCTGGGCAGCAGGGACGGTACAAGGAGGCACCACCTCAACGGCAGCTTCATCGAGTTGGACGTTCAGCTGCGAACGGGTTTGTACATGAAGAGCCTCTTCTACGGAGGAAGAGACCATGCGGCAAGACTTGATCTTCCTGTCCTTAGTTTTGGAGGCAGAGCGTACCTCCAGTTGAGTAACCTCGGAGACGAGATCACGGTGAACCCATAAGACCTCTACCCGAGATGTGGTGAGCAAGATGAGTTCACTCACGTTGTCACGAGTAGGTGGTAAGTTAACCACCTCCATTGTCGCCTTAGGGATAGGGATGATGCCATCTTGTGTTGTGGTTGGCGGCAAGGTGCCAAATTAGAGTGACACTAGGTTGGCCGAAACCGTTTTCTCCTCGTAGTCGACGGAGATAACATCCGCATTGATCATGCACTGGATGTAGTTTTTGAGGAGGTAGCAGTCCTTAGTTGGATGTCCGACAAACCGATGGTAGTGACAATACCTCGGATTGTCCACTTTTCCAACCTCGTCGAGACACTTCGGGTCCGACAATTTGATCTTGTCACCCTGCTTCAGTATCTCAAAGAGTTGCAGGGTGTCTTTATCGTTGAAAGAATAAACCTCCTTTGGCCTTGGTGCAATTGGAGGCTTTTGAGTGGGTGCTGATGTACCTTTAGAGGCATTGACAGTCAATGCCTGTTTTCCCTTCGTCTCTCGTCCAGGGTTGTTGGCTGCATACCATTTTCCCTTGTCCTCAAAGACAGGGAAACTAACTCCCAGAAGGCGAGCATTGGACACCTTCTTTTCTGCTACTTCGGCTTCGATGATCAAGGAACTCCAGTCGGAAGGAGGAGTAGAGTTGAGCCAGAGTTTGACTGCAGACAGCATGTTCATGCTGTAGAAGGAGGGAAGTGCATGTTCTGGCATGCCCGGGGGCAGTCTGAAGCAGGCCTGTCGAAAGCGTTCGATGAATGCTCGAACTGTTTTCTTCTCTTTTTGGCGTATCTCTATGAGGGACGCCATTGTCATGTCCTTCCCGCCATCGTAGAAGCGGTCGAGGAAGAGACGCGTCAAGTCGTCGAAGGAAGATATAGAGTTATCGGGGAGGCTGCAGTACCAGTCGTACGCCACTCCTTTTAGTGCCCCGACAAATATGCTGGTGAGTAGTGCATCCTTCTTCGAAAGATATCCCGTTTGGGACTGGAAGTACGTCAGATAGTGACGCGGAGAGTCCTTCCCATCGTATGGCATCAATATTTGTGGTTTGTACTTAGGAGGATAAACCACTTTGTTCCATTCGAGGGGATAGGGTTGGAGGATCCCCATCTTCTGGCGCTCCTCTTGTCTGTTCTTGGACTCAAAGCGCTCGCGCAAGTCCCTGATCAACTTGACCACGTCTTTCGTGGAGCTGGGAGTCGGGGAAGGTGGTACCGCCTGGAGTTGAGCATTTGAGGGCTCCGACGTCCGAGGTACTTCGCGGCGATCCGTATCTAAGGATACCCATTGAAGGGGTACACTTGATTCTCCATTGGCCCCTGGGTCAGGATCAGTAGAAGGTGCCCTGGCCAAAGCTGACCGTATCTCAAACACTGCTTGAGTCAGCGTTTGCATGGAGGCAGAGAGAGTTTTGAGTCCTCCCTCCAGGGTATCCATGCGCTGGACGAGGTCTGCTGGCGGCACATCCGGCTCGATATCACCCCCAGTCATGTATACTGTCATGACATGGCTAGAGTCGGATGGATCAGTTGAGGCTTCGCTTTTGGCCTCGCTCTCTTGTAGGGGAGTTGCCTCTCCTGGAGCTTCGTCCTGGCTACCCCCAGCTATGTTTTGGAGGACACCCTCGTCTTCGGAAGAAGTATCCGCGAGGGCCTGATTACCCCCAGTTTTGTCTTGGAGGACTTCTTCGTCTTCGATACGTAGGTCCACAGGGGCCAGACTACCCCCAGCAACGTCCGGGAGGCTGACTTCGTCTCCAGGATGAAGATCCACCCCAGCAGTACTCTGGAGGACATCTTCTTCTTCAGAAGGAGGATCAACAAGGGCTTGACTACCCCCAGCTTCCTCCAAGATCTTCTTTCTCCCCCGAGTGCCTTCGAACACTCCAGAGGACGGGACAATTGTTTTGGTCTTCCTCGGCTGGCTCTTGGACGAGGGCGAGGAATTGCCAGTCGCCCTTCGAACTGAGGAGGAGTTAGAGATTACGTTGCATGAAGCAACCTTTAGTTCTGGCTCCTCTTTTATCACCTTCTTGTCGAGGCGACGTCGGAGGGGTGTTGATGATTGCAGCCGCTGGAAGACCGACTGTCTTGGTGGAACTGCTGCCTTGCAACAGCAGTTGATGGTGACTACAGCACAGGTGTGCCCTGTGAGGGGCGCATTGTGCGTGTCATTCGACTCTCCTGATCGGCGTTTGTGTAAACCCCCATATTTTAATTAATTTTTATAATTAATTAATATGGTTATGCATTTATAAATTAAGAAAATATTTTTACTAGCTTATTAGTAGATAAATGCATGTGTGTATATATTATATTTGTACTTGTTAATATTTCTATTAAATATAGTATATAATAAATTCTACAATTTTAGGAATTTATTGATAATTTTTTTAGGAGTTTATTATAGCTTAAATAATATAAATATATATATATAGATATATATATATATTTATATATATAAGTATTATATATAGTTATTCAAAAAAAAAAAAAGGAGATGTGCTGGCACCCCAACTGAAGAGAGGGGCGGCCAAGCCCTGATGGACAGAGTCAAAAGGAAAGGAAAAAGCAAGCGTTTAAAATATATATATATATATATATTAAGTATATAGGGGGGAGGGGACCAACCCACGTGGGGGCCGGTCCACCTCACCCGACCCCCCTCTTTCTCAATGCAAAGCAAAGCTTTGCAAGCTGTGCTGGCACCTTAGCCCGACCCCACCTTAGTCTTAGCAGCAAACACCTGCTAACGTAATGCTTGCAACCCGAGCCTACCCGATAGTATTCCTATTAGTATTAGAAGTCAGCGCTATATATTGCTACCACGGCCGACGAAACCAAACCCTAACCACTTTCCATCTCTTCTCCACCTCGACCCTAAGGCCGCCAATCTCCCTCCACACCCCGTGTTACACGCTCCGACTACTCGCCGTCGACGACGTCGGGATCATTCGGAATCGAAGGATAAACAGAGAATACACTGTTTGGTTCAGAACTCAGGTACCCACTTTCGAATCCGATTTTCTTTGTTTGTGTTCAACGAAAATTCGATCTATCGAATGCTGTGCGTAGTAGACATGACCCTCTCAAATCCCCTTCTGATAGAATCCTGGGAACCCCAAAGGATTGCTCGAAAAAAATCGAGACGAAGTTGGAGAAAAACCCACTTTTCTGATTTCTAAAAACTGTTTTGAAACGCCAACTTGTCGGCCACTTTTCTCGCTGTTCATTAAACTTTCATAAAAACTAATTAAACACGTTTGAAGACAACCTAACCACGATGGAAACGTAACTGGTAGATTAGTATTTCGATTTATGTGTGTGTATTAATTCCATGTTGAACTTATGAGAAAAACTGTTTTCGAAATAATAAAATTCTGAAATTTTTGTCCGATACGACGTCGCCCCGACAAACCGAGCGACGTGGTCGCACGTTATACGCATCGAAAGGCGCGTATGGACGTTGCGGAAGTGTGGGAACTGACGGAACTCAGTTTCGTCGCGTGTGTGCGAAGAAATCAACGTGTATCCGTCGAGATACCCCCGTATCGACGTTTTGCAAACTTGTCCATAACTTCGTGTACAGTCGTCGAATCGAGACAAAACTTGTGCCAACAGGTCCGGATCGAAATTCTGGTCCTGTATGCCAAGTTTGGTTCGATTCCGAGAAGGTCGAATCGGGACCCACTTTTGGCGGGCCCGCGACCCACTCAAACGGGCGATTTTGTACACGGCTCCTCGGAATCCAAAACTGGACATACCGTTGAGTTCTTCTTCTCAAACTAAACCCGTAGCCATGTAGTTTGACGACTTTAGAGACTGTAGACTTTGGCACGCATTTCAGTGCAAAGCAGGTCCAACGGCGGACATCGTTTTGATCCGAAATTACGATTTTGCCCCTGTTCCAGAATTTGACTTTTGGATAGGAGTTTCCTAGGTATATCTTCTCAAACTAAACCCGTAGCCATGTAGTTTGACGACTTTAGAGACTGTAGACTTTGGCACGCATTTCAGTGCAAAGCAGGTCCAACGGCGGACATCGTTTTGATCCGAAATTACGATTTTGCCCCTGTTCCAGAATTTGACTTTTGGATAGGAGTTTCCTAGGTATATCTTCTTCATCGAGACCATTTTTGATGTTTGTTTCAGCGTTTGGAGTCATCTGTGATTTGTGAGTTTTGGTGCTGACGCTTGCTACTCTTGGACTTGCCACTTTGCACCATCAGGCAAGATACCTTGCCACCTTACTCTGTGATTATTATCTTCTTATTTTTAGTTGTTATTTTCAGTATTTTGTTTCGTGATATTTCAACTGCGCGTCCAAGTCACACTTGGGTGCAAGCGACCCTATCGGTCGTATTCTTGTTTTATTTATTCTCTTGCATTGACTTAGTATATTGAACACCCATTGATGTTGAGATATTGGTATATCTCATTCGGCCTTGACACTTGTTGTATCACGTGATATGAGTCACATATAGGACACGTTTCTGCGTAGTCGGCTGGCCACCGATACGTATGGAGCGTGCGACGGATAGGGGTAACTGCCAATAGATTTGCATGCTAGAAGACTTGGCAGTTACTAGAGGTACATGTCAATTATGGAGATGATGATACTAGGCATTGGGTGGGGAGAACAATACCTGATGTATGGGCTTCGATTGCACATCCCTTTTAACCCGGTAGCTCCGCTGGAGATACGGGTATGAGCCTCTCAGGTTGGCCACTGTCGTTTTTGAACGTCATGCTCTTGGTCATTGGTGCCCAAGAGGGGACTATACTGGATCCTATTTCAGCCAGGGCTCATGCGTCGAAGGATTGTATCTCAACTGCATATTCACAGTAGAATGGTCAGGAACCCGATTGCATGCATACCTTTTTCTCTTATTATATTATCACAGTTTATATGGCATAGTGTTTTCTTGTATCTTGCTATGTCCCCTGAGGACCTGGTTATCTTTCCAGGTTTAGACGATTTTCCACAGGAGTACGGAGCGGCATTGGAGTTATCATACATTGGCGATGAGACAGTCCTTTTGGACTTCTAGTCTATTTACTTACTGAGACAGTTGTAGACACTATTTTACATCTCTTTTCTTTCTATTTTGCGAAGGTCGAACTCCGATCTTGTGAGACTATTTTTCATAGCTGTTTGGAGTGAGTATGTTCACCCGGCTATCTTTTGATACTCTTATTTATTTATTTGGACTTCATTATCTTCTGTGTTGAGCTGTGATGAGATGAGATATGTTATTCTGGCCTGTGATTATTTATTTACAGCTTATATGCATATATGAGGAATTCCATATATTGGAGTGTTCTTTGTATATGTGCAGCTGGCATGTTCACGTACTTGGTCCTATGTATTTTGGGACTAGGGCGTCACATGTTTTTGTGGTGGCCCATGCAGGTCCAGAAAATATTGTTGGGTTACATGACTGTGCCCAACAAGTCTGCATATAGGAATAGGAATATCTCATCCAGAACTACTACTACGTCTTGACTTCCAAACTTTTCGAAACTTCCTTGATTATTCGATTTACTTCATATCTAATCTTTCCTAATATCGACTCATCTTCTTCGTGCCAACAGTATGAATCTACGAAGTGGACGCACCATTACCCTGACCCCCAAGGTTGGTGATACAACTACCCATGAGGAGCAGAACCCTCTGATGACTCCAGCGACACCATACCAGCCAGGACAGTCGCAGCCTACTACGACACCGACGGCGGAGTACTTAGAGATCGTAGCCCCCCAGGCAGCCATACTGGACAGACTCCTACCATGCCACTGGAAGGAAGTGTACCACTACCTCTACCACCACCATTCCCCCAACAGTTTCCTCCGCAGTCGGGACCTCAGATGTCTCCACCACCGACGATGGAACACCCAGAGAATGTAGCACCCCTAGCCAACCAGACTGGACCGACCACTACAGTTTCTCTAGAAGAGAATGTGCCCACTACTACACCCTTTCAGCCAAATTGTGTGACTCAACCAGATCAGAGAATCCCAGCTTCCCAGCAAGAATATACGCCACTTTCTCCCCGGTCCCCATCATCCATGCCAGTTCTTTACTCTAACGAGGCTTCAGTGTCAAGGTTCTTGCTAAGGTTATTACAAGTGCAGCAACAACAGAATGAGTTTGCAAGGAGTATTATATCTGTAGCCCTAAACAGGACTCTATCTGCCTCGCCAGCCTCAGTGCCAGTTAGAGAGACACAGAACGGGCCGAATAGACATCCCGAAGCACAACAACACCCTAGAGCGTCATCGTATCCAGATAGGGAGCTTCCTACATGTCGCTTCTGCCATAGGAAGGGTCACCTTGTGAAGGATTGTCGCCGTAGATTGGGACAGTGTATGATTTGCGGTTCCAATTATCGCGAAGCCAAAAATTGTACGGGGACACCATATACCTCACAACAAGAGCAAGGAGAAGGACTATACCGGGCTCGAGAGAAGCCTACCTGCAACTATTACGGAAAGAAGGGACACATTAGTAAAGATTGTCGAATCCGTCATGGTTTATGCTTAAGATGCGGATCGAGACAACATATGATTAAAGATTGTCCCGAGCCACGAACTCAAGTTCATGATCAGCAGACTCCCATGCCAACAGTCCCAGCACTTCCCACACCTTGACCGGTTCAGCATGTGTCGAGGCTCATGACACCAACAGTAGGAGCACCACGTCCACCATTACCTTCACAGCAATTGCAGTTCCATAGGGCGAGAGCACAGGGCCCTAGTCAGAGGCATGGACAGGCCTTTCACTAGCGATAAAGGGTGCAGAATCCCTGAGGAAATCATAGCAGGTATGATTTTAGTTGCTACGTTCTTGCTACTTACCTTGTTTAATACTAGAGCCACACTGCACTAGTAAATCATAAGCCTAGTCATGCATCTTCCATCTTACTCATCCTTTCCTAAAATATAGATCCATTGTTATTCTTTTTAAGTTATTGATAATGGTAAATGATCAAAATATATGACGATCTCAGAACTGGTATACTACCTCCCCTCAAGAAAATGTGCTATCAATAGGTTCATAACTAATTAATGCTCACTTGGAGTTAGCTGTTTCGATTACGTTACTGCGCGGAATGGACCTGTATATAGAATTAGAATCTAGGATCTCATCCACATACTTGACCTCCATTCTTGATTCCCTTTAAACCTGTTGATTGTCTTTAATTACATATTGCCTAATTTTCGTTCTACCCCAAATATTATCCTTTCTTCCCGTGATGATAGGCAGGTTAGGAAGATGACTCGTACTTGGTATACGTATTTTTATGCTGCTCAGACACGCTAATAGTTGAACCCTTATAAGTTGGATAGAACGCCTCATGATCTATCGCCCTCCTTGTCCCGATGACCTTCTTTAAAGGGAACACTCAGAAGATTACCTAGACTGTGCTTATTAGTTCAATCAAATGCCTTAGATGAGAAACCAGTAGGACACTGTAGAGGCACGATCATAGGTCGAGTCTTAGAGTTTGATGAACTTGAACTACTTGCGACTTCTTTTAACTATATATCTCGTGTACCTATGTTTTGAACTACCATGATTAAACACCGCTATTATAGCCTAGATTTTGCAAGGTTTTTCTTTATCAAGCTTGTTCAGGATATGTGTTTATTGGGGACGCCCACTAACATATTGTCTAATCAGAATCAGTGTATGATGGTCTGATCAACCTTCGTACAGTTGATTCGCTTTTATTTGCTTACCCTACGTGGATTGAGATATAGATGGCCCTAGGATCTCATCCGCAACTGCCTTGACAACTCTATTTGAAACGTCCCCAGAATCCCATATTCGTATTCAATTCGCTCTCCCTAGAACACTTATTATTTTCGCCGTTGCAGATTTCGAAAAGTCAGATGTTCGTATTGAGGGAAGATAGACCCGTAATATCCCCCTCAGTTCATTACACCATATATAGACAGGAAAAATATCCATACAATCATTGACATCTGTTAGAATCAATTACGATCTTCAAAACTTGACTCATTTCTATCACAACTCGTATCCTAGTATATCGTGTAATGTTCTTCCACAAATTTAGGTATGACCTTCCAACTTGAACCCTTCTAACTCCACTAAACCATAGAGCGGTGTCTTGTTAACTTCTAGAAATGAATTACTGTAGGATATAGATCATAGAGCCCAGCAGAGTTTACAATGTACTAGGATTGCCTATTGATTAGAATAAGTGGTTTATGTTAGAACGATAAATAGCGCCTCGTGAACTCCCACTTTCTATTTAGAACATTTTTTGGGTCCCCGACCGTGGCATTTAGATTTAGAGCACAAGACCAACTGCTACCTTCCAATAAATTCTATCTGCAAGACCTATATAAGTCCACCTTCATCTAGGCATACCATGTCCCACTCAAACATGTCCCCTTTTGTACTCTATATTTTTTTGAGTCGACTTTCAGACCATGAAGACCAAATATGAACATTAACATAAAACCATGGTACATCCGGCCTTTCGAGGTCTTGGAACGTGTTGGAGTGGTTGCCTACAGATTGGCATTGCCACCGTCGCTAGAGGGAGTATATGACGTATTCCATATATCTCAGCTGAGGAGGTACGTGGCGGACAGCAATCATGTGCTTGATCACTCCGAGATTACAGTTGGACCGAGTTTGTCGTACGAAGAGCAACCAATAGGTATCCTCGATCGCCGAGTGAAGGTGTTGCGGAATCAATCTATTCCATTGGTTCGTGTGGCATGGAAGCATCACTCGCTAGGGGAGTCTACTTGGAGCGCGAGGACGACATCCGAATTCGCTACCCACATTTGTTCGAAGGCGAAGGTAGGTCTTGCATATTACGTACCATTATATTCCTTGCATTGCATTGATCCTCCGACCTTAGTTTAATTTCGAGGACGAAATTTTCTTTAAGTTGGGTAGGATGTAAACCCCCATATTTTAATTAATTTTTATAATTAATTATTGTGGTTATGCATTTATAAATTAAGAAAATATTTTTACTAGCTTATTAGTAGATAAATGCATGTGTGTATATATTATATTTGTACTTGTTAATATTTCTATTAAATATAGTATATAATAAATTCTAGAATTTTAGGAATTTATTGATAATTTTTTTAGGAGTTTATTGTAGCTTAAATAATATATATATATATATATATATATAAATAATATATATAAATAATATATATAAAAAAATATATATATATAATACTTTTATATATATAAAAAAATAATATATATAATACTTTTATATATATATATAAATATATATATATATATATATATATATATATATATATATATATATATATATATATATTTTATATATATATATATATAAAAAAAAAAAAAATATATATATATATATATATATATTTTATATATATATATATATATATAAAAGTATTATATATAGTTATTCAAAAAAAAAAAGGAGATGTGGGGCTCGGCCAGCACCCCAACTGAAGAGAGGGGCGGCCAAGCCCTGATGGGCAGAGTCAAAAGGAAAGGAAAAAGCAAGCGTTTAAAATATATATATATATATATATATATATATTAAGTATAAAAAAATATATATATATATTAAGTATATAGGGGGGAGGGGACCAACCCACGTGGGGGCCGGTCCACCTCACCCGACCCCCCTCTTTCTCAATGCAAAGCAAAGCTTTGCAAGCTGTGCTGGCACCTTAGCCCGACCCCACCTTAGTCTTAGCAGCAAACACCTGCTAACGTAATGCTTGCAACCCGAGCCTACCCGATAGTATTCCTATTAGTATTAGAAGTCAGCGCTATATATTGCTACCACGGCCGACAAAACCAAACCCTAACCACTTCCCATCTCTTCTCCACCTCGACCTTAAGGCCGCCAATCTCCCTCCATACCCCGTGTTCACACGCTCTGACTACTCGCCGTCGACAACGTCGGGATCACTCGGAATCGAAGGATAAACAGAGAATACACTGTTTGGTTCAGAACTCAGGTACCCACTTTCGAATCCGATTTTCTTTGTTTGTGTTCAACAAAAATTTGATCTATCGAATGCTGTGCGTTGTAGACATAACCCTCTCAAATCCCCTTCTGATAGAATCCTGGGAACCCCAAAGGATTGCTCGAAAAAAATCGAGACGAAGTTGGAGAAAAACCCACTTTTCTGATTTCTAAAAACTGTTTTGAAATGACAACTTGTCGGCCGCTTTTCTCGCTGTTCATTAAACTTTCGTAAAAACTAATTGAACACGTTTGAAGACAACCTAACCACGATGGAAACGTAACTGGTAGATTAGTATTTCGATTTATGTGTGTGTATTAATTCTATGTTGAACTTGTGAGAAAAACTATTTTTGAAATAATAAAATTCTAAAATTTTTGTCCGATACGATGTCGCCCCGACAAACAGGGCGACGTGGTCGCGCGTTATACGCATCGAAAGGCGCATATGGACGTTGCGGAAGTGTGGGAACTGACGGAACTCAGTTTCGTCGCGTGTGTGCGACGAAATCAACGTGTATCCGTCGAGATACCCCCGTATCGACGTTTTGCAAACTTGTCCATAACTTTGTGTACAGTCGTCGAATCGAGACGAAACTTGCGCCAACAGGTCCGAATCGAAATTCTGGTCCTGTATGCCAAGTTTGGTTCGATTCCGAGAAGGTCGAATCGGGACCCACTTTTGGCGGGCCCGCGACCCACTCAAACGGGCGATTTTGTACACGGCTCCTCGGAATCAAAAACTGGAAATACAATTGAGTTCCTCTTCTCAAACTGAACCCGTAGCCATGTAGTTTGACGACTTTAGAGACTATAGACTTTGGCACGCATTTCGGTGCAAAGCGGGTCCAACGGCGGACATCGTTTTGACCCGAAATTACGATTTTGCCCCTGTTCCAGAATTTGACTTTTGGACAGGCGTTTCCTAGGTATATCTTCTTCATCGAGACTATTTTTGATGTTTATTTCAGCGTTTGGAGTCATCTGTGATTTGTGAGTTTTGGTGCTGACGCTTGCTACTCTTGGACTTGCCACTTTGCACCATCAGGCAAGATACCTTGCCACCTTACTCTGTGATTTTTATCTTCTTATTTTTAGTTGTTATTTTTAGTATTTTGTTTCATGATATTTCAACTGCGCGTCCAAGTCACACTTGGGTGCAAGCGACCCTATCGGTCGTATTCTTGTTTTATTTATTCTCTTGCATTGACTTAGTATATTGACCACCCATTGATGTTGAGATATTGGTATATCTTACACGGCCTTGACACTTGTTGTATCATGTGATGTGAGTCACATGTACGACACGTTTCCGCGTAGTCGGCTGGCCACCGATACGTATGGAACGTGCGACGGATAGGGGTAACTGCCAATAGATTTGTATGCTAGAAGACTTGGCAGTTACTAGAGGTACATGTCAATCATGGAGATGATGATACTAGGCATTGGGTGGGAAGAACAATACCTGACGTATGGGCTTCGATTGCACATCCCTTTTAACCCGGTAGCTTCACTGGAGATACGGGTATGAGCCTCTCAGGTTGGCCACTGTCGTTTTTGAACGTCATGCTCTTGGTCACTGGTGCCCAAGAGGGGACTATACCGGATCCTATTTCAGCTAGGGCTCATGCGTCGAAGGATTGTATCTCAACTGCATATTCACAGTAGAATGGTCAGGAACCCGATTGCATGCATACCTTTTTCTCTTATTATATTATCACAGTTTATATGGCATAGTGTTTTCTTGTATCTTGCTATGTCCCCTGAGGACCTGGTTATCTTTCCAGGTTTAGACGATTTTCCACAGGAGTACGGAGCGGCATTGGAGTTATCATACATTGGCGATAAGACAGTCCCTTTGGACTTCTAGTCTATTTACTTACTGAGACAGTTGTAGACACTATTTTACATCTCTTTTCTTTCTATTTTACGGAGGTCGGACTCCGATCTTGTGAGACTATTTTTCATAGCTGTTTGGAGTGAGTATGTTCACCCGGCTATCTTTTGATACTCTTATTTATTTATTTGGACTTCATTATCTTCTGTGTTGAGCTATGATGAGATTAGATATGTTATTCTGGCCTGTGATTATTTATTTACAGCTTATGTGCATATATGAGGAATTCCATATATTGGAGTGTTCTTTGTATATGTGCAGCTGGCATGTTCACATACTTGGTCCTATGTATTTTGGGACTGGGGCGTTACAGTTTGTGAGTGATCACGTTACGCAGATCGTTGGAGGAGAGTTCCACCTTCGCACCTCCATCAGGCGCATGGCAAGGCCAAGCGCCGGGGTGGTCAAGTGAATGTTGTGCCCCCTGATCCAACACGAAACAGGTGCTCAGATCAGTAGTAGGGGAACAACATTTACAGTGACTTGAACGAACCTCAGATGCACAACCAGAGGAGGCACGGGAGTTCAAGACCACAGGGTTTGCCTTGCTTGACTCGGTTGTGAATGCAACAGATGCGTCCAAGTGAGACAAGGACTTTGAAGGTCGACTAATTTCCGGCGCAGAAGCACCCGAGTCGACCTTATACAGCTTACCATCAGCAGCGCTCATGATTGTGAGCGCATGCTTTTGATTTGATGTCGACATAGCACGTTTTAGGTGCATGGCCCGTGCTGCCTTGGACTTCTTCGTACCAGCTCGCTGGGGTGCATAGAACTCAGAATCCAAATTCTTCTCACCACTACAGTGAGTGAGTTTGTCAAAGACAGAGATCTTCTGTGGCGCATCAGCGGTGATGCTTGGGGCATTAGCTGCGCCCCTGCTCCGTTGACGCATCTTCCTCGCCTGTGAGGGAGATGGCTGGGGAATGTGGTCAGCCGCACGTTTCCCCGAGAGATGCGCTGCACCGGTGGGCGCATCTTGGTTGCTGAGGACGTCAGCAGGAAGAAAAGGCTGCATTGGCGCATCCCCTTCGGTGGTGGTTCCAGAGGCGTCGACCTTGCGCACGCAGACTTGGCGAGTCTTCTTCGGCTTCGGCAGCCGCTTCGAAGGACTCGCACTGCCTTCAGAGAGGAACTCCTCATACGCCTGTTGATTGAGGTGTACGACCAGCGTCTTGTGGGAGGAGCCCACCTTCACGTCGTCGGATTGCGACACAACTTTCTCGGTAGAGGAGAAAGAGGTCCCCAGCAGAGTCGCCAGCTTATTTTCCATTAAAATCTTTTGATGTAATTTCAATACAAACAGAACAGTATTACGATATAGGACTTAGACGTAGTCCAAGGAGTACACTTTTATTTATCTGGGTCCCTTGTGCCGATGGAGGGAGTGGTAATGCGTTGACTCCGTTGACGATTTGACAACGGTTCTCGGTTCTCTGAAGGTCTGAGTTGCTCTGGGTGCCGGAGCTTACGGAGAGGGAGAAGACGTTGAGTGTCTGTATCTGCCTCTCTGTATATGCTGTTGGTGGTTGTGCGATCTGTGTGTGTATACGTAAGAAGGAAGTGATCTCTTTATTTATAGTCTGCAGGTTGGCTGCTCATACGCATATGTAGGATGCGCCCGTACGCGGGGACGCCACGTGGTGGTTGCTGATGGAGGCGCATGGACGATGCATTCTGATTGAGGAGTTGAACCCTTCTTGTTGCTATCGTGGGCTACGGCAGAGCTGACACGTAGCAATAGAGAGGATCTTTCAGTTGCTGAGATCTTGGGTGATTAGCACCCCTTCATAGGCTGAATCAAGTCAAAGGACGCGTGTCATAGGTCCATGGCTCGAAGATCTCGGATTTGGTGGGGAGTGATCTGATAGGATGCGCCTAGGATTGGGAGCATGAGGAGACTTTGGCTCGTAACCTTTAGGAGTCACGAACCAGTCGGGGCGCATGGCTTTTGAGGCGCATGCGGGGCTTCAGCAGTGAATTTACTTCTATCTTTAGGGATCAGAGAAAAGTCTGAGGCGCACGGCTTTTGAGGTGCATTCAAAGATTTAGGCGCATGACTGCGGAGGCGTATACGAAATGGTTGGGCGGCCACATGGCTTGTAACCGTCGGAGGAGAGCAATGATGATGCTGACGTCGGTGACGCTTCGTCTTCTGAAAAAGCTGTCAACTGTTCAGTCCTCGGGGGATGTGCTGCCAACTCTGTCAGACTTTAGCATTTAATGTTCTTTGACAAGTGATGGGCTGTTGAGTGGGCGCATCGATCGGCGTCCCACTAGGCGCATGGGGACGTATAGGGGCGCATCCTTATGAGGCTGATAGGCACGTCAGTAAGATGCGCGTTCTGGCCGGTGCATCCATTTTGCATGATATGTCTTTATGGACCCGACTGTTACGTTCTTCGAGTGCTTTGAATAGCCGTTTTTGACTCAGTTGAATTCGAAGCGTCAAGTTCATCACCATTTAATGCAAATTTATTGTACAGGATTCGGAGAGCCAGCCACTTGGAGCATGGGTTTGATTTACCCGGCCTATAAATAGTGTCATGGAGAGAGTTTGCTTCTCGTTCTCTCACGTCCTTCCAAAATAAACTTGTTTGCTCGAGCACATTCTGTTGATGAGATGCTCCCGAGGGTGAAAATACGACGCGTTGTCTCCATTGATGCACTTGAAGGTGACTGTTACATCCAAAAGTCGGAGTCGAGGGCTTCTGAGGCTGGTGGAAGGTGCCTGTTGCATCTAAAGATCGGGATGCTCGAGCCTCGTCTCCGTTATACTGGAAGAGCGGCAGATCGGAATTGCGGTGCTCCGATCATCTTCCTTGGGCTTTGGGAGAGCCCCTCCTCCCGCAAGAGTGGGTGTTGCCTATTCTGGTTGGGTTGAAAGCTACTCCTTTAGCCGCAGGGCGATTGCAGTGCTCTCCTCTTCCTTGGTTTGAAGAGCTCTTCCTCCAGCTAGAGGGTTGATTGCCTACCCTCGTTCTGCTCAATAAATGCTTCAGTAGTCGAAGCATTTGATGGTGCATATGCTGACACTGAAGGACGACACATAACTGAGCTGCTGAAGGGATGCACATAACTGAGCCACTGAAGGGATGCACATAACTGAGGACGCACATAACTGATCTGCTGAAGGGATGCGCCTGGCTGAGAGCGCATGGCGAGATGCGCCTGTTTGAGAGCGCATTGAGAGATGCGCCTGTTTGAGAGCGCATGGTGGTGCTGCCCCTAGCAGTAGACTTAGGGTCTTTTTTTTTAGAATTTCTCCTTTGTACATCTCTTTTTAAGACATATAATAGACTTTTATATGAAATAAAAATCTTCTTTTAATGTCTATGCTTTGCTGTGC
This sequence comes from Iris pallida, assembly GCA_029216955.1. Taxonomy (NCBI): domain Eukaryota; kingdom Viridiplantae; phylum Streptophyta; class Magnoliopsida; order Asparagales; family Iridaceae; genus Iris; species Iris pallida. The sequence continues at coordinate 8,284,969 of JANAVB010019600.1, forward strand.
CAAGTACTTCATCTGAGCTCCCTGGAGCATGTGATGTTAGGCGCATAGGATTTCTGGTCCTGAAATTCCATGCTTCTACAAGACCCCCTTCAAAGTTTTCAAAACGTTTTGTCAAGTTTTGGAATACTTTGAATAAGAAACATGGTGGCGTCTTCTACGGGGCACATGACTGTTCAGGCACATGATCACTCCGTGCATCAGTGATGGGGCGCATGCTCCTCTCAGTAAATGCAAATGATAACGCTTCGTTAACCAAGAAGATTGATGATGATCTTTTTGGATTTATTTGCAGTTATCTCTTCACAAAATCCGAGGCGGCAGCTGAGGTCACACTTCATCGGTTCACGCGTGCGACTGGACCTATAAATAGACGTGAGATGAAGAGAGAGAGAGTTCTTCCTCTCTTTGCTTTCTTTTTTTGAAAAACCCTAACTTCTTTCTTTCAAGAAATGGCTCCCAAGACTCCTCGTGGCGGTGCTGGCAAGGAAAAGGAGCCTGCGAAGTTCGTTGAGGAGGACGTTCCTGTCACCATTGCGACTCCGGCCGACGTTCGGCCTGCGGTGACGGGTGGGTGTCATCTTTCAACCTTTTTAGACAAGTTTGGAGCACATGGCTGAGTGTTGTACCCTAACTTTTTGCCGCCGACGCGCATGGCCTTCTGTCCTAATGATGCGCCAAGACTATTCCACCGACGCGCATGGGCTTAGGTCCTGATTATGTACCGAGGTTTTACTGCTAACACGCATGGGTTTATACCCTGATGATGTGCCGAAGCTTCACTGCTAACGCGCATGGGTTTAGACCCTGATGATGCGCCGAAGCTTCACTGCTAACACGCATGGGTTTAGACCCTGGTGATGCGCCAAAGCACCAATGCTGACGCACATGGGTTTAAACCCTGATGATGCGCCAGGCTGCTTGACACACTTTGTCTTCTTAAAGCTTCTTGCCTGACTTTTGTTTTTGCTGTGTCAGTATCGATGACTATCCCTTTGCTGAATAAAGTCCTTCTGGATACTTCTCTTTGTCAAATGGGAGTTGATTTCGACAAGGAAGTTATTAATCCCACGAAAGTTGGTATCCTACTGAATCAGCCTTTCGAGAGAATGCTGCAAATCCAGAATCAGTCGCCTATTTTCCTCCAGAGTATGATGGAGAGCGGCAAGTTAGAATCTGCTAACTCCGAGGATGTGATCTTCTTTAAACCTGCCTTTCTGTTCGGTGACCGACTGATCTCCATCGAGGCGAAGATACTGAAGATCAAAGAAGACTGGTTCTTCTCTGCAAAGGGCATGGTTCTGTATATGCGACAACTCGAACGCCAATTGTCGCTGACGGCCTTCTACCGTTTAGCTTCCAAGAGAAGGATGTCATGGAAACTTACTCCTTCTCAAGGAGGGGCAGTGGGGGGAACTATTTTGATCGACGTTACTTCGAATCAAAGGGCTACCTTGGCCACCTCGCGAGCCGGTCCCTCATTCAGTTGCCGAACTTTGTGTCCTGGGAGCCGTTATAATGAGGTCCCTAATGACACCTTTGCCTTTAGTGCTTCGACCTTTGCAAATCGGATGCTAACATCGAAGGTTATGTATCCGAAAGGTGGCCTTAGGGTTGAAGGTTGGTGTCACCACATGCTGAAGTGGGATGAGTTGACATGTTTCTTGCGCTCTTAGAAACGTTCAATACCTAGACTGGCACTTTCTTTACTCCAGTGGGGGAGTTGGGACTGGACCTTCATGAGATGTACGAGGTGTCCAAGCTTCCCTGGGCTCGGAGCCGTACGAGGAATATTTTCCCGCAAACGAAGAGATCGTCGTTCTGGAAAGGAAGGACCCGGAGATGATGGCTGTTTTCAAAGAGGTTGCGAGCCATCATTATCTGATGCAACGGAAGGACAAAGGCAAGTCTCAGCCTTATGTAACTGCTTGGAGGGATTACGTCTTCAAGCAAGATTTGGCGGACTCCTCAAAGATCCGGTTTACGACTCCGCAGGGGCTGAAACCCGCAGAAGTAACTTCTGAAATGAGTCGACTAGACGAGAGGGCCACCCGTTCAAATGATAGTGGCGAAGATGCGTACAACTATTTCTGGCACTGTGTGCACCGGATGTCATCTAAGGCAGTATTGACTGCATACTTGATGATATGGCTCCGGGATTGTGTGTTCTCGGGCGGATCTGGCTCTGTGGAGAGGGTAAACCGGAACCTCATTTTGCCAGCAGTAAAATTGGTTTTTAGTCGCCCTTTGGCTCTCCTCTCCGCGATAGTGTGTAACCTGTTGCAGGGTTTGAGGACCTTTGCTGATGATGTGATCCATGGAAGAGGTAGGAACGACAACTTTCCCCGGGCCGAGCTACCATTCCATTATCTGATGGGATGGTTGATTCTGCATCACCCGAACGTGATGAGTCCAGGTCCTGAAGAGGATCACGTTGAAGGTGACGCCTTTATCCGCCGCTTCTACAAGAGGAAGTTGTAATGCTTGTGGTCCGTATTACGTATTTCTGGAATACGTGCACGTATTTTATTCTGTATTTGCATGATTCCTTGTTAGCTTGTATCTTGGCTTGGTTATTTCCTTGGGTTGGTTCGGCTTGGCTCGGTTTTCTTTGGTTCAATATGAACCAATGTGAACCCCCTACCTACCACCACCATTTGTATTTATTAGCCCATTCTTTTCTCTCTCTTCATTGATCTCATCTTCTTCTTTCTCATTACTTCCCTACCTACCAGAGAGAGAAGAAAGAGGTCTAGGCAAGTGCAACTTGCTTCATGGAGGAACTCTAATTTTATTACTTCATTCTCTTCTTTACTACATTATAAAACACTTTAGTACTTGGCTTTTCTAATTTCCATGGCTAGATTCTTGTAGATCTAAGTTTGCAGTATTTTCGGATTTCTTGGGTTTTGATCTACTTAATCTTGTTGTTTCTGTGTTTTGATGGTTCCATGTTGTAGAGAATTCCGTTCTACCCCATTTTGACCTATGGAAGTTCGGATTTAGGCTCCGGATGACGGAGTTATGGAGCTTGAGGACTTGGCTCTCATGGTGTTCTTCTTCTCTGAAATTTTGGAGAAGATGAACAGTGCTTGACTTGACCGCATGAATATTCATACGGCAAGTGTTCTATCCAGCCGCACGACTGGAAGTTCTTGAGCCGCATGAGAGTCGAACTCATCTGGCCGCATAACTCACTCAATTTCCAGCCGCATAAGTTCTGAACTCTGCAGCCGCATGCGCCATTCCCGCTGGTCGCATGAGACATGCTTGACCCAGCCGCATGAGGACTTCATCCTGAGCCGCATGAACTCAACACTCGCGGGCCGCATAGGTACACTTGCTCCCAGCCGCATAGGCATTGCTCCCCGCAGCCGCATGAGTACTCTTCCCTTCTGAGCCGCATATGGTTTCCCTCCCCCGCAGCCGCATGGGTTGCTTCTTCTCGAATAGCATGGAACCACACTTCTTCCCCGGCCGCATGTATCTGATTGGCCAGCTAGCCGCATGAGACCCATTCCTCCAGCTGTATGAGTTTCCTATCTTCCTGACCGCATGCGCCCCCTTGTCTTAGCCGCATGGGATCCAGTGACCCTGGCCGCATGCGCTCTTCTAATTGGGCCGCATGAGTCTACCCTTTCCTGACCGCATATGACTTAGCCGCATGGCTCTTCTATAGCCCTGAATATTGATATTTTATTAGATATTTTACGTCTATTTTATATCCTTACGTCTTTTGTCATGAACTTGATAATCATGGATTTGTTTAATATGTTTGGAAATGATACCTGAGCATGACACGATAGTGACCCGTAGTGGTGCACTCTTGACAAGAAAACCTAACATGACCTGATAGTGGCCCGTCGTGGCGCACTCCTGACAAGAACACTTGACATGATAAACCTGACATGATATATCTGATAAGCTGTTGCGACGGCTACCTGACATGACATGACTTGTATAATTAATCCTGGACACCGTGGGTGATTGTGCTTGTACAAATAATCCAGTCCTATCTTGCATCATGTCTAGGAGGGGACTCATGAGTACCACGGTCAGGAGTACCTATTGAAATGGACTAAGGTTAATAACTAGATTAACACATTAGTCATGAAGAGATTTTCCAGCTACAGGCAATCCCGTTACCTGGGCGCGCCAGGGATCTGTAGCCTGCCGTCGAGTAGGGCACATTTCCAGCACACTGTCATGTGTTGCACCCTTCAAGCTACCTAAGGGTACACGCGTTTCCTGGACGGTGTACCCACCCGAATTCAACCCTAATCTTTCGACCTGGGTAACCTGGATGGTCTGCAGGGCTTGTGGCTGTAGAATAATCTCACTGCATCTTGTTAGTAATTAGGCTTGTGACAACCCTAGTTAGTTAAAGTATCAAGCCGTAACTCTTGCTTGGCCGTGAAATGATTGGATGGAGTTTAACCAGTCTAGTCTTGTCCTGATCCTGTTCCAGATTACTACATGACCTGAATGCCTGTAATTATTTTACCGATAAATGGTGAGAATTCCAAGTTCTGTTCAGACGAAGGGTTACAACCCCGATCCTTGTTTGGTTTACGGGTTGTAACCTGGCTATCTGAATAGTTCCATGGTTATCTCGTCGTATATTATCCTGATGTATTATCTTTATTTCCAGTTTTTACCTTATTTATACTCTTGTGATGATTGCTGGTTTTAGTTCCTAAGTGAAGCTTCCTTTGTGGCACTTGCCCTTTCTGGGGTCTGACCCAGCTGGTTTTGTATGGCCAGATTTCGGAGCAGCTCCAGAGGATCTACCGACCTTCCAGCCAGATGGTGGCCACTAGACGGAACCCTGGCAACGAGTGGGTTTATTTTTGATCTCCCACTTTATTGTAAAAATATTCTTTTGAGGCGTTTAGCCGACGAGCACCTGTTTAGCTCGATTGCACTTTACTTACTGTCTGCCTACGGGCTGTAACATGATTGACAGATCCTAGGGTTGATCATGTATGACTAAACTCTTGCTAGTCCTCACATTTTGTAACGACTAGCTTCATGATCAGCTGAATATGTAATATTTGGGACGCCTTATTATTGTATATTTAATGATCATACATCTTGTAACATTTACTTACTTGCTTGTGATTGAGACACTAGGCTTGTTCATGACCATAGAAGACTGTTGGCTTGTAGTAAACCCTCATGTATCTAGACAGCCGTGACCGTATAGCGAGATGGAATCCATTTCAATATACGTAGCTGGCTATGTCTGCCCCCGCTCTCCAGTATTCTGGTTCTGGGGCGTGACAGAAGTGGTTGCACACCGACGTCCCCGTCTGTAGGAGAGTCTTGTCTTATCTTCAGGGGTGGGAGATCGTCAAGGTCAGTCCCATCTTCAAAGATTTTGAGGCTGACCAAGATTTGGAAGACTTTGGTGAGGATGTGATCACTCTACTGAAATGGGGATTTCGTTGGTTGCAGAGTATTCGGCCTTTCCACTTAGTCTACCGCAACCAAAATAGGTGTTATCTGGAGTCATATCTGCCAAGCCGGTTCGCTCGACAGTTTGGTTACACCCAGTTGATGTTACGGAACCCCAGTAGTAGTCTAGGGTTTGCTGGGAGTTTACTGGATGAAGCCCGGGGTTAGCAATATTATAATGCTGGGTGCACTGGAGTTTGTTTTAATATGCCAGTTCGTAACCCTCGGCCATAGATCCTGTATTCGACCGTTAAGTTGTATTGCACCATGAATACTGTGCCTCCTGATTATGATAGGGAGACCAGTTTCATCATTGGAACTTAGATAGAGGCTACGAAGAACATGTTGGTGGCGGCCCGCCACCAGAGTTGGCGGGATATCGTATTCGGAAAGATCCCCCTGCTGGGAAGAGTCGGGCTGACGCAGAAGTCAGTGTGTCTGTACCGAAAAGGCCGAGAAAAATGACGACTCCAAAGGCTACAGGGGTGCCGCCTGTAACGCCAATAGAATCTGTTCCTGTTGAGGTAAAGTCATTTTCCATAATCTGGCTCCTTCTGTCATTTTTGTGACAAATGTTTTCCTTTTGTAGGAATCGTTGAAGAAGAAGACCCGGGCTTCAAAACCGGGCGTCAATAAATCGAAGGAGGTGGTAAGCTCTTCTGATGAGCGCATTCCTCCGATTGTAATGTCTTCCGTGGGGGAGAATCCTGACAATGTCGTTCCGGTAGAGATTTTAGTATCTCCAGATTATTTTGGAAGGGAAGCTGAGGTTGAAGCAGTTCCCGGAATGGTGCAAGCCGCCGTGGGGGCCTTGGACGTTGAGGGTCCAGTAGACACGGGGCTTCCAGATGAAGAAGTGGAGTGGAGCTCGTCGTCTTCAGATGACGTTCCTCCAGAGATGCGTGAGTCTGTTACGGAGGCAACAGACGTGATTGAAACATAGGAGAGGGTTGATTTCCCTCCTTGTCATGATGAGGGGAGGTCGGCTATAGCGTTGCCGAGCCCTACCCCAGGCTCAGCAGCGGAGGCTGAGGTGGCTGCCGACCGGGAGGTAGCGGCAGATT